>CM060845.1:114140000-114245000 GCA_030762175.1 Metallyticus violacea | reverse complement strand
GTGTAGCTGGTTTTCTACGGTACACAACATCCTTAAGAGGACCTATCCTGTGCCTTGGAAGATTGTCATCAAGGTACGCCCGTACATCCCGAAGGTGCATCATCCTGCTGCATACGGTACCATGAGTCTCAAATTTGTCTCGAATGCGTGCAATTGTTACTCGTGTTGTGGTTTTGTTCTGTACACACGTCTCCGTTGCCTTTGAACTTCAAAAACATTCTCAGTTTTCCAATACAACTTCAAAATTACTTTCCGCTGTTCAAACGATAGTCTTGGCTCCATTTTGTTGTAGCAATGCTATCATAATGTGTGTCAGTCACATTTGTTTACAGAACATACTACACATTATTGTTGTTTTTCGGTTCAACTTGAAATATATTAAATATATATCTACTGTGAAAATGTGTATACATTTCTTGGCACCCTGGGTATTCTCGTTGCATATAATTATTTTACGAGTTCTAAATTTAGATTTTGTTATAGTAATATTTGTTTGTCAGAGTTGCAATATTATTAATATGTTCAACTTGATTGTTTATACTTTGTATTATATTAAAATTTTAAGATGTAAACTCTATTTTAATAATGGTAAGATTAAAATTCATGTTGATTATACTGTAAAGTGATAACGTACCTAATTTCCATACATTTATAATTTTATTTCGGATTTGTTTATAACTATTATACTGAAACATAATTTGGTATAATTAAAAAGAATTGAAAGCCTATGCAAAATTGTTTCCCTCAAAGAAACCATAAGGCCGTAAAACTACTCTCAATATCTCTTTATCCTCGTTCTTAAATGACTCATATATAAGAAGGTGCGACATGCATCCCTTAGGCGCAATCATTGAAAGCTTTTATGATACATTAATGCTCCTTCCAATAATTGTACATCTATTTTAAATTTCGCAACGAAACATCCAGCACAAATCTATTTTACCTCTGTAATTAATTTCTTATTTCAATCCCGTGTTTTGAAACTGATTTGGGCTCCATTTTTTTGTAACCTTCTACCATAATTTATGTCAAAACACTTCACTTTACATTGTACTAACTTCATTTGCTTTTCTTTATGGCATTTAATTCTGGTGCAGGTTTTAGAAATGGTTTCCGTTCTATTACATGTCCCTTCAGAGTAACTTCTGAAAGACTCCTTTTTACTGTTGCAAAAGATAGAGTCTTCTTGTTTATTTCTGCTAGTTTTGCACATATTTATGAGATATTCCGTCTATTAGTAATTATTATGAATTTATCGTCACTTTTTGCAGATTTGCAAGTCGTGATAAGTTTTAATTGCTACCAGTATTAACGCGGTGAGCATAGGTGTATTGCATTTCTCTAATAGATAGCAATATTTTTTTTAGGAATTTAACAAATCAACAAAAATACCTTACGTATTTTTCAAGGTATATCTTTTTCCCAAAATCGTGGGTTCGATTCCGGCCAGGACCGATGGATTTTTTCGGGCGTAAAAAGCGTAAGTACGGCTTCCTTCGGAAGGGAAGTAAAGCCGTGGGTCCCGTGTCGTACATTTACGGCACGAAAAAGAACCTCAAACCTGAAAGAAGAGACCTCTAAGCAAAATTTGTCGGCTGTTTCATGCCCTGAATTGAATGGGACGCTGATGACCTGAGATGTTAAAGAACGTCCGTAAATAAACCTAATCAAAGAAAAAGTTATATTTCTACCTTTGAAGCCATAGTGCCTATGTAAAACTTAAAGTATCACAGAATGAACTGTGTTTAGTTAGTAATACGAGCCTGGTACTTACTGTGTGGCTGATAGTAGTACAAGGAACAACAGTGATGTCTACGCTAGACAGACTCTGATGTGCATATTTGTCCTAGTCAACGAAATATACAGTTCCAGAATTATTTTTATTTCTCGTACGCAAAAGCGCCATGCTTTTATAATGTATACAATTATATTTTAATTTTTATTTAGTAACTGAACTTTATCATCTGTAGAATAAAAAATCAAATGCCGATTTCATGAATAGTGTACTGAAATTAATGAACGGTGAAACCGGAAATAAGGCTGCCTTTATTAATTTAATAACTAAAGGCTGCAGAGTCGTGTTTATAAAGGCATTAGATTTGATAAGGATAATTATTATGTCTATGTGTAATGAAATCATTTAGAGATAGGCATAACAGGAATTGAAATAATTTGTAACTTGTACTTATATGTATGTCATTTGACAGGTGATGGTATCTTACAAAAGGGTTTTGTATACATTTTGTGGCAAAAGATGTGAGAAAGAGACGAATGTATACCTGACGCCTCGTCCGCTGACCACTCCTTAGACAAGGCTGAGGAAAGGGTAAACTATCTTTTGTTAGGTCTCGAAACTCCTGCCCAGGAAATACTTAGGAGTTCACAATAAGAGAAACATGTGGCCCTAACGGGACAATATTTGAACAAAGTCAGAAGTAGCAATAATTTAAGTGAAAATGAAAATGTCAGAACGGAGACGAAAATGTTTTATTGCAGGAAAGCCGGCGGTACAAGATATTGAAAATAGCCATAAACACGTGCATTATCTCCGAGAACATTTAGAAATCTACAAACTAAGGAAGGCAAAAGATATTCCAATAGAAATCAGCATGTAAGCAAAGTGCCGAAATTTATGACAGGCTGTTCTTAGAAAATCCAGGTTCGTGGAAACATATTGTAGATCAAGGGGGAGAGAATAATTCTAGCCAATGGTCATTTGATAAAAATCAACGAATAAGGAGAACTTAGATACAAATAAATAATTTTAAGATAGCCAATGGTGAACATACAACACGGAAATAGAATAATATACGAGGGAATTTAATTTAGCGAAAAGGCGTGGCGATGTGGTAGAAAAACTGGAGTACAGAAGTCAGAGGGACATACAGTCGGACTTTCAGATTCAGACAAGAAAACTAGAAGACGAGATACGAGACACACGGTAGAGATACTAGACTCACGGGAGAAACACAAGAGACACAAGAGAGATATAGGGAAGCAGGCAGCCTAAGTCATTTAAAAGTAATCAGTCTTAAAGTTCAGTTGAGGGCAGTGTAAATCATTTTCTAAGGTCAGTCTAAGTGAGTAGTAAGGTCAGCTACGAGCCGTCAGGAAGTAACCTGCCAAGTTGTTAAATAAATAAAATGTTCAAACAGTGCCGGACTTTATTAATACAGTGAACAATCTCCTTCCCCCCTAATGACTTTAAGTCATTAAAAACAGTCCAAAATTTACCCTGAGAACCCATCAATCCCCCTGCATTGAAACCAAAACCAAACACCGTTTCAAATTAACGACCAACTGTGGGGACATAATAAATTCCCGCTTCAACGGTAATGTACATATTGATACATACGAGTTTGCAAATGTATAACATAATTTGCCTTTTAGTGGGGTAACGTTTTCACAACTTCCTTGGGGAGCCAATTGGATATTTAAAAAAGAATGAATAACTTTTCTCACAATTAAGAAATATTATTAGTGTTCCGGTGAGGATTATCTCTGTCTAATATCCTACTGTCACTAAACGTACAGAATTTGCTAGGTTTGAAAACACTGTGTTATGTTTCTCCTATGCAATTTGAGACGTAGAGAAGAGCGTTCTGCATGTAGCTAACTGACAGTAAGAGATCAAGACAATAGACAGTAATATAACCCGTCTAGGGCTTCCACAGTAATTTCATTCGGTAAGCGAAGCAGCGAGCGAAGCTTACATTCCTAAAGATGAAATTTACAGAAGGCATGCACCTTCACGTCAGGACGAAATTTAATGCAAATTACATATCAGAAATGTGCCAGGTAAGCCTAATTTTGGGATACTCCTGCCTTTATATGTTTGAAAATGAAATTTTTTTTTCCTAATGCCGTGTCCCACGTTTTAATAAATTAATATAGCGTAAGAATCATACATTTCTTACATTCCTTCATTTTAGTTTATTTTTTGTTATTAACTATGGTTCTAAAATGTATTATAAAGTATATACCATTACAATGCTTATACGAGGTCTCTTCAAAAAGTATCGCGAATTTTGAATTTCCGCGAACTACGTATATTCGATTTTCGATTATTTTGTGGAATATAGTGAAGCTACCTTGTACCAAAGCAACGTTTATCGGTGGTAAAAATGTTCTCAGAGGGTCGAGAAGATGTGAACGACGAAGAGCGTCCCGGACGCCCGAGCTCGTTAACAACAGACGAAAACATTGAAGAAGTGAAGAAAATAGTATTGGCCAATCGTCGAATCACCGTTAGAGAAGTTGTGAGAACCTAAGCATATCGATTGGCTCGTGCCATTCGATTTTTACCAATGATTTGGACATGAGACGGGTCGCCGCAAAATTCGTACCAAAGTTGCTCAATTTCGACCAAAAACACCATCGTATTAACGTTGCTAAGGAGCTGTTGAACTCTGTCCGCGACGACCCAAATTTGCTCCAGAGGGTCATAACTGGTTACGAATCATGGGTTTATGGTTATGACGTGGAAACTAAAGCTCAATCACACCAATGGATGCTGCCACACGAGCCAAGACCGATAAAAGCGCGCCAAGTTCGGTCGAATGTGAAGGTTTTGCTTACAGTTTTCTTTGATTTCAGGGGCGTGGTGCATCATGAGTTCTTTCCACACGGTAGAACGGTCAATTAGGAATATTACCTGCAAGTTGTGCAATTTGCGCGAAGCAATCCGCCAGAAACGCCCGGATTTGTGGAAGAACATAAATTGATTTTTGCACCATGATAACGCCCCTGCTCATACATCGTTGCTTGTGCGCGAATTTTTGGGCAAAAACAGCACACTTATGATGCCGCAGCCACCGTTCTCCCCAGACCTGGCCGCCTGTGACTTTTTTTTTTTGTTTCCAAAACTGAAGAGGCCCATGAAAGGACAACGCTACACCACGATTGAGGAGATAAAGACGGCATCGAAGGAGGAGCTGAACAAGATCACAAAAAACGATTTTTTAAAGTGCTTCGAGGATTGGAAAAAACGTTGGCACAAGTGTATAATATCTGGTGGGGATTACTTTGAAGAGGACAAAATAGATATTCATGAATAAATAAATACTTTTTGAAAAAACACAAAATTCGCGATACTTTTTGAACAGACATCGTATATATTATTTTAAGATTACAATGGTGCGGTATGAACTATTGCCACGTTATTTACTATAAATTTTGTATTTTCAAACTGAAATTCTTCAATGCAAAAACCAGAAAAGAATAATGTATCCTTATTTTGAAGTCTGCTAAAATATTTTTACCTGTTATAAAGAGTGATTTTTTTTCGGGGGAGCACTCCATTCGTAACGGCCGGTCAGACGGTTCAAGTAAAGCCCCGTATTACACAAGTATGGACACGCTTTGCGGCGGAATTAGCCGACAACCGAGTTTCGTGATTGGTTCGCCAGTTTCAGCCACCATTTTGGGTCTGATGTCTGTGTGTTGTGTCATATGCTTATATGGAGGAAATTTTTGAAATGTCGTTTTAATTTAGTTAATATGCCTAGGTGTTGTGCATTTGATTGTGCAACTCAAGGAAAGAAAGGCGTTACGTTATATCGCATTCCTTCAGGAAAATACGACGCCGAAAGATGAAATATTTGGATTCACAAAATTGGAAGAAAGAACTGGATTCCATCCAAGAAACCTCAAGCCTGAAGAAGATGCCTCTGAGCAAAATTTGTCGGTCGTTTCAAGCCCTGAACTGAATGGGATGCCGATGAGCTGAGGTGTTAAAAGGTGTCCATAAATAAATCAAAAACAAAAACAAAACAAAAAAGAAAGAAAGAAAGAAAAAGAAAAAGAAAAAAAAATGGAAGAACCTTCGACTATGTTATGTAAGTATTATGTAAGATTTCTTTTCAGTATTTGCAGTAAATGGAATACGCTACCTTAATTTCAATCTGAATTGAATGGGATGCTGATGAACTGAGATGTTAAAGAGTGTCCACAAATAAATCAATAACAAAAACAAAAAAAGAAAGAAAAAAAAAAGAAAAAGAAAAAATAGAAGAGTCTTCGATTATGTTATGCAAGTATTATGTAAGATTTTTCTCAGTATTTACTGATAAATGGAATACGCTACCTTAAATTTAACGCTTATGTTTTGGTGATTTCATGCGAAAAAATACATAAGAGGATATGAATATTTTTAAAACTTGATGCATGCTTATTTCATTTCAATGTTGAAGAAGATTGTGGGGTTTAGTGACATTTTTGTTCTTATAAAAGTTTTGTTCTAAATTGACTTTCATAGGAAGCCCTCTAAGCCCCATAATTCTTATAATTCATTCTTTACGACAGGTTAACTGTATGCCTTATACAGTTAATGTCAACACTGATATAATAAATGCTTTTAAAGAAATAATATAAACACTGAATAGCAAAATAAAATGAGAAATTTTTCTTTTTAAGTTTCATGTGTGAAAAGGATGTAATTAACAATGCCTACGTTTAATATTGCAATTTTTGTTTTAACCGATGTCAACCTTTTCCTCTGCCGGTAAATGATCCGTCATTGGCCGCTGAGTTCGGATGCGGTGCTACGCGAAAATGCCGTAACTATAACTGACACAGTCTCAAAAGTTTGCATTTTCTGCCCGACCTAGGCCTTCTAATTTAAAAAGAATAAAATGAGCAGACGGAGAATGTATCGTTCAACAGTATAACACAAATATTTTAGGAACTAACTGTATGACAATCGAGTAAAACGACAGAAACTTAACACGCAGTCTTATGAGAGTTAAGAGACGGTTAGGCGCAAAATGGAGCTTGTCCATTGTAAAATGGAGGGTTTTAGGTTCAAGCTGGTACCGTGGTGAACGGCAGTCAGAAAGTCCGCTCCTATGATTGCTGCGTAAGTTATTACTAGCAATTAAACGGTATATTTACTTACCATAATTAAACAAAAAGATGATAATACTACCTCCCTCCATTCTCCATACATTTCTGGCATTGACTTATAAAATTAATCAGCAGTTTCCTCTGAGAAATGGAAGAAATTTCTTCATGGATATTATTTTTCAGTTTACCAAATGTGTGTAGATTTGTCTTGTATTTTTTTTTCCATTTAATATTTCCAGAGATAAAAATCGGGGTACCGAGGAGGTCATATGTTACTAGTCATAAACCTAACTTCTCCATGGATAAGTTAGAAAAAGTCACTTGTCTCGCCTACTGTGAAGAAAAGTATGAAAATATAAATATATTGCACAGAAAAGGCCTACTGCAGTTGTTCAAGAACCTATTTAGCCATCTAAACTTTCACCTTTTGGAGCCTAAAGACAAATTAGTAACAGATGACTTGCTGCCAAAGTTGTTGTCTAACTGATGAAAGATATTTTAATATGGTAACGTTGAACAAGCCCCTTGTGTTCAAATTTTGTCCTCTTCGGCTGTAGTGTATCCTTCCTTATTGATTATGATAATTAGCAAGTTGCCACGGAACAGTTATAGCAATAAAGTTTGAAGAGGTTTTGTGCCTGATCATGACGTTAACTTGTTTCCTTGAAAATATGCATATAAACTTTTCAAACAATATCTCTACACACAACATATAAATTTGCGGTCATTTTCTACTGTAACAGTTACAACGAATGACAGCCCAATAATTAAGCAAATGAAGTTACTTTGCTCGGAACGTTAACTATGAACCACGTTACATGAAGATGGAGTTAAAAGTGATCTACTTGTGAGGAGGGAAGGTTGCTGTGTTGTCTCCAGTGATTGATCGTTACCAGGGCGGATGATCCATCACAGGAGTTAATAGCCTGTGTGGACAGCCTCGGCTCTTCTCAGCTGACTCACAGCGGAAATCCTTCAAGTAACAAAATTGCTTCCCACTTTTTCCATTTTCAGCAGTTCACTATCTGTTACAGTCCGTAACGACCGTAAACTTGTTAAACTCTGCGCAAAGAGAATTTTGTGGTTTAGCCTTGTGCTAGTAGCGTTGATGTTTTGTCCACTTTTCGAAGCAGTGTGTGAAGTTGAATTTATTAAGGAACGTGTGAATGAAAATACATTGCAAAGTTAGGTAGGACTTCAACTAGATTTCAGCAAAACTAATAAATATTGTTTATATTGCTGTTTTAAGAAACGTTTATACAGGACGAGTCATAAGTTTGGTTACATTCTGTGTAATCGAACGAGAACGTTAGGGATGGCGGTAGGAATAAGTGTGTAGCCGGACAGTGTTTGGTTGCCGCAGCGTGTGTACGAAAGACACCATATTGGGACGACAATGACGGTCGTTATTGAATCGCTTCCATGAAAGTTGTGGAGTTCTCCATATTATTACAATTAAAAAATCGTGCTTTTGAAACAGAAAGTGTGATAGACAGAGCTCCCATGAAAACGTGAATACATAAAACGCTCGACTGAACGGAGTGTATCCCATCAATAGGCTACGTCACACGATGGGGGAGGGGAAGGAAAAATTATAACCAGAGCCCAAAGTTACACAATGAATGAATGGTGTTTAATGCCCGTTTTTACTACTGAGGCACCACAGGCGATGGACACTGATGATACATGAGATGAAATGATAAATAGGGAAAATATTCTTATTTTTAAGGAAGGAATCGTTCCAGGCCTAAGTTTAGGGTACCTCCCATGCATTTGCCATTTATGAGGACTGAGGAAAACCTGGAAAAAACCTCAATCAGGGAAGACGGTCCTGGCGGCATTCGAGCTCCAGACCTCCAGCTCACGAGTCCGCGCCTTAACGACCTCGGGCACCCGTGGCGGTAACAAGGTTAGGCAAAATGCCTTTTCTATCTGGTTGGATATATTTAACTTATATGGATATATTTATTTAACAGTCAGATAGAAATGATCATGTTTTTATGCATTTTGGGTCTATAGGGCCAGTTTTTTTTTTTTTTTTTTTTTTTTTGCCTCTTTTGGTTCGTTATGATTTTTTTTCTGCGATTATTTACGCATTTTAAAAAGCGCATAAACAATTTCAATGTATGGAAAATTAGATGTCATGTTCATCTCACAAAAATATCTATGTAATATATTTTTATGCATTTATTTCTTTTCAAGCAGTCAAAAACTTTCTTCTCCACTTTTCACCTAAACTCTTTAAATAGAAGATTGCTCATTAGAAATGGAACGATTAACTCGGGCAAACGAAAACCAGGAAATAGGATGAGGGAAGTACTGTAGTTTTGAATAGTCTTGGCGAATGACCTGTGCAAGGCAATTCCAGGAAATTGTGGGATAACTTCTCAACTGCATAAATATAATAAACAATTACAAGATGAGAGCGTTACAGCTGTGCAATAAACCGTCCCTACAATGTGCTCACTAAGGGAGTAAGAGAAATACTAACCTGATGAACCAATCACTTCATTGGAAGTATGATGTTATTTTTTCTTAATGAAAAATGCTTGTGAAAAGCGGCTGACTATAACAGTTGAAACCTGTTGTTGTTTGTAAACAAGAAAAATAAGTTTAAGTATTTTAAATTTGAGACAAAAATATTAAGTATCTTATTTAGCTATTTTCATTAATAATGAGCGATATTGGTTTATATTTTCACTTTTAATAAGGATCTAATTTAATTGTATTACTGCCAATTTTCAGTATTTAAATTGACCTTTTATCTGCTTATTTTAACCACAATAAATGCCCGAACTACCGGGTTCTGCTTAACCGTTACAGTCACTATCTGTTAACGAACTGGGTGATTCTAATAATACTTGTGCTGCTCCTCTAGAAGATTCCGTTCGAAAAGAAATCGCAATCATGTTCGTAGTTGAACACGCAAGTTACGAAGTTACACAATACCATTGAAAATAGTAAAACCGTGTTCAGGGTTATGAAAAATCTCCACTTCTTATAGGAGTCGAAAAAGAATATGACATGGGTCGCCATGACAATACCTTCATATTTTTTATTGGTCTTGTCAATAAGCAGCCTTAAATAGACATGCAATGGCATTAGCTCTGTGCACAGCAGGCATCATAATCCTGCAAAATGACGGAACCCTTTCGCATTTTGCTAACATTGTTCGAAAATATCAAAATGAATTTTTTGAGACATGTGGATTAGGCCCGGATGCCCGCACCGCCCCCCCCCCGACCTTGCCCATATGTACTCCAGACAGTCCTTTTTATTAAGAATGCATGAATGAATGAATGGTGTTTAACGCCCGTTTTTACTACTGAAGTATCACAGGAGGTGGACACTGATGATACATGAGATGAAATGATAAATTGGGAAAGGATTTTTTTTAAGGGAGGAAACGTTCCAGGCCTAAGTTTAGGTACCTCCCCGGCATTTGCCAGTTATGAAGACTGAGGAAAACCTGGAAAAAACCTCAGTCAGGGAGGACGGTCCTGGCGGGATTCGAACCCCAAACCTCCAGTTCACGAGTCCGCACATTAACGACCTCGGTCACCCGTAGCGGTTTTTTATTAAGGATTAATTAAGTTAACGGGGTTACCAAAATGTTCATCACGGAGGAGGAGAGTAAACTTACCAAATTGCATAACTTTAAATAAAATTTAATGTAAAAACCAAATTAGGCCTTATTAATTAATGAAATGAAATATGTTATGACATTACTGTGTGGAATTAGGGAAACAAAATTAGATTTCCTGCAACCTGTAAGTATCATAAAAGAGAAACTTGAAGTATTATTATTGTTATTATTATCATTATTATTATTACTATTATTATTAATGGTATACTGAAATATAAAGGCCTGGAACGTTTCCTTCCTTAAAAAAAAAAAATTCCTTTCCCAATTTATCATTTCATTTCATGTATCATCAGTGTCCATCGCCTGTGGTGCCTCAGCAGTAAAACCGGGCGTTAAACACTACTCCAAAAAAAAAAAAAAAAAAATAAAAAAAAACAACATTCACTAAAATAGAGAGAATTAACACAAAGTTTCGAGTTGTATATTTGAGAAGATGATGTTCATATGTTTCAATAAAACAAAAACATGTCACTATTCAGAAACAATTACAATGTACACAGCAAATGAAAACAGTCGAAAGCTACTTCGATTTTCATTGACTTCGAAATTTAATTTAAATGTTACTGTAGTGAAAACATGTAGTGAAACGTTTTCTGAAGGTTATTACAGAGCGCTTTCACGAACAAATGAAATTCTCAAATTAATATCACACCTTTACTATTTTCATGAGGGTACTTTTGTTAAATATAAAACATATGAAACATTATAACTGCGTTTTATACGCTGATATGATCCTTTTTATTTTAAAGCAATATAAAGAAAATTAAATGAAAGAGGTTTTTTTTAATTTTAAATTTCGATTACTCCTGCTGGTTTATTTCCCTAATTTTGGAAACTATTTTTTATTTTATTTTATTTTATTTAAATGATATATAGGCAATTAGTTTCATTACAAAAATATTAATGCTCTTAGAGCGATTTTAAAAACAATTCCTGTTTCAGGTAAATCTCTCCTTCTAATGGCTGGATTTCCATTATTTTCAGAAACCGTATTTCTTATTTCATTTAAATCATATACAACGTGGCGAAAAAAAAAAACAATTATTAATACCGCTAGAGTAATTTATAAATTTTGGGTTTCAGGTAAACCCCCTTCTTAATAGAACGAATTCACTGATTTTCGGAAAAATCTTTCGTATTTTATTTCAAAGGCATATATATAAATGAGGCTGCGAGAGCGATTTCAAAATTTAGCTTTAATCGATTTTCAGGTATATCCCCACTCCTTTTTACCCTATTGCTCTGATTTTAGGAAAATATTTTTATCAACTTAAAGAAATACTCCGCTAAGATAAAGCAAAATTGCGGCCGCTAGAGCGATTTTTCATTTTTTTTAAAAAAAAATCACCTTAAACTAACTCTCACCCCTAATAGTCAAATTTTGCTGGTAAACGAACTCGACGAATCTTTGTTAATTAATGATTATATGCCAAGTTTCGTTGAGAAAAAGCTACATTACAACCGCTAGGGCGTTAACATATATATCGTACATTTGCTGTACGATAAAGAACCTTAAGCCTGATAAACGAGGCCTGTGAGCAAAATTTGTTGTCTGTTTCACGCCCGGAATTGAATGGGACGCTGATGACCTGAGATGTTAAAGAGCGTCCGTAAATAAAGCAAATAAAAATCCCCTTAATATTTATCTTTTGGCTAGATTTCTTACAATGAATTATTATTTTTTTTACTCTTATGCTTTAATAAACACATATTAAAATTCTTTTTCCGGTCACTCTTTGCCTTCATTTTTATCTTCTGTTTACAGCTCATTGTTTTGCTTTAATTTTTCTTTCACTCTTTTTTATTTTTGTCTTTTACTTCTCTGTCAGTTCACTTTCCCCATGCGCCGTGAACACCAATTGTGAATGAGATTGATGTGGCGAGTGCGGTAAGATAGATGAGGCAGACAGAAGCTGGACTTCCTATTTCCACCCGCAACCTCCCCACGCTGATGAGCCCTGATCACTGTGGACGGAGAGCTGGTCGTAATTTGCTTCAACTCAAAGAGCGTTCAGGAATTCGGTGCCTGTGTTTATGTTAAGCGCTTCTGTGCAAAGTGGTGAGGGCTCTTGATGAATTGTAGGAACAATGCAGAACAACCTTTGAAAACAAGCGCAACATGCTGTACTGTTGTATTGCGCGTTCTTTGCAGGTAGTTATGACCGAGTTCTTAACATGCTTCATACCTCAAGAAACCCACATAGGAGTTTTTAATATAATACTATGCATGGGAATATGTACCTAGCAGATGGTTAAATGGAACGCACGGTACATTGGTGTAACAAAATATGACTACATTACTCTGTTAAAGCACTTTTATACAGAGCATGGCGTTATTAATGATAATTGGGGTTCGAATCCTGCCAGAACCGTCCTCCCTGAATGAGGTTTACTTCCTTTCCGAAGGAAGCCATACTTCTACGGATATTTACGCCCGAAAAAATTCATCAATCCTGGCCGGGATTAAACCCGCGATCTTGGGTTTAGAAGGCAAGTATGGTTACCACTACACTACCAGGACCAACTATGGGTGAAAACGCATTCAAAGATAATGGTAAAATTATAATAAAGTAATTAAAATCTTCGAAGAAACAGATAAAAAAACAAGAGTAAGAATTAAAAAAAAAAAGATAAACGTATATAGAAGAATTAATTATATCTACAATGAAGGCAGATTCTGCAAAAATATGTAAAAAAATTAGTAAGGACAAAAAAAAACACCAACACAAAATCATGGCGCAGAAATTAAATGCGAGCACATTTGCACAAGAAACATAAATTGTAACCACGGCTGGTGGTATTTAAATGTAACATATATAAGTACATTATCTCATATTTTTCGAAACCGCCACGGGTGGCCGAGGTCGTTAAGGCACGGACTCGTGAGCGGGAGGCCAGGACCGTCCTCCCTGACTTGGGTTTTTTCCAGGTTTTTCTCAGTCCTCATAAACGGCAAATGCCAGGGAGGTACCCTAAACTTAGGCCAGGAACGTCTCCTTCCTTAAAAATAAATCCTTTCCCAATTTATCATTTCATCTCACGTATCACCAGTGTCCACCGCCTGTGGTGCCTCAGTAGTAAAAATGGGCGTTAAACACTATTTAAATATTTCTCGAAATCGTAACATATTCGAATTAAACATGAGAAACTAGCTTACATTTTCCTCGTAAAATGAAATGTTTGTGCATTTAGAAATGTAGAGGGGAGCGAGATTGATTGGTGCCTTCAAACTATCTGGCATTTATTTTGTAAGGGTAAAGAAAAACTCCGAATTGATGGAAGCGGTCTGTATTATTTTGTGCATACAAGAATTATATAAATCAAGATGAATGTTTTTATATAACATTATGTTTTCAGGTAGGGTATTGAACCAGTTACTTAAACGTGAAACTTACTGAAGAAAAATAACTTTTATAGGCATAGGATTAATTTTAAATTTAGAATTAGGAGTTTCCGTGCAAATCAGTAGTGTGTGGTTTGAATTCAATACAGGAGCTGCGCTCTATGTTATGTTGGTGCTATTGTTATATGTTGGAATAAATTGCATTTACTTGCAGGTATATTGGTTTAGTTATAAGTTACGCATCTCATAAAAAACATTTTGAAGACGTGATTCAGGACATGAAGCTGGGATAGTTATATACTAAGAAATTAAAAATGACGTTACCGTCTAAATAACTCCAATTTATTATTTTAAATGCAATACACAATATTTTTATATTTTCGAAAAATACTTATAAAGAATTTTTCAAAAAGTGTCCACATTAGATATTTCTGTATAGATGTATTGCTGTTATATCAAGAAAACAGGAATATGTAGTGAATAATAAAGCGTTTCTTTTGTTTACTGTCTTTTTCCAGTAAAAATATAAATTCTGTTCTTTGTTTTTATCCATGGGATCACAGAAACATCTTATTTTAGGGATTAAACCTGACATCTCGTGTGCAAAATGTTGAACGTAATTTTGAATGAAGGGGAGAGGATTCTAATTTTAATTATGTTAGAGAGACGGCAAATTTATTTAATGACGTGCGTTCGGATCGCACTCCAATTCCAGTTACAGAAGTGACAAGTGTTGTAAGTAATTGACTCATACTGGAAGCGCAAAAGATCAGGTCGCTCGAAAAGTGCAACTATGAGAATACTCCATTGGATGTTCTTCTCCGTATGCTCCAAATCCTTAAAATCCTTAAAATTACCGAGCAACATCCTTATAAAATTCAACTTTTGCACGAACTTTCAGAGGACGAACTTTATAGATGAAAGTAGTTGTGTGAATTGATGATGGAGTGTACTAAAACTGCCCAGTTTTTTAGTAGTCGGAAGCTTTCACGGCCGGAGTTAGAATTATAACTTAAAGCTTTTCCGGGCTTAGAAGCCGTGGTCTGTTGGAGCTTTGATATCCAAACGTTTCGCCCCCCCTACGGAGGACATCATCAGTGACAAGGTCTAAGTTTTCTTGGTGAAGATTCAGGCACAAACGAATCGCTTTTTTCCCCCCTACATACTAAGTAATTCTGAGGTGACTCTTTTTATTTATGAAATAAGGGATAATGGAGGTGATAGGCCTGGTACCGCCGTAGCACCCAGGCATTTCATAAGCATTACTAAAATACCTGAATAGGCTCAAAGGCGCCTATTAAGGATGAGGTGACTCAGGATTAACGCCATGGCTCAGCCCTGACGTAAACCTGCATATTTAGGTGGGTTTCATTACAGCGGGTTACGCCTGCTATTCATTTGTACTTGTTGTGCATATTTAGACCAGTTACGGACTTTACCGTACATGTTTAGAAAACTGTTTGTTTGACGTTGAGGTGGTGCCGAACAGTTCATTGGCTGTTCCTCGTCACTAGAAGGACCAATCTGGTTGTCTGGAGTGGAATTGTCGTATTTAGAATTTTCTGCGATATCATCTCGTATGGAGTTCAGAAGTGAAGTTATGGCGTTGAAGTGGTGGTTCTGGGGGTCCTGTAAACTTCTGACTGTAGTTTCTGATGTTGATTTTATGTCTTGAATGCGTCTCTTAATGTTGTCTGAGGTTTGCGAGTTCATAGCTTGGAGAGTGGTGAAGGCCTCTTCTAATTGGTTCAGTCTGGTTGTGGTGACATCTTGTGCTGCAAGTTGTTTATTTATTAAGCCGGTGTGTTGCAAGATTGTGCTCTGTAATGTACTGATGAGTCCAGTAAGTTCTGTCACCGCTTGCATGATTGTAGTCAGAGTGGTGAGTGCTGCTTCCCGGTTCTTCTCGATTATGGCTGTGATTGGTGCGCCCTGTGCAGCGGCTGGTAGAGCATGGTCAGTGGTTGGTTTGCTGTGATTGCTGCGCTGAAGGGGGCAGGCTGTCTGGCCGGTGTCATGGTTTGTACCACCACAAGAGGCACAAAACTTGCGCAGGTGTGCCAGGTCATGTGATTTGCAGTCAGATGTGAGCGATGCCGCTCCGTAATAGTGGCATCGCGGGGGCTCAGTACAGGTGGGTTCGGTGTGGCCTGCACGGGGCGTTATGACGGCGGTGGCTGGGCTCGAGTGTGAGGCTGAATGGTTCAAAATTGATTCCAGCTGCGATGGCAGCCTCACACTCTTCAGGCTCCAGAAAATTGAGTCGCGCCTCTGGACTGCATGGTGTGCTGATGGCCACTGCCGCTGGGCAGTTCGGAGGATATAGGATGAGGCTGTGTTCCGGGGCATTGCACTCAGCTGTGGTGTCTGTTCCTGTACTTGTTCCGGTTCTGTATCTTCTTGTTATGATTGCGATGGCTGTGATGGCGGGGTGTAAAGCCTGGTAGTAGGATCGTCCGTGGTTCTTTCCGTAAACTCTTCCGAGGCATCCTGCAACGTGTTTACCCTTAAGTGATACGTTGAGTGCAGGGCCTGGAGGTGCTGGTGTGCTAGCTGCGGCTTGCTGGGTATCAGCGGAGGCAGGCGAGGAATCAGGCGTGAGTGACGCGGCGGCTGGCGATGGCTTCGTAGCGGCGATTTGTGTGCTGCGTTGGCTTGTCGGGTTCTTGTTTCCACGGCGTCCCACGATGAGTTGTTCTCTCCTTCACCGCTGTCCGAAAAAAGTCCGAATCGCTAGCTGGAGGTGTCGTATAAATACACGGGCTGCTCGTAAGGGATTGGCTCGGCTGGAGCAGGGGGTGTGTGCTCGGTGGGCGGGGTCCAGTTTTTCTTAAACAAATTCTATTCTTAGATAAAACCACCTTCTGCCCGAATGCTTTTGTCAACAGACGCAACTGACTATGGTGGTCAGAAGTAAATCCACAATGGACGGAGAGAGCCGTACGCAGTATCCACAAAAGCTTAATGAACGGACTGGTACAGTTGATCACAGCACTGACCCTTCTTCTATCTACTCACAGATGTCATCTATTTCCAACAGGAGTGTTTTAGTTCACTTCGTCAGAACTTAGACCAGATTTTTTGACAACGATGAACTAGGGTCACTATAGTGACCTGTAAGACCCCTAGATTAGTCTTTGTGGGCCCATCTGAAGTCAGTAGTATATCCAGAAACACCCAACAACTTAGAAGGTTTGAAGTATCAAATAATGGAAGCGGTGCAGGACATTCCTAAAGCCAAATTAAGTCATTCCTTATAACCAACTAGTACATTGTTAAACAGCAAAGAGCTACCATTTGAACGCAGAATTTAGAGGTTGGGCCAACCTTTAATTTTTCTTTTTTTATTTAGGAAGTATAATTTTATTATTCCCTACACCTTTTTGTTTTCTTGAACAATAAATTTGTACAGAGGTATCTTATATAGGTACTTTTTGGAAAGCTCTTATTGAATAGTATTCGAAAATATAAAAATATATTGGGAATTCAATTTAAAATAAGAGATTTGCAGTTACTTCCAAATAAATGGGAGTAAAAAATATCGGTAATATTATTGTTGAATTTACGGCTATCCGCACACACCGAGATTCATGTCACTGAATCACATGCCCCAAAAATGGGTACGAAACATTTAACCAACCCTGTTCATTTTGTAAAATAGTGAAAAAATATTAAGTATATAACCAGGAACATCTAAATAAAATCATAAACACGTCACAAAAATAAAATCAAAGTACAAGTGTCCTTATTGTCTAAGCCAAAAGTGGAAATGTGGCTAAAAATACTGTGGGGAGTTTAATATGGATGCATTTGCCTGCCAAAAATAAAACTTGACATTTATTGGAGAAAAACGTGTGAAAGCACATCGAGAAGAACTAAAGAGTATAGAGACAAAGGAACAGTCATTGTTAGGAACGTGAAGAAATAAGAAGAGGTTATTTTAAACGTTGGAGAAGAGAGGAAAAAGATCAAGGAGAGGGTGACGTACAGTGCTGAGAAGTTTTGGTGTAGAAATTACAGCTTGACTGCTTTTCCTTATTACTACAATTTCCACCATTTAAAATTTTCCTGGGACATCAGTTTTGCTTTTACTATCTAGTAGTCTTTTTAATATTTCATATTCATTTTCAGATATATTGTACACATAAACAGATGTTTGGTATCAAATATGATATAAATTATACTGCACATAAAATACTTTATTCATATAAAATTATGAAAATTAAAAAAAAATGATGAACTGCTTTAAAAATCATATGAACATTTTTCAAAATTAAATCTGAAAAAAAAAAGCGAGCTAAGAAATATTTTTAAAAAATTAAATTGTGTTTTGTTTTATTTTATTTTATTGTATAAAGTTAATTTTTTAAACTAAAGAGCTCCAAATTTCATAATTAACTTTATATTAACAATCATATTTGTAAATTTAATCAAAATTGTAAAAACGTTAAATCTTAATCGGGTCTCTCTCTCCTTAAGAGATATTCAGACATTTTCTATTTGAATATAACCTCAGTTTCTAGCAGAATTATGTAAACCTTTTACACATCCCATTTAGCAAGAAATGAAAATATCCTTTAATTAGTGCTTAAAATAAGAAAGGCTCTGATTTTCCTTGTAAAATGAAACGAATGAAAGTATATCAGCTTGCTATTTCTTAAATTTCTTCCAATCTATTAAGTTTATTCGGTCAGTTGGAAAACATTCTTAAAGCTTTTAGTTTGATGCTAACCAGCACACGAACTGAGATTACAACATCCAATACTTCAGTCTACCTCGTGGGCACACGTAACAAGGTAGGTCACGGCTTTGAAACGTCCCCAAGGTATTTAAGTGTCTGACAACAGAGGCGGTCATGAAAACCGCAAGACCAGCAAGTACTCGCTGTGAAGGAGCGTGTCTTGGGATTTAAACAAGCTAAGCTTGTGGTAGATTATAGCGGTGTACAGAAAGAGATTTACAACTTGAACAGCTAGCGCATTTTACACTTAAACAACTAGTCTAAAATTTAATTCATAAATATATTTTATTAGTTAAAAAGTTATTTTAGTTAAACGACAAATTTTAGTGACTTTCCAGCAATACAGCCAAATGTACAGGATCCTTAAAATAAATATGAACAAAAGAAGAAGAGAAAGTAGTTTAATTTTTAACTTTAGGAAAAATGTTTCTTATTTATTTTGAAAATCTGTACGAATCTCATTAAAACATTCAGTTTTTCCACGCAAAATGGCATGTTGTTTACGAATATGGGCGATAAATATAAGATGAGTACAGTACAAAGCAGAAAACTGTGATTTATCTACAGCGTCTTCAATAGAGTCAGTTACAAATATTTATTTTATTAAGTTCCATTAACTTTCCCTCTTAAGTTCGAGGGTAGCTCCATAAGTTTCCGGCCTAACCATTTTCTAGATATGATAAAGACAAAAATTATATTTCTCTTTTCAATACAGCTACCCTTCATTGCACTACACTTCTCACATCTTTGAATTAACATTTTAATCCCCTCCCCCAATAGCCAAAAGTGTCGTCTGCAAAATGGGCATATCAGCATCCATTACTTCTTTGTCGCACTTAAATTTCCTTCCTCGAAGGTTCTTCTTGAGTTTTGAGAAGAGGAAATAGTCACTGGGAGCTAAATCTGGACTGTAGGGGGGATGATCGATCTCCTTAAAGTCATATTTCCTCACAGCTTCCTTTGCAGAAAGAATTGTGTGCACAGGCGCGTTGTCGTGAAGAAGGCGCACAGCACCACCCAGCTTTCCTCGCCTTTTCTCTTTGATGGAAGCACGTAATCTGTCCAGTAGCCAGCATAGTACTCTCCATTTACTGTGGTGTTGCAAATAGTTGGTAAAGCGTTCTTTTTGTTTTATAGGTAGCTGTACACGTTTTGGCATAGATTCCACAAGCTTTGAGTATTTATTTTTAAGTTCCTCATTATGAAAATATACCTTAACTAGAAACTCTACCATGTTTATGAAACATTCAAGTTTTGTGTCTCCTTTTGCAAATAATTCACAAATTTTCTATTGAATTAATGTCAGGGCCGCTCTTAGCAAATATTCTTCTTACTGAAAATTTTCTTCACTTCCTTAGAAGTATGGCAAGGAGTCAAATCTTGCTGGAAAATCCCGTCACCAATCTGGAAACCTCTTCTGCTGTTCTCCAACAACGCTCCTTTCCAATATTTGGATATAACTTGTCAATTTGGTCATCCCGTCGAACCCCAAAACTCTTCACAGGAGTGTTTTGCGGTCTGTTGCAATTGTGCTGAAGTTGTTTTATGCGCTCGGCGCAGGTATTGAATGAACCCTCTCTCCCTGCACTTCAAAGTGACTCTCTCAAGAGAAAATAACTTTCTTCCATTGTTCTATTGTCCAATCCAAATGACTAGACTACGTGCCATAAGAGCGTTACCTGCGCATTTCTCCTGTTAGATGGTGTTTCTTTACAGGTTTGTGGGCTTTCCTTCCAACTGGCCGAAATCTACGATGAACGTTAGAACAATGCAGTTCACTTCCTTTTCCCCAATTCGCGAGCCAAGTCCACAGCACTGAGCCTGGGGTTTCATTTGTTTCTTCCGAGAATAAAACGCTCATTTGTTTAGTGTCCCTTTCATTTTTTTCCCCCGATGAAATTCATCCAGTCTGTTTGTGGAAATCGTATCCATTGATGACAAAGATGTTACTAACAGCACAAGCAAAACATTCATATTCTTCAAATGTGAGGCACATGGAAATAAATACACCTTTATCCTAAAACAACATTCAGACAGATTAATTAACAATGAATAACAGTGCACAGAGAGCGCGGGATCTAAGAATGAACAATGTATAGCATATTGTTGGCAACCATTCGCATGGGACTGTCCAGAACTTGTGTTGAAACCTTTCTCAGGACTCAGGTGTACTACAAGTGAACACAATAATTCTTACAAAAGAAAATTTTATACTGGTTGGTACACATTTCCTCCTACTTTTATCAGCTATATCACGTTACAGATATCAACAACTGAATGTAAACATCCGAGAAATTTAGTTTCATTAACGGACTCATTATTTCCTCCTTATGAAATGGCCCTAAAATATATGTCGTAATATTCATTAATCTTGCGGGACCAAATATTTAAAATTTCAGCCATGAACAAAATGCAACATTCTGGCTGGCCTTAAAATCTACTTTTGGAAAATAAAGCTTATCCAAAATAGTTGTCTTTAGAAGATTTTTAAATAATAGGTGGGTTTCTGAATTTATTAATTTTTTTTCAATTAAATTCCTGCGTCAGATTATTTAGATCACAAGCTAACTGCTAGGTTTGTTATCAAAGTGAAAATTTTGTTTCTGCATTTAAAGTGCTAGGAAGAAATAAAGGCATCTTGCATACCGTGTGCAAGGGTTGCCAGAATCGAATCTTATTTTCAAAGGTTCATGGTGTTTTTATTCACAATTGCGAACATATGGGTTTTTATATGACCCGCTGGCGGCGAAGTATGGCTTCATTTGTTTCGTTATATCAACTGCAAAATCTACGGTATCTAGACTATATATAACGCTTTTTTTTCACAAAAAAAAAATTATTAAAACTTGTAAAAGTAGTTGCTTATTGTGCTGTGTTTCAAATCAGAATATTCTGGAACGTTTTTATCAGAAGAATAACGAACTGGAAGGTATATTTAAATATTTCCACACTTGAAACAATTAACAGACATGGAGTGCTTTGAATAAGATGAAGTAGACGCACATCTCTTATGAACATTGGTGAAATGTTCTCATTCTACTGAGGCAGGACCGTGAACGCGGCGTTCATTCCATTTAATTTCTTATGGGGAGTATTGAATAGCGTTGCTTACAACGATAAGTCTGGAATGTTGATAACGTGGGAAACAACCTCAGTGCAGTACTCCGAACTATTGATGAACATTTCTGCATAGGTTTAAGTGTGTAGAGGATATTTCAATGAATGTGCTATATTCTCTCGAAAACAGTAGTCATTTCTTCTGTAATGGGGGAGGTGCATTACCTGTGAAGTCCTTGGCATTTACGAAATGAACCCCTTAGACATACTTGCAAGCCGACTCAACTAGTCATTCGCAATTCACTTTGAAATCCTCAGAAAAATGTCGAGAAGCTGGCTTTATTTTTCTAGTTAATAACACGATTAATGTTGATTTATCACTGATTTATAAAATTATATAATATAAGTACATTGGTCAATACTAGTTTTTCTGTTCATGTTTTGACTAGATACTCCGATACTAGATGCTTTCATATTTTTATCAGATATACCGAGGATGCCAATAAAATGTATACACACTTTCACAGTAAATATCTGTTTAATATATTTCAAAGTTGAACTGAAAAACAACAGTCATGTGTAGTATGATGTTCTGTAAACAGATGCGACTCACAGTACGTTATGCTAGCATTGCTACAACTAAATGGAGCCAAGATTATCGTTTGAACAGCGGAAAGCAATTTTGAAGTTGTAATGGAAAACCGAGAATGTTGTTGAAGTTCAAAGGCAATGGAGACGTGTGTACAGAACAGAACCGCCAACGCGAGTAACAATTGCACGCATTCGAGACAAATTTGAGACTCGTGGTATCGTATGTGATGTTCACAAGGGCTGATCTGGGAGATCTGCACAGCAACAAGCCCCGCGCACTGGATAGGACAAGAGGTCCGATTGTGCTTCCACCGCGTTCGCCGTATCTAACTCCATTGGACTTCTACCTAAGGGGAACTCTAAATGATGTTGTATACCGTAGAAAACCAGTTACACTGACAACACTTCGGGAAGAAATTGAAACGGCTTTTGCTGCAATCGCTGAGGACACTTTCGCAAACGTTGCTCAATCAGTAGTTCAACGTACTCAAAAGGGTATGGGTGCCGATGGTGGGCATTTTGAGCAACTGTCGTAACTGTAAAACTCTAAGATGATTAATGCTCATCATTTTCTGTTTGTGTGAAATTCAGTTTTATTATGTTAACAAAAAAATTTTTTTTAATTGTGTATACATTTTGTGTTAAAAAATTCTCTTCGTATTAATCTGGGAGTGCTGATACATTAAATAGAAGATTGGAATTTCTTTACACATGGAGTATATTTGTTATTATGAGACATATAATTCCTTTAAATTATTGCTAGTGTTGTGAAAAGTATTTGCAATTACGGCAAATTGCAAATGCAGTAATTACTTGTGGGATTAAATTGAAAATGGTTCCAAATTTCTCTCTTATTATCTAAAAAGGATAGAGCACCAGACTCACGTCGTGTTGTTACTTGAAAATAAAAAAATGCTTTAAAAAAACAACTAGGTAGTAATGCAAAAACAGTTTACAGTCAAATACGGTGAAATATGGTAATGCTAAAGTACTTGTGATTAGATAGGTTAGAATATAGCTTCATCAGTTTACCAAAATGCTAATTTATTATTGATTGGATTCAGAACAGAGATGTTTTATAGGCAGAGCATAGTTTTTCCATATTGCTTAAAGTGAAAAGCCTGATTAATGCAATAACATATTAAAAAATAACGGCTTCCAACTACAATTCAGTAACTTTACTTGCCCTGGTGCGAGGTTTTTAAACAAGCTTGTAATTCAGACGTCTTGTTGTCACCAGACTCTTTGTGAAAATACAAGGAAGAGGGGGGAGGGACAAACATTCTCATTAAGGGGTCAGCTTTAGGGCTTAAAAGACACCCAATATTTTGGCACTTACTAACTCCTGTTTAGAAGCTTATAAATAAGACACGGTTTTCTCGCGACAGCTTTAAAACAGAATATTTGTGTCAATACTAATTTATAACTTATATTGACAAAGTATCGAAAAAGTTACGGAGCTGACCTTTTGAATGCCGAGGTTACCGAGAACCCATCTCTATCTATAAGATAATTACATAAAGCGGTTACTTATGCCTGTGATAATTGCAGAAAAAAATCTGTTGTCTGTAAAGAACGTGTAATTTTCTGACAATTTTAAATAGTTTTATCGAAGTTATAACTCAAGTAGTTTGGACATGTGAAGGGCTGATTTTTGGGAGTGGCTACTAGTGAAAATAAAAACATTATTTTCGTAACAGACACCTCATGTTGAGCTTAGGAATTTTCTCTAATTTATTTACAGACTTTCCCTTCAGTAAAGTGGCCTCTTTATTTATTTTTTTAACAATATTGACTTAATATAGACCATATCAAGTTTGTTTATTCTCGCTTTAATACTTAAATAATCCAGGGAAGGTGGATAATGTTACTGCGTGTGGTCTGTTCATGGAATAACAGATATAACTTTTTATGTGGAAGCATAAAGTAAAGTGGAACATCGTAAAATACGGGCACTAAAAACCGTTAACCCATCCCATTCTTTTCCGTTAATAACCGTCACCTTTAATGGGCAGGCGAAGCTGTTAGAGGGAAAGGTCCTCCTACACGTTTTGCATATTAGCAGACAGGCATGCATTATGAACTAAAAGTATTTTAAATGTTTCTCACTTTTTATCCTTGCTTATTTATTTTAAGTTACAGGGCAGGAAGATATACTTTTTATGTTTTATTTATTGTCACTTTGACTGCACTGGTCTTCTCGCGACGTCTGTAATTTGTTGGCTGAATACTGTAGATCTACGTAGGTAGGTCCATAAGATTCCGGACTAGCCGATAAGGATTGTATCCTTCACAAAATCCTTATCTGGTAGGTATCATAGCTTATCTGTTAAGTGAATAATTGCAGCTGTAAATGTGTTCAGTTGTTCAGATATAGTTGCATAAAGAAGGTTATGTGTAGAAGATTGTGACATGTTCAAAATGGAGTTTCGATCTGTTATTAAGTTCTTCACAAAAGAAGGACTTGCTCCAAATGAAATTAAACAGCGATTGGACGGTGTATATGGGGAAGCACGCCCTCATATTCTACCGTAAAAGAATGGGCCAAACTTTTTCGAATGGGTCGAGAAAGCTTTGAAAACGAAGAGCGTGCAGATCGGCTCTTGTGGAAGGAGAAATTGTGAAAGACCGGCGGCTCAAAGTTATAGAAATAGCAGCAAGTTGGGCCTTTCTAAAACAACAGTCCTTTGAATTATTCATGAACATATAAACATGAATAAGGTTAGTGCAAGATGGGTGCCTAGACTTCTTTCCTCAGTCCAAAAGCAGCAACGGGTCATGTGTTGTCAGGCATTTTTGGAGCTCTGCCGTGGCAAGAAGAGAGAGAAATTCTGCAAACCATTGCTACAGGAGATGAGACTATGGTCCTCTACTACTATCCCTTGTCCAATAAAGAATCAATGGAGTGGCGTAAGCCTGGCGAAGCACCGCCTCTAATGGCCAAGGTCACTCAGTCAACCAAGAAGATCATGGTCACAATCTGGGACTGTGAAGGAATACTTTTCATTGACCTCAAGGAGAGAAACACCACAGTAAATGGGGAGTACTATGCTGGCCTACTGCATAGACTACGTGCTTCTATTAAAGAGAAAAGCGAGGAAAGCTAAGTGGTGGTGTGCGCCTTCTTCACGACAACGCGCCTGTGCACACAGCTCTTGTTGCAAAGGAAACTGTGAAGATAAGTGACTTCAACCATTCGTCCTACAGCCAAGGTCTAGCTCCCGGCGATCTTTTCCTCTTCTCAAAACTCAAGATGGGCCTTTGATGATGGAAATTCAAGTGTGATGAAGAAGTGATGGATGCTATTTATGCCTTTTGGCAGACAAGACTTCTGATTATTTGGGGGGAAAGGATTGGAATGTTAATTCAAAGATGTGAGAAGTATATTGCAATAAAGGGTAAATATATTGAAAAGAGAAATATAGTTTTTGTCTTTATCATATCTAGAAAAGTATTAGGCCAGAAACTTATGGACCTATCCTGGTAAGTCTGGAAGGATGAATAAAATTAAATGAATTAATGAGGTATAAATGAGCTCGGAGTTCTTGACGCTTTAAGTAACTGGCATTCCCCTTCTCAGGGTAAGAAAAACCTCCTAAAATCTTGTTACAAAGACGGCTTGATCTCAACGGATTTCGAACCCAGGAACACTGGATTACTAGTCACAAACGCTGCCATTTGACTATGGAGGGAGTCGGTATACTTTTCCATCAGTAAACACTGTTGATTAAAGTTCACAATCTTTTAATTTCATATGTACAGAAATATAAAAATGAAAAGGGTCGTTCGATAGAGAATGATAACTGGAAACAGATTTACCCATCCTCTCGCTTTCGCTGATCTTTCTCAAAAGCAGTTCCCGTTGGATGCAGTGCACCAATAGCAGCATTTCTACTTGTCTTTAAAGACATTTTGAAAATAACAAGATCCTCTAATTCACCTTCGTAGCCTTCACCACTTTTGATTGTGTAAAATACCTCCCACAAACCTCTTTCTATGATTTGGAAAAAAAGAGAAACAGTCATATCTGGACTACAGGGAGGAATAGAGGTACACTTCACATTGATTTGTGCCAGGTATTAAACAACAACATTTGCGATATGCGGCCGCGCATTATCGTGGTGCTGTATCCAGCTAGTGGCATGAAAATTACGGCCTTGCAGAGTTTTCAGGATATCTCGTAGTATTGCACAGTTACAGATGTCTGTGCAGGTATGATATACTGGTAAACCAATCAGTCGGTCCTGGTGGTTTAGTGGTAACCATATTTGCCTTCTAAACCCAAGATCGCGGGTTCAAACCCGACCAGGATCGATGGATTGTTTCGGGCTTAAAAATCCTAAGAATGAATGGAAGGGAGGTAAAGCTGTGGGTCCCGTGTCGTACATTTACGGCATGAAAAAGAACCTCAAGCCTGAAAGAAGAGACCTCTGAGCAAAATTTGTCGGCCGTTTCACGCTCTGAATAGAATGGGACGCTGATGACCTGAGATGTTAAAGAGCGTCCGCAAATAGAATACATAAAATAAAACATATAAACTAGTTTTCGAATATGGAAAAATGAAATGAAGAAATTTTTCGAATGATCAGAGGGTGCACAATGATTTCTTGTTATCTTTCCATTACACGTATATATATATATATATATATATATATATATATACTTTTACTATTTATAGATTATGTATAGAAACTATTTTGCTCTAAACTTCAATGCTTCACCCACAATTAGGTATCAACTTCACTTAATCTTTTAAGTTCATGTCTATCACGAAAAAATATAATTATAACTTCATCTTTATTATTAACTAACCTTAAGTTTTAGCCAACTGTGTTTTATATCCAAGGAAATGAGAACTTAAAGCACTTATTTTACAGCAAAATAAGAACGGGGAAATACTGGCTTAGACTAATGCAGGGCGATCAGTCAACATTTCACGCTAAATGCTATAGACACCAGATACAAAATATAACTCCAACGTTTTGGACTGCAGAGGTAGAAAGGAAACTTACAGCAATTGATGTAGCTGATGATGGAGGTGCCACACAGAGCTTTACTGACTGCTCTCAGAACCGAAATGTTCTAGGCAAGTTTCTTGGGAAACTCCGCATCTTCCTGTAACAACAGCCCCTGCACACGAATGCCCTTTTGTTTCGGACTCAGCAGTTCTGAAACCCATCACGTACAAATATATCTTATGTTCATCTTTTCCATTTCCCATTGAATTTTTTAGAACTTCTACGTTATTTAAACATTTTAAATCGTCTTCCAGCATCACTAGATCTCTTATAACACTGTATAGGCTTCACCTAAAGATTTTTTGAGACGAAAGTAGAGTTTTAGAGCAGTATATTGTTCATCACGTGTCACGTTCATTTAGCTGTAGGCGGAACTGAAAGTGTCTCAACTTGTACAACTATTACAGGAGAAAACTGGAAGTAACGGTGTATATTTCGCATTAAGCTGATTAAAATATTGTAGCAGCAGAAATTACTTAGTTATGCCTGTAAAATATGTTTCATCATTCTTTATTGAAAACAACACAAGTATTTTCTACTTTGCCCAATCGAAAATATATAAAAATGCATTTTTGAAATATATTAAAGTTGGTAAGCAGCTACATTGATTTATCTTGTATTCTGAAATAAATACTATTAGTAATTTAGAAAGCAATTGGATTTTACAAAAACAAAAATGACAATCTGTACACAAGGGTCATAATTTTACATCCAGAATTAAATGTCATTTAAAGATAGAGTTACAAATAGGTATTTGGATATTAGCAATGTGGAATTTTCTATAAATTATAAAAAGTTTGTTACATTAGAGTGCAACTCTATTAAGAAGTGTAAACAAATATAAATAATATGTTTTGATTAGCACCCTTATATTTAAATATACGAATAAGTCAGAAGAATAATAAAAACGTTATTAAACACGGAAGTATATACGCGTATTTGTTTCAACAAAACGGCTGGAGTGTTTATAAATTCAAATTAACAACAGAACACCAGAATTCTCTAAAGTAGTTTTTAGGCAGTATGAAAATAAGCAATGCTAAGGTCACTGAACTTGTAATGGGTAATGTATATGGATGATATGAGAAAAAGATTCCATGTAATTAATAAATAAAGAAATTCACAGATAATATTTAAATTAATTCAGAAACCTTTACCTGGATAAAGAATAAAGTAATAAACTAAAGAAGAAGACGAAAAGAAAAATGAATAATGTTATAAGGAGATTAGTGTAAATAAATTAAATAACCGAGTGGGGGGGTGCAGACAGCAGTGCTTGGTACTCGCATTTGGGAAGTCCCGGGTTCAAAGACCTTGGAGCTGGCTACCCTGGCTTTGGTTTTTTCGTGTTTTCCTGTTTGTGAATTCTACGATGGATCTTTCCACAAATTTTCCACTGTCCCAATTCATATCATTTAATTCCGTTAGCTCTGTGCCAGGGCTATGTGATGGTGGTTTGCACTTTGGAAAGATTTCTCACCCGGCGTCAGTAACGGAGACTGCCTTCTAAGGACTTGGAACTCCTTTGGAAGGGATTACGCGGGCGTCGGGGTGTTCTATCTGACAACAATATTGGAGACATTGCCTATGTCCATAATCTACCATCCATCTGGTCGCTCGGTGTTTCCATTGCCTCATTCCTTCCTCTCATTGGGAAACATAGGCACAAACGGCCAGCCGTTGAGCAAGGCTTTAGTAAAGAAATCTCCTGCTCCGTTCCAAGCAATGCAATAAAAACAATTCAAACAAAGGTAGGCAATTATGATAGTGAAATTTTTTCAGATTAAGCACATCAAAATAATAAGAATAGCAAACATAGGGGTACATAACTCTACTGCAGTTGTTATATTGAGTGGAAAAGACAAAATTATCGCTAAGAATCTTGAGCTATTTCTATGGATGCTTAAACTTAGAGATTTGGTGACCTTTGTGCTTCATAGAATACAAAGTCGAACTTCAAGTTTACGGCCAACTTTACTCTGTGGCCTTCCTCGAGGCAAAAAGGCAGAAAGCTTGAAGCTGGACAAGGAGATGATTTCCCGTAAAGTCTTTGTCCATAATTTATCTTCTTCATTATAAAGTATTATAAACAAATAGAACGTGCTAATATGGGATGCATTTTGTGCAAGAGGCGTATTGCACACATGAATGAATTTATTTTTAGCTGAACAACTTTTTGTACACTTTTTTGAATTTCATATAAACACAAGACAATAAAATGTTCTGTCGCAAAATTATGGTTAAAGTATCAGGGAATTCTGTAGAGTTTGTGTTACCTTCCGAGAGGTTAAATTGTTTCTTGACTTAAAAACCGCCACGGGTGGCCGAGGTCGTTAAGGCACAGACTCGTGAGCGCGAGGTCTGGGGCTCGAATCCTGCCAGGACCGTCCTCCCTGACTGAGGTTTTTTCCCGGTTTTCCTCAGTCCTCATAAATGGCAAATGCCGGGGAGGTACTCTAAACTTAGACCTGGAACGTTTCATATATCATTTCATCGCATGTATCATCATGTTCACCGCTTGTGGTTCCTCTGTAGCAAAAACGGGCGTTAAACACCATTAAAAAAATCGACTCAAAGACTCTTTAGTGTATTTTGTTAAAACTTACCTGTTTCATTGTTTGAAAAACAATTTTTCTCCTTTTTGCATACAACTATAAGGCATAAGGCATTTTGATTGAAACAGGAGAGATTTTGCATAGAGACATGAATTACACTGTGTACTACAAACCCATATTTACTTAGTTGAAACACTAATTGACGCTTTGTAAAGAGAAGTATTATTTATTTTAGAAAGGTAAAGACTTGTTCTAAGAAGAACACGAAGATGAAAGTTGATGTCGACAAATGAGTGGGTTCTTCATTCCCTTGAGAGCTGGTAAATTGTAAGTGTGAATGGCTGTAATGAAGACAGGCTAAGAAAGGAGTCTTTCTGAATGTCCCCCATTTATACCGGGAGCTGAAAACGAGTCGACCTCTCCGTAACCCGCAGAGAGGTAAAGAAGCACGTTTCCTTGCCCAGGTAATAAATTGACCGGAGCAAGAAGACTGGAAGAAATAATGGTCAGCAGGGACTCAGGATTTGTAGCTTAAATCTTCCTTCTTCGCACAGGCGGTCACTTTGATTGCATCTAGAACGGAAGTGGGATAAGAACGTTACAGCGTTCTCAAGTGATTTCGAATTTGCTTTTTTAAGGTGGCAGAACGTGGCGCGTCCAGGTGCATACAGAGTACTCCCATTTTTCTGTAGTTCGTTGATAGTATATTGATTTTTTATTGATTTGTTTTATTTACGGACGCTCTTGAACATCTCAGGTCATCAGCGTCCCATTCAATCCAGGGCGTGAAACGCCCGAAAAATTCCATCGATCCTGGCCGGACTATGAACCCGCGATCTTGGATTCGGAAGGCAAGTATGGTTACCACTACACCACCAGGACCGGATGGTATTTAGTATACCATTGATAGCCCTGTATTGTTTATAAAATTGGCATTCCTTGTACTACTTAGAGCATCAAGCGATGTGGGTTGTGTTTTAAGCAGAATGCTTCTCTCTACACTAAAAGTTAAGAGGTACAGCCATATCTTTTGTTTTTAATGATGGTTAATGTAAAATAAATGGAACTTCTAAAAAAGTTTAAATTTTATGGGTTGGTTGTCACTATAGCAACCTTGGAACAAAATGAAAAATATACAAAACGTCTATTTTAAATATTTTGATAATTCGTGGTTTCATAAAGTGAAAAGCGACAGAAGACATTTCTGAACAACCATGAAAGTCAACAGGGATGGTAGACACAGATGTAAACATGGTCTCTGACATATTTTAAGAGACAACACCTCGACGCCGGTGGAACCCCCTATAAGGAGATGAAGCTCCTCAGAAGGGCTTCTTTCATAGTATACGCCGCGGCAGACTATTTTTCTAAAGCGCAAGCCGCCGTCACACCGCATAGCACCAGAGTACTGAAACTGGCCTGAAGCTTTTAATCCTGTGACAGAACTAAGGGAATAAAATGAATGAAATGGAAGGGTTGAAAATTCAAGATAATAACCATTGCAGGGAAACAAGAAAAACCAAGATCAGGTGGCTAGTTTAAAGGAATTTGAACTAGGGATTTCCCGAGTCGAATTCTACGCGTTACTGCCTGAGCCATTTCACTTGGTAACAGTAGTAATAGTTGGTGTATCTTTGTTGTTATAAAATTCTATTACACATTACAAATATATTTTATGCTTCGGCCTTAGACCGTACATGTCTAAATATATTACACAATTTGAAAGAGGAATAAATAATCATTGAAATAATATAATATTAATAGCAATACATATATTTTTTTAAATTTTTAAAATCTGGAGAATGTTATTTACAGATGTATGCATTGAAACGTATTACACATTATTATTATTATTATTATTATTATTATTATTATTATTATTATTATTATTATAAGTCGAACTGAGTTAGATCCGGAGAACGCGGTGGAAACTCAGTTGGACCTCTTCGTCCTATCCAGTGCTTTGGAAGATTGTCATCAAGGTACGCATGTACATCTCGGTGGTAATGTGGTGGTGCACCATCCTGTTGCATACGGTACCATGAGTCTCAAATTTGTCTCCAATTTGTGCAATTGTTATTCGCGTTGGCGGTTCTGTTCTGTACACACGTCTCCATTGCCTTTGAGCTTCAACAACATTCTGGGTTTTCCAGTGCCACTTTAAAATTGCTTTCCGCTATTCAAACAATAATCATTGTTGTAGCAATGCCATAATGTATGTGAGTCACATCTGTTTGCAGAACACCATACCACACATTACGGTTGTTTTTCGGTTCAACATTGAAATATATTAAATAGATATCTACTGGGAAATTGTGTGTATATTTTTGGCAACCTCGGTATATTGTCCAGATTTAGTTGCAAATAATCATGGGTAATATTTTTTTCGAATACAGATCATTAGTGATAATCCATTCAGCTAATTTAAACGATACACTAAAGCGGCTTTGGGGGGGGGCGCATTTTTATGTTTAGATTTCTCATTCAGGAGGTCCCGGGCTCAAATATTCGGGGTAGGTTATCATGCCTTTTAACTTTTTTAGTGGTTTCTCCTGGTCGATTAGGCGAATCCTGGAATTCCTTTCCAAGAATCTTTCGCGCTCCGATTTCACCTCGTTTCATTCCATTGGTTCTGTTGCAGGAGTGAACATGCCAGGCGAGGTGGGTTAGTACTGTATGGCTTTGTAAAGTTTTCTGGCCCGGCATGTAGTGTGGAATCGCGGCCCTTTTGAGGAGCTTGAACTTCTTGGAGTGGGAGGTGACTCATGTCGGTATCGGGTTGCTCTCTCTAGATATAAACGCCTAGTCCCGGAGCCGAAATACCGGAAGTTACTCCGTTCTTACCAATCCAATCATATCACTTATTACAATGTTTTTTTAATGGTGTTTAAGGCCCGTTTTTACTACCGAGGCACCACAGGCGGTGGCACTGATGATACATGAGATGAAATGATAAATTGGGAAAGGATTTTTTTTAAGGAAGAAAACGTTCTAGGCCTAAGTTTAGGGTATGTCCCCGGCATTTGCCATTTATGAGGACTGAGGAAAACCTGGAAAATCATTCAGTCAGGGAGGACGGTCCTGACGGGATTCGAGCCCCAGACTTCCCGCTCACGAGTCCGCGCCTTAGCGACCTCGACCATCAGTGGGGTACTTACTACAATGTAATCAATTATTTCAGTTTGTCAGAGAATCTACGAAGCTAATGAAGGAACTAGCTGGCCTTTCAGTCATCTTTAATTGCATTTTTCTCATAATTCTATTAAGATAAGAGAAATTTTCTATAACGGTATAAAAAATTTGAGTTTTATAATTATGAAAACTTCAAATTTGTTTATCTCATTAGCTTAAACCGACACGGGTGGCCGAGGTCATTAAGGCGCAGACTCGTGAGCGGGAGGTCTGGGGTTCGAATCCCGCCAGGATCGTCCTCCCTGACTGAGTTTTTTCCCAGGTTTTACTCAGTCCTCATAAAATAGCAAATGCCGGGGAGGTACCCTAAACTATTCTGTAATGTTTCCTTCCTTTTCAAAAAAAAATCTTTCCTAATACATAATTTCATTTCATATATCATCAGTGTCATCGCCTGTGGTGCCTCAGTAGTAAAAACGGAGTTAAAACACTTAAAAAAATGAATTTTTTATTCGTTACAGGTTTTTTTCAATAGCAGTAGTTATATACTTTTTACATTGGTGGTCTTTTGTGATAAATTAAATTATGGGTATGTACTTTTGTTTTCTCATAAGTGAAAGTGATGAAAGCGTTTGCTTGACCTCTCAGTCGTTAGAGCGCTTCGGCCTGCACACGATACGAGAATGTGGTACATTAGGCTTAGTTAAGAATTAAGATAAATAGGACGCAGTTTTTAAAAATAAATTACAATGTGCAAAATGCCACTGATTCTTACCTCACATTAATTACAGTGTTAACAGTGTATCATACATTATTACTGAACGGTTTTTAATATTTATATTAATTATTATCCAGTCACTCCGAGTGAATACTTTAAAGAATAAACTGCACATTTCTCATCAGGAGGAGCGTGAAAGAAAATTAGCTCTGAATAGTGTTACCAATATCACAGTGCAATAATCAGTATTTTAAAATGCATTTTGAAAATTCCACTAAATTAATTTTAATTTAAATTGGTGCTTAATACATAATTCTCTCGCACTGAAAGAAGTTTTAGTATGTGAACTTCTGCATGGGAAATGATGGTATCAACTGTTATTGATTTTCTTCCAAACTGACATGGTTCCAGGGTTACAAAAATTATTTATAAAAACAAATCCTATAATCCAGTTTAACAAATATTTAATGCACTATGGAGGATTTTGCATTACCACGAGAAATGAAAATTTTTAAATTTTGTAATATTAATAAAATGTGTATTTTTAGTATCTCAAATAGATTAATAAACATCATAGTGGTGGTTACAGTGGAGTGTTATAAAATGCAAATTGTAGTTTATAATCTGAGTACGTTGTATTCAAAGAGCTACATTTTGTACAAGCTTTTTAAATTAGTTATTAATATCATTAGTATCAAAAGTGGAGCTTTAAAGGTATTAAAGTTAGCAAAAAGTAAATTTATAATAAATATTCATTTCGTATACACAGAAGAAAGTTTCCTTTGTTTTGAAGCAATATAAATATTCACTTTTCCCATTAAAATCTAAGGAATAATTGGGCATTTTCCGTAAATAACTGTATGTATATAAATATATATAAATTATATATATAAATATATATTATATATATAAATTCTTTTAAAAGGAAAGTAAAAAGCTCTCTTAGGAGACATGACACAACTTAAAATGCACAAAGACGTGCCTCATTTAAAGTAAGGAACACATAAAGACACTAAAAAACACTGTTCGAGGCACTGTAAGACAACGTGGAACACTGTTGAGGTCACTGTAGAACAATGCAGAAGCTACAAAGCACACTTAAGGAGAAATAATTATAGTAGGGCAGAGTAGAAGCAAGCAGACATTCATAATAGCTGACAACACAAAAAGATAAGATTTAAAATAATCAACAAGACGGTATAAATTCTTTTAAAAGGAATGTAAAAAGCTCTCTTAGGAGATATGACACAATTTAAAATGAACAAAGACGTGCCACATTTAAAGTAAGGAACACATAAAGACACTAAAAATACTGTAACACTGTAACTTCTGCAGTGTTCTACAGTGACCTCTACAGTGTTCCACGTTGTTTTACAGTGCATCGAACAGTGTTTTTAGTGTCTTTATGTGTTCCTTACTTTAAATGTGGCACGTCTTTGTGCATTTTAAGTTATATATATATAATAAAAATAACTAGCAAAGCAGAAAAGGATAAAAAACTAAGAAAAACGATTACTAATCTGTGACTTTTCTTAGTGTTTTATCCTTATCTGCTTTTCTAGTTATTGTTATTTTAGTTACATTGCTAAGAGTGTTACAGTAATTCATTTACACATATATCATTTCTTAGGCTGTCGGTCCTGGTGTTGTAATGGTGACCATACTTGCCTCCTAAACCCAAGCTGGTTCGATCCTGGCCAGGACCGATTGATTTTTCGGGCGTAAAAATTCTAAGTATGGCTTCCTTTTAAAGGGAAGTAAAGTCGCGAGTCCCGTGTCGTACATTTTCGGCACGATAAAGAACATCAATCCAGAAAAAAAAGGCATCCGAGCAAAATTTATCGGCCGTTTCACGTTCTGAATTGAATGGGACGCCGTTGACTTGAAATGTAAAACAGCGTCCGTAAATAAAATAAACTACAAACAATTTTTAGGCTGGAAAGGATGCAATAAACAAATACTACAAGTGAAATAAATGCATTCGACAGTGAGGACACCATGTGTAAGGCTATTGCTCTACTTGTGTGTTTAAATAACACGTACGTGATGTAAAATTAAGACGTTGCTCATGATTTATACTAATTTAATTAATTTTTCAAATATAGACCTTTGACTATAAATATTACTTCCAACAATTACTCATATCCAACAACCAAACCACATGTACGAGGGTAGGTCCATAAGTTTCCGGCCTAAGCATTTTCTATGTGTGATGAAGACAAAAACTGTATTTCACATTTCAATATATTTGCTCTTTATTGGAATATACTTCGCAGATCTTTGAATTAACATTTCAACCCCCCCCCCCCAAATAAGTCTAGACTGCAAAATGGCCATAAACAGCACCCATAACTTCATCCTTATACTTAAATTTCCTTCCTAAAAGGTCCTTCTTGAGTTTTGAGAAGAGGAAATAGTCACTCGGAGATAGGCCTGGGTTGTTCCTCGAAGTCACTTTTCTTCACACTTCCTTTGCAACAAGAGCTGTGTGCACAGGCACGTTGTCGTGAAGAAAGTGCACACCATCACTCAGCTTTCCTCGCCTTTTCTCTTTGATGGAAGCACGTAGTCTGTGCAGTAGGCCAGCATAGTACACCCCATTACTGTGGTGTTTCTCTCCTTGAAGTCAATGAAGAATATTCCTTCACAGTCCCAAAAGATTGTGGCCGTGATTTTCTTGGTTGACTGAGTAACCTTGGTCTTTAGAGGCGGAGCTTCTCCAGGTTTACTCCACTACTTTGATTCCCTTTTGGATCATAATAGAGGACCATAGTTTCATCTCCTGTAACAATGGGTTGCAGAACTTCTCTCTCATTGCCATGCAGAGCTGCAAAAGTCTGACAACAGATGACTGGTTGGTGCTTTCGGACTGAGATGTCTAGGCAACCATCTTGCACTAACCTTATTCACGTTTAAATATTCATGAATAATTCGAAGGACTGTTGTTTTAGAAAGGCCCAACTTTGCTGCTATTTCTGTAACTCTGAGCCGCCCGTCTTCCATACTTTCTCTTTCCCCAAGAACAATGTTTTCAGGAGTGAGCACCTCCAAGAGCCGACCTGCAAGCTGCCCGTCTTCAATGCTTTCTCGACCCATTCGAAAAAAGTTTGGCCCATTCTTTTACGGTAGAACATGAGGGGGATGCTTCCCCATATACACCGTCCAATCGCTGTTTAATTTCATTTGCAGTAAGTCCTTCTTTTGTGAAGAATTTAATAACAGCTCGAAACTCCATTTTGAACATATCACAATCTTCTACACATAGCCTTTTTTATGCAACTATATCTGAGCAACTGAACACACCGGAGCGGAACTTACAGCTGAAATTGTTTGTTTAACAGATAAGGTATAACACTAGATAAGTGTTTTGTGAAGGCGATAATCCTAATCGGCGAGGCAGGAAAATTATGGACCTGCTACGTACAAAAGTAGCAACCACTCTGTTGGCTTCCAAAACTGCATCTGGGAGTTGTTCACTAGCGGTTCTGTGGGGAAGAAAAATATTTTATCGCAATTCTTCTTTGATGTGAAACTGTGGGATGCAATAATAAGAGAAAGGGGATGCGCGTTACGCGAGAGCAGAATCAGTCAGTACCATTATAAAATTGCGTGACGTGGAGGCGAAGAGAAAGAAATATCGTTATAGAAATGTTGCTCACTCTCTTTAAATTGAAACATCTGCCAGCTGATACGAATGCAGGTATTCACCATTTGTTGGTTTTTATTTTCTTCGGCTTCATGAGAGATAAAATCACTTTTTAGTAGTTTGCTTCAGATAATAAACACATCGTGAATATGCTTTTTAGTTTACTTGCCAAACTAAAAATAAGATTTTAAAATATAAAATAAATATTTTATATTTTAACATATAAAATAAATTTATATAATATTTATAAATATAAATAAATTTGAGTTTGTTACGTATTGCACTGCTGGAAGTTTTCTTCTAGAGGTTTCATTTGCGATTTAAGCAGGAAACGTGAAGTTTTTATAGGCTTATTGATTTTTAACACCTTTACTATTTAATATTGTCTAGTTGAGTTACAGAATATCTCCAAATTAAATTAAACAGCAATTGGAAGGTATATATGGGGAGGCATCCCCCTCATATTCTACCGTAAAAGAATGGGCCAAACATTTTCGAATGGGTCGAGAAAGCATTGAAGACGAAAAGCATACAGGTCGGCCCTTGGAGGTGCTCACTTCTGAAAACATCGCTCTTGTGGAAGGAGAAATTATGTAAGACCGGCGGCTCAAAGTTACAGAAATAGCAGCAAGGTTGCGCCTTTCTAAAACAACAGTCCTTGGAATTATTCATGAACATTTAAACATGAATAAGGTTAGTGCAAGATGGTGCGTAGACTTCTTTCCTCAGTCCGAGTCATCTGTTGTCAGGCATTTTTGGAGCTCTGCAATGGTAACGAGAGAGAAGTTCTGCAAACCATTGCCACAGGAGATGAAACTAGGGTGCTCTACCATGATTCCTTGTGCAAAAGAGAATCAATGGAGTGGCAGGCATAAACCTGGCGAAGTATCGCCTTTAAAGGCCAAGGTCACTCAGTCAACCAAGAAGATCGTGGCTACAATCTTTTGGGACTGTGTAGAAATACTGTTGCTTGACCTCAAGGAGAGGAACACCACATTAAATGGGGAGTACTATGCTGGCCTACTGCACAGACTACGTGCTTCCATCAAAGAGAAAAGGCGGTAAGCTGAATGGTGGCGTTCGCCTTCTTCACGACAACGCGCCTGTGCACACAGCTCTTGTTGCAAAGGAAACTGTGAAGAAATGTGGCTTCAAGGAGATCGATCATTCACCTTACTGCCCAGAACTAGCTCCCAGTGACCATTTCCTCTTCTCAAAACTCAAGAAGGACCTTCGAGAAAGGAAATTTAAGTACGACAAAGAAGTGGTAGATGCTGTTTATGCCCATTTAACAGACAAGACTCCTGACTGTATTTGGGAGGGTGTTGAAGTTTAAGAAGTGAGAAGTGTATTGCAATAAAGGGTAATATTGAAAAGTGAAATATAGTTTTTGTCTCTATCAAACCTAGAAAATGGTTAGGTCGAAAAGTTATGGACCTACCCTAATAAAATTTCTATTAAATTAATAAATGCTTAATTTTCTGGAAAAAGTAACTGTACTTTAACATGCATAGAGTTTTAGTATAACATTTTCAGGACACTAAATCTCACTTAAAATCATTAGAGAGAGAAAAAGAAACAGATAAATGTATTATAGCTAGGAATTACACGCCTAAAAATATATTTACGCCTCAAAGCGCATAAATACCTGATAATAATTTTGAAAACAATACATCAAAAGTATAAATCGTAAAAAGTAATTTTAAGTAATAGTAGGGAAGTTTTCATTAGCACTGTATTGTAATATTAAAAACAACTGAAACCTGATTTTAAATGTTGAATGAAATGAGTCATATGTAATAAAAAGAGACGTTACAGTTTGCATTGTCATTATATGAATTGAAGTTAATTATCAAATGAATAGATATTTTATAAAATGAATATCTGTTAAATAACTACTGGAAATAAAAGATTGGAGTATAAATAATTTAACTCACAATTGACAGTCTTCTTTATAAGTGACAAGTTTGCAATGTATAAACATTACAATGCTACAATGTTAACATTGACAGACTCTTAGTGTTCGTCAGCAGTAACCCGAAGATATAAAGTTTTGCTGAGTTTAGAGATGTCTGCTGCGGAATGGCTCTGGAAAAGAAACAGATGCTGAGGGAAGAGAAATGACGTGACGTTCTCCCTAGAGATGTCCAATGCCATTCCTTTGCTCAAACAAAAGTCACTCGCACGGCACTCGCATTCACTGCAAATGAGATGTTCCTGCTTTCCCGAACTAACTATAAACGAGCTGCTGTTTTGAGTGAATATTGAGGATGAAATATGGCCGTGACATACTTCGTGTAATGTGGCGACGGAGCGGGGAGGGAATAGCTAAAGCAACGAAGTGCTCTATCTTATATACAACTGTAGTGTTGCACAGTATAGGGTAATGAGGGATATTTTGAATAAATTTCAATTTAAGGCCTTCCAAGGAGTAGAGTGCACTTTATTAACTAAACTACCTTACAATAATATTTTTTTAATTTTTATTTGTTTTATTTACCGACGCTCTTTAACATCTCAGGTCACAGAGTTCCATTCAATCCACGGCATGATACGGCTGATAAATAATATTTTCTCAGAGGTCTCTTCTTTTAGGCTTCACAAGGGATTCACAACTTCATTTCCCTTTCGAGGGAAGCAAAATTGGAATTTTTACGCCAGAAAAAAGCCATCGACCTGGCCGGGATTGAACTCACGATCTTGGGTACGAGGCAAGTGAAACCATCTTAGACCACCAGCACTGACTACCTTACAATGATGAAAAATGTACAGTTATAAGAATTAATTACATTTGAAGTATTTGAATCACGAATTGGGCAATGAATTGTAGATAAAGTTTGTGCACAAAAATAGTACATGCTCTGTTTTAGTTCTGTAGTATGGTTAGTTAGTTTCGGGCCATGGCCGATGGATTTTTTCGGGCGTAAAAATCCAAACTATGGCTTGCTTCGGAAGGGAAGTAAAGCTATGGGTCCCGTGTCGTAGACTTACGTGTCGAAAAAGAACCTCAAGCCTGAAAGAAGAGGCCTCTGAGCAAAATTTATTGACCATTTCATACCCTGAATTGAATGGAACGCTGATGATGAGATGTTAAAGAGCTTCCGTAAATATAACAAATCAACAAAAATAACGCGACTGCGTAAGTGTAGCGGCCTAGATCGGCAAAAGGAAGATAGTGTCGCCCTGTGTAAAGTAGGTATTTTTATTGTAGCATTTATATTTTAATTAAAAGTATACAATGATAATTATGAGTGCTAGCCTGTTTTATAAGAGACATGAAAACGATGCCCCTTAACGACAATACACTGCCGGGATTTTCTCAAGGAATTGTTGCATTTCACATAAGTTTCCTTCCATACGAACACTGCGCGGATTTCTTGAGAGATCCCGCCTTTGATAGATTTTTAACAAGTTGCGAACCGTTTTTCCATCTGGAACACGATTAACAGGATATTTTCTGACGAATCGCCTATATTCATGTAATAACATAACTAACAAAGACTAACAATTAGCACGCAATTCCACACAATTAAAGCACTGCATACTCTCGACAGAGTCTTCCAGAAACAAACTACAAACCGCTACCTGCACATGCATTATAATGCCTTGACAACCGCTTCTCATAGTACGTAGCCCCGCTGGTTCAAAGCTCAAATAACCGCACTGTGTATGGTTTCAAATATATTCAACACAACGGAAATGGTGCAACCTGTAGCTCCTATAAAAATGTATTCGATCGCTCTCTTTTCTATTGCCCAACAATTCAACAAAAATCCTCTTTTTTCTCACACAATTAAGATGCATTTTAATTTCTTTATCCTCCCTTACCCTAGTAGAATTTAATTCAACATCTTTAACAGGCTTGGGTATCGCATATTTGATAGAACGGAAATAAGGAGTAAAGTTTTCTTCCTTTAACTTAGTTTTTGCGTTTAACTATCATTAGTGGATATCTGTTGAAATTTCTGAAGGTTTCTTGTACACTTAAACGTTATCTTTGATCAATTTTAAAGTTAAATTTTTATTTGGCTCTTGTTTACTGTAATTATCTAGCGTGAGATGACACTGAACCCCCCCCCCCTCCCTTACAGGCTTAACCTACAATATTTTTGCTGGCGCTGAGAAAATAGATTAAATGAAATACATTCCAGAACCATGATTTGTCTCTAGCTCTGTGACACTCGGGCAAGTTGCATAATTTGAAAAGGTGGATGAGGTAAGAAATTTGTGTTCACATATTTTGTTTCGCAGTAATGAGGACTAAGTAAAATCTGGAAAAAGCTCACTCAAGGAGGACGGTCCCGAAGGATTTGAACTGTAGACCAGGTTTAGGAGGTCATACCTTAGCAACTTCTATCCCTCATGTCCATGAAATTGGTGTTTTTTACAGATTAGTCTAAAAACTCATTCGAAGCTGAACTCAGCAGGTTGACGGTCAATATTTTACACTCGTAATGCCACAAACTTAATAAATTGAAGTCATATAAAATTAGCATAATCTTCAATTAGTACAATGAAATTAATTATTGATGGTGGTTTTAACAGCTCATCATGCAATAGTCGACCTATGTTAATTTCCTATATTGACGAAAATGCATGTGTGAACAGTAAATGTCAAGATATTATCGTTCGAGAATATTATGATGTAGCAACCACATTGTGTAGATTGTTGGGTGTTTGTTAGCCGTTCGGTATTTTGAAACAGATATTACCAGCTTTTGGGGAAACTGGAGAAGAGAGCAGATAATTTTAGAAGGGAGCAGTATTCGTTGTATCCTGATTGATGGTTTGGAGTCTCTAAGGGAAGCTCGGAAAACGATAGGAAAGCCTCAGTTGGATAGCAACAATCAAACAAGACAGACGCGTAAGTGCCATATCTCCTCCCGCTTGTCGGAGTCAGCACCCTACAATGTAGGATGTGTACACCAGGTGTACAGTCATTGTTTACATTTTTATATTTGGATAAATTAGCTTGTTGTAGTAAATCTTTTATGTGAGTTAGTGAAAGGTATGTGTCCAATTCTATGAAAGCCTCTCACAATTCTTGCAAAGCGAGTCGTAGTTAATTTTCAGTTAGGTAAACAACTTAAAAAGCTACTTCCTCTTTTGAATGTTTTACGTTCGTGACATCTTTTGGTATGACAATATATGATGTTTTAATTTACAAACTGGAAAGTTGTGTGAGATAATAATATAGACCGCGCGAGTAGCGGAGGTTGTAGGACAATAAAATAACCTACTGGCAAAATTCTTATACTTTATTTCATTTATAAATATGGCTTTACATGAATCTGCTCTATAACACAATATATAATAAGTGAATATAATTTGTAATTTTTTAAAACCAAATGAAAGCTCAACTATTTTTTTTTTTTTTTTTTTTTTTCTATTTATCATGCAAGCCATATTTTCACTGCTTAACACAAATATTCATTACTGAGGCATTACAGTAGAATACAAGTTGTGTATAGGTATATAAAGGAAAAAATAGAAATGTATTTGAACTTTTTGATATTTTGTTTTATCTCTTCATGACTACCTTTATCCACAGCACTATATTTTGCGAAGAGAATAGTTGTAAAGTCTGATAGTTTCTGTTCAAATACATCCAAAAAGTATGTTCGCAATATCTAATAGTTTGGATTTATAGGATTTATGAGGGGTGATTCAGATATAAACCGGATTTAATATACTATTTGTGAATAGCACGCCTTTGAGACGTTACACCTGGAGGCTTTAGGAGTTGTGGGAGCCGGTCGTCTTTCACAACCGTTATGTCTGCCGTTGTCATTATGCCCGAACAAGGGGTAAGCTCACTGACTGCGCAACACATTGATAGATATTTTGCTAAGTTTAAGGACACGTTTTGGGCTAAGACGCAAGTGTATGATTGACAGAAAATTTTCACAGAAAGACGAGAAATTGTGATAAATGAAGGTAATCAATATCGGCCTCTGACGATCGTAATGAAACAACACTCAAGTCGTTCGGGACCTTAACGAGTGTGACCGACGTTCAATGATTTCGGAAATTACTTCTGAGGCTGGGATAAGTTATGGAAGTGTTCATTCTATCGTTCAGAGAACTTGGATTATCCAAAAGTGTCAGATTCTAACTAGGATCAAAAGGCTGCACGCGTGGAACTTTTGGCTTAATACCGGAATAAAGGAGTAACATTTTGGTATGGAAGCGTAACCTGCAATTGAACTGTTCTCCTGGGTCGAAACAAAAGAGAGTAATTCGCTCCTATCAAAGCAAAAAGCTCGCCTGTCAGCTGAGAAGATTCCTTTGAGTGTTTAAGAACGCCCAACGCATTTTTTCATGGATTTTATTCATGAACGTCGAACTTCTGGTTGAGAAAAAAATATGTTTATGAGTCAAAAGACGTTATCAACCATTTCAAGACGTCTTTACTCCAAGGCAACATCCGTATAAATTGAAGGAAATCCTCTGGACTCATTCGAATACCCTTCATTATCGTTTTGTGATCACGATGTTTTTGGACCATTGCAAGGAGCATTAGGAGATCTGCGATCGACAACGACGAACTTTCGGGAAGCATTTGTGAGCAAACGGCTGGAACCTCAACCCCGCTCTCTCGTGGGGATAATGGGATTAAGAAAGTTCCTATTCGCTAAGAAACCTGTGTATGGAAATTGAAGTGGAAAATTACGCAGAAAAATGAGGTGCATCCCATATGTAATTTGATTTCGGCAAATAAAAAACCCGAGGCTGAGGCAGGACTTAAGCAGGTAATTCCTAGCAGGAAAACGAACAAAAGAATCATATAAACATATGTACAGATATACCGCAAAATTGTAGAAATGTTGTAATTAGAGTAGTAGGGCAGAGTTAAGTACAAAAATCAATATTACAAGACATCATGCCTACGGTATGACAACATCACAGGAGATGTTCGAAGTTCCTGCTATGTCTCTTAATGCAAGTACATACACACACCGCATCATGAATTGCTGCACCCATTCCAGTGTCTCTTTTGTACCTGAAGAGTGGTGAAGGCCTCATTGACGCGTTGTTCAAGTGCCCAGCAATGGGTCAGGCGTCTCTATCGACCCGTATCCCCTTGTTCTCATTACAAAATTTCTGTACATTTTTCGACATATATTCATATGAACAGTTCTGCTCGTTTTCCTGTCAGGAATCACCTTCTGAAGTATGCCCCATTGTGTATATTTGATTCATTCTTGTACTTTTCTCAAAATCACCTGGAAATACACTGCCTACAAGTAGATACCAGTTTTCGAAGTGCGGCTTGGGATGCTATAATAATTAAAATGTGTATTAACCACTATGAAGAAAAGAATTCGAAGTAATATAGCTCCTAAGAAGCAAGAAGATAAGTAGCAAGTCATAACAATAGACACATTTTCCCTCGAGAGCTAAAAATTAGTTGTTGAACTTAAGGAGAAATATTCCATTAAAAGTAAATATAAATAGGCGTGTCATTTTCTTTGGGCATTTCCATTCAGCAGACTCATTTATTTAAAAAGACTTTCAAAGCAGCCAAAGTTATTTATTCTTTATATCTATAACATTCAACATTAATGCTATTGACATCAGTGGGCTCTGATTAAAGCAATGGCAAATGTACATAATATTTAGTAGGGATTAAACATTGCTTTTATTGAAATATTACTTTCGTGGTGATAGTAGAAAAAATGTTTTATTCAACAGGAGAATAAGCAGATTTTATGGATAATATCCTACTTTGCATAAAAAGCTATAATTGACGCCTATGAAAGCTTATTGTAACTTTAGATACATTTTTATTTACATATCTTATTTAATTCAATTTTAAATGAAAAGGTGTATATTTTATAAATACAGAGGGTGCCAAAAATGTATACACACTTCCAGCAAAGAAAAAAAACAGTGTTAACATAACAAAACTGAATTCACACAAACAGAAAATGATGAGCACTAATCATCTTAGACTTTTACAGTTACAACAGTTGCTCAAAATGCCCACATCGGCGTCGATACACCTCTGAGTACGTTGAACTATTAGTTGAACAGTTTTCGAAAGTGTTCTCAGCAATTGCAGCATATTTCAATTTCTTTTCTGCGGTGTACAACATTCGTAAGAGTTCCTCATAGGTAGAAGCCCAACGGAGTTAGATGCGGAGAACGCGGTGGAAACTTAATCACTCTTCGTCTTATCCAGTGCCTTGGAAGATTGTCATCCAGGTACGCACGTACACTGCATCTCCGTGGTAATGTGGTGGTACATCATCCTGCTGGAAATTAATTTCTCTTTTACAGTGTATGAATGGCGGATAAGACGAAATTGTTACTCGCGTTCGCGGTTCTGTTCTGTACACACGTCTCCATTGCCTTTGAACTTCAACAATTTTCTCGGTTTTCCAATACCACTTCAACATTGCTTTCCGCTGTTCACACGATAATCTTTGCTTCATTTGTTCATTGTTGATTTACCTGTCACGTAGCAACGCTATCATAATGTGTGTGAGTTAAATCTGTTTACGGAACAGCTGTTTTTCGGTTCTGCTTTTAAATGTGTTAAATAGATATCTACTGTGAAAGTGTATGCACATCTTTTGGCACCCTCCATATTTCTTTAAATGGCATAGTGCTAAATAATGCTATTTGGAGCAATATTGTCAATAATTGCGAATGCCACTAGGTCAATAATCCCTTTTATGCGGTAACATTTCTTGCCAGTATTTATTTTGAAATCATACAATGTTTATAAGTATAAAGCAGCGGTTAAAAAGTCAGTTCTTTTAAGTTTTAGATCTTTGTTTTTGTGTTTATTTGCGGTATGTATTGGAATACGTCGGGTTAGATTATATGGAGTTTGTGCTATTGTTGGCCTGTATCAATTTTAGTTAGATATATTTGCTCAACGAGAAAGACTAATTAAAACGTTCCTGTATAAGTAGTGGATTAATGATGATGCAATTTTTACGACGAACGGCGAATGGACATTCTGCCAGCAACTAGTAAAGAGGTTAAGTGCTACGGGTACATATAACATGTAGTAATTTCGTTCCAAATAATTAGTTGTTTCTCATCAGATGGTTATGGTTCATCTACATTTCCAAAGAGATGAATCTCTTTCAGATAAAATGTAAAGCCCTTAGAAAAGTTCTGAAATAAAATATGGTACTAAAACTTATAGTGCCTATTTTTAAAGTTGAAATAGTTTAGGCTATAATTTTTAGTGTTTCCATTCTACACATTCAGATCTACTAATCGCGTGATTTGATACACATTTGATATCCTCTTCCAGCCCTGTTGAGCACGAGTCACAAAATAATACCACAAACCCCTGAAATATTGTTGTTATGAGCATGGACAACAACACAAAAGTGATCAATAGTCAATAGTCAATAAACAATACGCCGCGATCAGCAACTAAATCGCTTCGGAATTGGCGACCAACCCAGGGCACTCAGCCAGAGTCTACTAAACCGATTAAATTTATATTCTGAACAAACAAATACAAACATAATCCTAAAATGAGTGAATTAAATAATGCGTGCTTAAAAATCTTAGTGAGGAGATAAGTAAATTAGAACTTAAGTATCACAATAGAATTATGATTTCATTCTGTGTCTCATGCCTGATGGAATATTCCTGTGAATCTGCAGTAGATAAAACATTTTAAAATGCTTAAAAACATCTTAGTTCCTTATTCTTAAAGAATAAAGAAACAAGCTGAGTTAAAAATATTTAAAATGTTAATATGATAAAACACTACCAAAATTTAAAAATTCAATGCATGTTTCCGGAGACCTTTGCTCACACCGTCAACCTAAAACAACTGGCGGATCATAGTAGGTTGGAAAGGTAGGTGACTCTGAGGACTCTGGCGGTCTTTTGATGAACTTGTACGGAACATTATTTGCTTTCGAAATATCGAAATTCATGAGTTTATGTTCCTATTTCTTTATGAAAATCCTTTCCCGTATGTTAAGTTCCTTGGGATGTTGAAGAGCGTTTAATAAAGCGATGTGATGTTCATTCCAGAAATGTGCTGCTATGACCTATATTTCTACTTGTTTATAACTGATATTTTTCAGCATTCCTTCAATCTGATGGCTATATTTCTCTTGGTCTTCTTGTGTATAATTTTTCAGTCTTTACGGTTTATCTGATTTATACTTGATTTTTCCTCTTTGGGCCTTCAATCTACTTTATTTAACTTCAATAATTTGCCAATACTGTATCTGTCCTGGAATGCTAATGTGATGTTATATTATTGGAAAATTATTTGTAATTTATTAATAGCTTGTGAGTGATAAGTGAACTTTTTGTAAGTTTTTTCTTTTGATAAGGCAGTCAGGGTGATAATTTGTTTAATTTTCATTTGTTTTAGGAATTTGTTAATTTTGTGATCAATCATCTGTTTTTTGAACCCATTAGAAATGATTGTTTCTATTATATGCAGATATTCTTTTTTATATTCATCTTAGTGGTACTTGAAGTGTTGTTGAAAACTGCTTTCTTATGAGGTCTTGGGTTAAAATTAGGGATCTTAATATAATTGTCAGTGTATGTATTCTCTATGTAAATGTCAAGTTCTAGTTAGTTCTTACTTTTATTATCTTCAATCTAAACATGGTAATAATGTTGGTTTCAATTTCTATAATGAATTTAATTGTGAGCTCCTGCAGGTTTAATAGTTTCAGTGCATCTTCTACACATCTATACCAGATCTTGAAAATGTAGGAGAAGGCTTTAGTGATATGTGTTTCAAAAGAACTCCTAAATAAGTGAATTCCTGTGAATGTTTGTTCTTAATTAAATTTTAACCACTAGCTTTGGTACTGGAAAACGTCTCTTAAATTCTCTGAGCTAAGTTCAGCCAACCAAAGTAATTTCAAAATAAAAATGATGAGAGCGTAAAGTAAAACCCTAAAGATTAAAGGATCGCCAACGATGATCATTAGGTTATAGCTACTTTTCATAAAAAGTAGTCTTTTTTTAACTAAAAGAAATAAATGATATGTCAGAATTTCCAGCTGTACTGGAGGTGGGAGAGTTTAAGTTGTCAGGCCTGGACATCCATGCTCACGTCATTGGAAGTCGATAAAACAATGTGTCATTCTGAGCATTGAGAACTCCGACACTCAATCTTCTGATGGAGCGGGACGGAAAGCAGCTCTCTGATGAGGCCAAAAAAACAGTGACAGATGGACGTAGCAGAAATCACTCCTGCCAACTATCTAAACGGAAAAACTTATACACTCAGTTCGTATCTTTTCTTCCCTTGTGAAACATTGACTCAGGAAGTTGTGTGTAACGCGAGATAGCATCCGTAGATTTTGGAAAAGTTAAATGGGGTAAGGCTAACTGGGAGTTTCCAGCTACAGCTGTATCCATCTTATCTAAATAGGATAGATATAAAGTTGAAAATATTTACCTATAAGTGCAATATTATATGAGTTTTAAGCTCTGTTTATGAAAATTTTATATTTTTACTATATTTCCAATATATACAAGAAATTCTTGCAAACTTTTGCACTAACGTGATTAACACTCCACCATGATGAACATTTAATTTGGTCCAAAATGCTACAAATTTGCATAATGAACACCTACATTTTCAATCTCCTACAATTAAAGGCTTTTCAGATAAAGATAATTATACAGAGGTTGCCAAAAATGCATACACACTCCAAGCTAAGAAAAAACTGTGTTAACATAACAAAACTGAATTCACATCAACAGAAAATGATGAGCACTAATCATCTTAGACTTTTACAGTTATAACAGTTGCTCAAATACCCATCATCGGCGTCGTCGATATACTTCTGAGTACGTTGAACTACTGATTGAGCAACGTTTGTGATTGTAGCACATGCCGTTTCAATTTCTTCCCGAAGTGCTGCCAGTGTAGCTGGTTTTCTACGGTATACAACATCCTTAAGAGTTCCCTATAGGTAGAATTCCAACGGAGTTAGATCCGGAAAACGCGGTGGAAACTCAATCGGACCTCTTCGTCATATCCAGTGCCTTGGATAGTGCCTAGAATAGTGTCTTGGATCCACTGCGCGGGGCTTGTTGCTGAGCGAGGTCTCCCAGATCTGCCTTGTAAACATCGCATACGGTACCACGAGTCTCAAATTTGTCTCGAATGCGTGCAATTGTTACTCACGTGGGCGTTCTGTTCTGTACACACGTCTCCATTGCCTTTGAAATTCAACAACGTTCTCGGTTTTCCATTACCACTTCAAAATTGCTTTCTGCTGTTCAAATGATAATCTTGACTCCATTTTGTTGTAGCAACGCTAGCACAATGTAATGTGAGTCACATCTGTTTACAGAACATAATACTACAAATTGCGGTTGTTTTTTGGTCCAACTTTGAAATATATTAAATAGATAATTACTGTGAAGTGTGCATACATTTTTTGGCACCCTTAGTATTTCTAGAAATGCATCAGATGTAATGCATCATGCAAATGTTATTGTTATATTGAGATTTAAAACTTCATCAATTATTTCCTTGCGCTTGCTTCAATGTGGATCTTATTCATAATTGCTTTTTCTAAATTATATCAAATTTCGTACAGATTGATCAAAGGATTTAGAACACAGCTAGAAGTGCACATTTTCTGATTAATATTAGTAAATGAAGCGCTTACCGTGATGTGAGTGGCCAACCACAAAAATGATTTTTAAACTAACACAAAAAATATTTAACATGCATTGTTGAATACAACAATATATCATTAGCATTTTAAGAAAGATTAAATTCATAAGACTTTAATGTATATGGGTATTTTATCTTTATCCGGGGAAATTTGTAGTTCATTTTGGAGGGATAGGCAGAAAAATGCTTTACCCACAAAAATTAAGTAAATGTAAATCAACAAAAGAATTTCGTCAGCATGAAGAGCATCCTGATCATTGTTAGTCATACTGGTGGACAATACATTGAGCCGAAAACTGAGATTAGAGGTGCTGGAATCATGTATACTCCCAACACTATTATATGGATACCAAACTTGGAGCCTAACAGAAGTGGAAAAGAACAATATTATCATCTGCCAACAAAAAATGGAGCGGACAGTACTAGGGATATCTCTCATGGATAAAATATCATTTGTGGAATTAAGAAAGATGTCGGGACTTAACGACGTGGCTCAACGTGCAAACAGCCTGAAGTGGACATGTAGCAGGCTACCTAGCAGCAGATGGGGACAAACAGGCACTACATGGAATCCACGTATCGATAGGAGCGGAAAAGGGAGATCGAGAACGAGGTAGGCAGAATCCTTCAGGAATACACTGGACCAGCGTAGCATGTAACCGCAGTACCTTGAAGAGTCTAGGAACAGAATTGCAGTAGAAGAGAACAACCGAAGCCAATACTGAAAGTGATACCAAACTTAACAGACTCAGCACTTGAACCTTCTAGTTAAATTGTGTTAAACTTGTAAAATAAGAAACACTATAGACTGAACAAACTCATAGAAACAATAGCTCATATGAACTAGCTCATTATAAGAGGAGGACCTACCCCTGAATGGGACATAAATGGCTTAATTCACTCAATTGTAAATGCATATATGTATATTGTATCGCAAGACTTATAGTGATTTAGTTACACCAGGTTATTTTTTTATTATTAAATGTTCAAATACTCAGCAATTAGTATTGTTGATAGTTATAATTGCCATTGTAAGTCATGCTTTGTCTTTCATTACTTTTACCTTCCTCTTTCCCACTTTTCCTTTCATAATACGCTCGTTTTAGAACAGTAGTCACTGCTAATTAATTAAAGTGAGTAACTATAATAAGTATTGATCCTTTCTTGACCTAGATCCTGTATTACTGCTACATTTACCTTTGAGTTGGTCCCAGTACAGCAGAGGGATAAGTTTATTTCGGCAAAGGGCTTCAACAGCGGCGAATTATCATTCTTTGCCTCGTACTGCTTCAATTGTTTCATGTTAATGACGTCTCCTTGCTGGGTCTAGCAAAAAAATTGGTTGAGGCGCCGGCCAGTTCAATCTGATCCAGTGTCCCTGGTATGTGATTATTTTTGCTCTTGCTTGAAAAGTCCTAGTTTATTGATTCATAAAGGAAATTACCATATTGGCGTCAAACAACGGTTTTCTTTGTATTTTGGCTTATTAATTATATTCAATTCACTGGCAAAAGTGCATCATTTTAATGCATTTGATTATTGCAGTTTAACGAGTAAAATATTTTATTGTTTAAATGTCGTGTTTTGAGCCCAATGGGTATCTTCTGTTTTAATTTTTGATGGAGTACTTTGTTGAATCACCTGCCTTTACGTATATCTGAATCTATACAACTTCCCCTGAACAAACTACTAAAGTATAGAGTTGCTATCTGATGGTGTCTGCAGTGACCTACAGTACTCGGCAATGGAAGATATGCCTAAATTTATCAAGCAGATAAATGAGAAAATTAAAACGGGTTGAGTAGGCTCAAGATAAAAAATCTGAAAAATGTTGGGGGAGTGCAGGAGAGTGCAGATGAAGGAAAACTAAATTATCAGGAGAATTAATCTCGTCGGAACAATGTAGTGATTTGCGTTTTGGCGGAGTAGGAGGAAGAGGGGGAAAGCTGGGAAACGATGAAGGTAGTGGCCCACACTGGAGTGGTGCTCCAAGGAGAAGACTTAGAGGGGATGCACTGTGGGGCTCTAGCAGGAGGCCAGTAGTTTGTGGTCCATTATAAGGCTAAAGCTACCATCCTCCGAGACACCCTTTATATCCACGGAGGACTTCAATCGGAAGGTAAAAGAGGAGACAGAGAGAGACTTTCTGAAGTGACACAGGTTCCAGGCCAGGGAACAGGGTTGCTAAGCTGTACGGAGCTTTGCAAGCTCATTATTAATGGGCCAAGAGAGATCGAACCGAGGACGGCGGAGCTCCAGAAGCAAGTAACAGGGCGAGAAAGCAGGGAGGTACCAGCAGCTGAAAATGTTAAGGAGGTGCTAGAGGAAGGAATTCACCATTGGAAGAGTTGGCGGTATACTTGAGTCTCGGGTACTTAGACATTCCACCACAACGTACACATAAAGACACGGTCCAGGGGTCGACTGCATTAAAATTGCAGCGGCAACACCACATTTTCCTCCTCCCTCTCTCTGAAGGTAGCAGCATGAAATATTGCAGGGGTTAGGAAACGCTGGGCAGCGATAGATGTTTGACATTTCGTTTAGATGTTGTGTGTTTAACAGAGACCCGGCTGAAGAACGGGGAAGAAGTGGGACAAAGTGAACTAACATTTTTATTCAGAGATGACAAGCGAGGGGAGTTTCAGCTTCATTCAGATCGAGCTGAAAGGGGCAAAATGAAAAGTATCTTAAAATTAGAAGGGATACTTGGTATATCTTTGGCACTGGGGGAAGCGATTTTGCATATTATTGGACTATATAACCAATCAGCAGCGTATAAATATGCAATACTCTTTTAGTGGTCTTGCAGAAATGCAGGAGAACTCATCTGAGTTATATTATCATTCTCGGCGATTTTAAGGCCAGGATAGGAGAAAGTGTCTCGCTGGTAGGAGGCTGGAATGAGGAGAAAGAACTACGTGGAGGTCACCAAAAAGGCAAAGACCGAGTGAGAACGCAAAGGGGAGGTGTCTAATCGCTTTCTGTGATGTGCTCTCGTTAGAAATTGATAATAAGAAGTATGGCCATGACCAGGAAGGAAAACTCGCGTTTATAAATGCAAATGGAGAGAGAGTTATAGATAAGCCAGAGTTTAATAGTGAGATTTAGGGGGCCCATTGATCTGCATAGAGCCACAGGAGAAGGGAAGGTAAAGGGAGGGCAACACATATGGGTGGGGGCCGAAGCAAACACAACTTTTCTTAATAACTTGCGGCATGGCTTAAGGGGAAAGGATATTGAAACCGTCAAACGCCGAACAGGAATAAAAAGTAAATGTGATATTAATAAAATATTTGGAATTAAGAAGAAGGAAATGTTCGGACGAAGGTACAACAGGCAATGCAAAGATGCGAAGAAACTAGCAGAGGATGCTTAAAGAAAATTCAGAAGGGAGCGGAATGAACACCAGCGGAAAATTTAAAAGAAGGAAGGAATAAAAGCAAATTGTGAAGTAGTAGTAATAGTAGTAATAGTAGTAATAGTAGTAGTAGTAGTAATAGTAGTAATAGTAGTAATAGTAGTAGTAATAGTAGTAATAGTAGTAGTAATAGTAGTAATAGTAGTAATAGTAGTAGTAATAGTAGTAGTAATAGTAGTAATAGTAGTAATAGTAGTAATAGTAGTGGTAGAGGTAGTAATAGTAGTAATAGTAGTAGTAATAGTAGTAGTAATAGTAGTAATAGTAGTAATAGTTATAGTAGTAGTAATAGTAGTAGTAATAGTAGTAATTGTAGTAGTAATAGTAGTAATAGTAGTAGTAATAGTAGTAGTAATAATAATAGTAGTAGTAGTAGTAATAGTAGTAGTAGTAATAATAGTAGTAATAGTAGTAGTAGTAGTAGTAGTAGTAATAGTAGTAATAGTAGTAGTAATAGTTGTAGTAGTAGTAATAGTAGTAATAGTAGTAGTAATAGTAATAGTAGTAGTAATAGTAGTAGTAGTAGTAGTAGTAATAGTAGTAGTAGTAGTAATAGTAGTAATAGTAGTAGTAGTAATAGTTGTAGTAGTAGTAATAGTAGTAATAGTAGTAGTAGTAGTAATAGTAGTAATAGTAGTAGTAGTAGTAGTAATAGTAGTAGTAGTAGTAGTAATAGTAATAGTAGTAGTAGTAATAGTAGTAGTAGTAATAGTAGTAGTAGTAGTAATAGTAGTAGTAGTGGTGGTGGTGTTTAACGCGTGTTTTTACTACTGAGACACCACAGGCGGTGAACACTGGTGATACATGAAATGAAATGATAAATTGGAAAGGATTTTTTTTCAAGAGGGAAACGTTCCGGTCTAAGTTTAGGGTACCTCCCGGGCATTTGCCATTTATGAGGACTGAAGAAAACCTGGAAAAAGCCTCAGTCAGGGAGGACCGTCCTGATGGGATTCGAACCCCAGACCTCCCGCTCATGAGTCCACGCCTTAACGACCTCGGCCACCCGTGACGGTTAATTTTGTGAAGGAGAAGCGTGAACACTGGCAAGACAGAAAGGCCAAAGACATTCGAGAGGTGATCGGGCGGGGGAAGTGCTAAGATATGTAAGGTGATCAACGGGCTAAGAGGTAGCGGCAGACGCATAATGGGATTTAAACAGTGGTTGGCACACTTCAATGAGGTGCTGGAAGGAGGACATGAGAAAGCGGACAGCTCTCTGAGAAGAAAACAAGGCTGCGGATGGCTAAAGGTACCTAAGCTGGGTGCAAATATTTCGAAGGGGAGATTACGAGGGCTATCAAAAGTCTAACATGTGGTAAAGCCCCTGGATGGGATGGAATATCGCTGCAGGTACTTAAAGCCGCGGCGAGCGTTAGTGAGCTTGGTTTGGTGATGCTCCGTATCTTTAAGAAATTGTTTAATGAAGGAAATTATCCCACCTGCTGGGAAAAGGAAATCGCTCATTCCATTTATAAGGGGAGGGGAAAGCTGGGAGCTCCGGACAACTATAGAGGGGTTATTCTATAACCAATTAAGGAAAAAATAATTAAAATTACATTACTGTATAACAAAATAAAAGCTGGAGGACAGAAATGGGCAAGTATAAAAAATTTAACTTGGTCTCCGTGATTTTATATATACATCATAAAAGTAAAGCACTTGTCAGTCAAACTAATAAAACTACATGGTACATATTTTATTTTATTAAGGCTTTTGATTCCATTGCGCGTTAGGCCCTATGATTCAAATTGTGCCTAAAGGGATCAGCTGGTGAAATGATTCGAGCTCTGTAAGCGATTTAAACATATGTGAAATGCTGCCTTAAGTATGACATGGCTAGAGCATCGTAAAATTTTGTAAGTGAGTGGGAGTGAGGCAAGGATACATTTTATCACCCTCGCTGTTTAATTTCTTACGAGAGGTACATGGGAGGTACTGTTAATAGGAATAAGATAAAAAAAAATTAATTTTAAGAATTGATCGACTAGTAGTGGGGCGGAGATATGGGCGTACGAGGAACAGACAAGGCTTTTAAATACTTGGGCATTACTTTTACGTTGGACGGAAGATATACGAAATATTGACTTTATAAGGCATAAAATAAGAGTGAAGGTAGAAAAAACGCTCCAGTTATCTAGCAGAGTTCCAGATATGCCTGTAGATGTATTGGAAACCGCCAATGCGACACTAGTAAGATCTAAAATGACATATTGAGCAAACATTTGCGCATACAACTACCGACCTATATTCAGTGAGGACATGTTTTCTGAAAGACATTTTTGGTTTGGGGAGGGGTACAACGAGTTACGGCCTACAGTGAGACCAAATAATGTTAATCAGAGTACTAAAGTATAGGCTGCGAATAGTTTATGAAACACCTAAGGTAAATCCATAAGTATCCGGACTCTTAATAAAGATTATCGTCCTCACAAAATCCTTATCTGGTATCATACCTCCTCTGTTAAGTAAATAATTGCAGCTGTAACTTTTGCTCTGCTGTGTTCAGTTGTTCAAATAAAGTTGCATAAAGAAGGCTATGTGCAGAAGATTGTGACATGTTCATAATGGAGTTTCCAGCTGTTATTAAGTTCTACACAAAAGACGAAGAGCGTCCAGGCCCGCCCTTGGAAGTGTTCATTCCTAAAAACATCACTCCCGTGGAATAAGAAGTTATGGAAGAACGCCGGCTCAAAGTTATAGAAATAGCAGCAACGTTGGACTTTCTAAAACAACAGTTCTTCTAATTATTCATGAACATTTAAACATGATTAAGGATAGGGCAAAATCTGGCCTAGACTTCTTTCCTCAGTTCAGAAACAGCAATGAGTCATCTGTTGTCAGGTATTTTGGAGCTCTACCGTGGCAACGAGAGAGAAATTCTGCAAACAGTTGTTACAGGATATGAAACTATGATCCTCTACTATGATCCCTTGTCACAAAAGAGAATCAATGGAGTGGCAGGCGTACACCTGACGAAGCACTGCCTCTGAAGGTCAAGCTCACTCATACAACCAGGAAGGTCATGGCCACAATCTTTTGGGACTGTGAAGGAATACTCTTCATTGACTTCAAGGAGAGGAACATCACAGTAATTGGGGAGTACTATGCTGGCCTATTGCACAGACTACGTGCTTCCATCAAAGAGAAAAGGCGAGAAAAGTTGAGTGGTGGTGTGCGCTTTCTTCATGACAAAGCGCCTGTGCACAGAGCTCTTGTTTCAAAGGAAGCTGTGAAGAAATGTGGCTTCAAGGAGATGGACCATCCACCCTACAGCAAAGGTCTAGCTCCCAGTGACTATTTAAGTGTAAAAAACAAGTGTTGGATGCTGTTTATGCCCATTTTTCAGACTTCTGACTACTTTGCAGGGAGGGGGATTGAAATGTTAATTCAAAGATTTGATAAGTATATTGCAATAAAGGTTAACTATATTGAAAAGTTAAATATAGTTTTGTCTTTATTATACCTAGAAAATACTTAGGCCGGAAACTTATAGACCTACCCTGGTATGTGTTTTATAGCTAATTGTGAAATATATAACGTAATAGCCACTTCTATACCACCACCACCATTTAAAATATAGATTCAGTATTAAATTCGCACAAAAGAGAATGGGAAATCTAGGCTAACAAATTAGAGGGACGTCTATACCCCTAATGGATGGCGTACAGTCATGTCACTTTAAAGATTATAAATAAGTTTGCGTTTCAATTCTTCCGTAACTACTGGATATGAATAACATTAATATTTTGCGCCATTTAATTAATTACGTTAAACGCCCTATTGAGTCTTGAAACATACTACAGGCTAATAACATACAAGCAGAGTTATCAGTTGAGAGTGAATTTGTCTAGCAATTAGATTGACTTGGAAGCTGCAACACAATGGGTCCGGAGGTTGTAGTAGAAGAGGGAAATTGTGGTTAGTCGTTGAATTGGCTTGCGGATTATAGCATCTCATTGTACAATTATTATTATTATTATTATTATTATTATTATTATTTTATTTTTGTGTTACATTTCATTGGGAATGTGATTTGATAACTGTGAACAAAATATAATTTATGTAAAAGTTATAAATAATTGTATTTAAAAGAGGTAAATACCTCAGCTGCCAAATACACACTACAAAACAAATTCAAAGTGGGTAGTCTTCATTTCACCAACTCCCTTATTATGCTTGACCAAGTTATCAATCCTGCCTTTAGTTAAGACTTTAAGACTCCTCAGGCACTTCACACCACGCAAATCGCAACATATAAAAATCTCTCTCCAACATTTGTATTTGCATTAAAGAAGGAAAACGCCATTTTGAGCACTTCGATAATTAACGTAATACAAGAAAGCGAATGTTCATTCTCTACTCTATGTGTCTATGAAAACACACCATAATAGGCGGGGTGTATTAAACGCGATAATTATGTGATCACACTTAATGTTTGTGTTAAATCTTTTGACTCACGTGAGAAATGATTAACCTTGAATAAAAAAAGTAATATCTTAGAATACTAGGTTTCAACCATTGAACTCAAAATACACTGATTTAGTTTGGTGCCACATTATCACGACTATGAATATCTAAAATAAATAATTTCTTCACAATGTCACTTTAACATCCACTCGAAACTATCATTTTAAGCTTTATGCAGTTTGTTTGCATTCGTGTAACGTTAAACCATTAGCGCCTGCTAGGCACAGAAACGAATAAATACAGAAGGTTCCAGAAAAATGTATACACACTTCAAGCAAAGAAAAAACTGTGTTAACATAACAAAACTGAATTCACACAAACAGAAAATGATGAGCACTAATCATCTTACACTTTTACAGTTACAACAGTTGCTCAAAATGCCCAACATCGGCGTCGATACACTTTTGAGTACGTTGAACTACTGATTGAGCAACGTTTGCGAAAGTGTCCTCAGCGATTGCAGCACATGCCGTTTCAATTTCTTCCCGAAGTGCTGTCAGTGTAGCTGGTTTTCTACGGTATACAACATCCTTAAGAGTTCCCTATAGGTAGAAGTTCAAGAGAGTTAGATCCGGAGAACGCGGTGGAAACTCAATCGGACCTCTTCATCATATCCGGTGCCTTGGATGCGCGGGGCTTGTTGCTATGCAAGATCTCCCAGATCTGCTGTTGTGAACGTCACATACGGTACCATGAGTCTCAAATATATGCCGAAAGCTTGCCATTGTTACTAGTGTTGGCGGTTCTGTTCTGTACACACGTCTCCATTGCCTTTGAACTTCAACAATATTCCAATGCCACTTCAAAATTGCTTTCCGCTCTGCAAGCGATAATCTTGGCTCTATTTTGTTGTAACAACGCTAGTATAACGGGCGTTAAACACTACTCATAATGTACGTGAGTCATCTGTTTACAGATCGTCATACTATACATTACTGTTGTTTTTCGGTCCATCTTTGAAATATATTAAATAGATATCTCCTGTGATAGTGTGTATACATTTTTTGGCTCGGTATATTGCCAACACTTTAGAGAAGAGATTATAGCTTGGCAAAAGAGCTGATGCTTTCATCTAAGATTGCATTCGCGGGTTGCAAGAACAAGAGTTTCTAGAAGCGGATGAACCAGCCTGTATATTTATACTCTTAGCTTGTCATTTTGCTAAATTGAGTTCAAAAGCATATGGTAAATGGTTTGTTTTTTCAGTCATATTGTACAAACTGAATTTTCCAAGATCATATCCTGGGGTTTTTCTTTTTTGAGCTTGAGTCTAAAATTGCTGATAGTTTATTTATTTTTATAGTTTTATATCTTATTTATTTAATACACGGCATTAGCTGGAGGGTATCGATGGAAAATATCAATGAGAGAAGGTAACAGTGAGAAATTTTGTAATAAAACCTGCTCATTAAAGTGAATATATCTTTGTTGTTGACGCACCGTTTTTAATAACAATAGAAACGCAATTAAACTATTTTATTTATTTTATTCATCTTGCTTACGTAAAAGCAATCATAGCAGGCGTTTCAAAAATAATGTTGCTGTAGATTTATTATTCAAATGCGCACATTTTTAAATCATTCCAATTATCCTGCAAATAGAAGGTATGAACAGTTTTTTCTACAGTTTCAGAATAAACAGAAGAAAGCTCAACTAGAAGCTTGGAAAGATTTTTAAAACACAACTAACAGTTGTATGCGAAGCAGATGATACTCAAAAAGAACAACTGTTTCAAGTGAGTTCTATCACAATCTCTGGCATTTCAACATACAACTGCGTTCACGAGAAGAGGCAAAATTTCATAAACTTTGAGACTTAGTATTGCAGTTTTAGAAGATGCGATAATATGTTTGTATTGTAGCATTATGCAGCGCAATAATGCGATATCAATTTATGGTTGGCATTGCAGCTCGACATTGCAGTAAAACAAGAATATATTGATGACTTTGTTGGAGGAGCAGACTGGATTGTTGCATTATCGCGTTTAGAGTGTGGTGTCCGTTAAGAGGCAAAAGGTAGGGGAAGGCCAAGCCAAGCCAAGGCAAGCCAAGGATAAGATAAGCAAACATAGAGATTTGACATTACACGCAGGACTGAAAGCACTTAATTGCTGCTCCTGCTACAGAGCGGGTGACTGGCATAGCTGTTAGCTAGTTAATAACGCTTCAGGAACAACAGTACAATAGCGCAGGCGGTTATAGCGTCATGTAACAGTTATGAAAAGGAATATCGGGTTCGAATACTACAATCCCATGTTTTTTTTCCCGCCGTAGTTAAAGAAGATTTGCCACAATTACAATGATTTACTCGCTGAATTAGTTGCGAATTGGAATAAAAGTTGTTTGCCACAATTGCAATGAAATAATGAATAAACCACTGGGTCCACCAGTTTCTAGGATTTGCCCGAGGTTAGCCGACAGGTTAGGTTAGTGTGTGTGTATGTATGTATTAGTTATGAACTGGAGTAAGAGGACATTTCCCACCGTTAAAATATATCACCCGCCTAACAATGCCCTCGTTACACCCGTCCCTATTCATTTATATTTACAAAGTAAAGTCGTGTGGATAAGTTCTGCTCTCTCCGCTGTCGCTTGGGTCTGTCAAGTCGCTCGGAGCAGCAGCAGCAGCAGTCAAATGTTTTCAGTCCTGCGGTTAACGTCAAGGTGGCTTCTGTTTAAGAGTCTAGTGAGAGAAGTCACAGGAGAAAGAGCATATTTGTTTTATTAAATTGTACTTCATTTAACATTGAACATGTGTAACTTTGTTTTATGGTCTCGAAACATTCCTTCCTGGTTTTTATAATGTTATGAGAAATAGCTTTGTGCAATTGTGAAGGCCCAGGGTGCCACAATATGTACGAACACTATATTTCCATGTAAAACAAAACGTCTCCTCGTGTGCCTACGTTTTTCGCTGCAACAGGCCAAGCATGATATTTAATTGGAAGTTAGAATAAATAATAATGCTTAAATATTTATATTTACGTACTTTTTGATATGTTGCACATCCCAAGTTGGGATATATATATATATATATATATATATATATATATATATATGGAAAGGTTTACTGTGTGAACTACCCATAACCCCATAATCGCCAATGATCTAAGTAATTTATTAATACGGAGCAAGTAAAGAGTGGTTATCTGAAATAGTACCAGTGTAGCTTCTAGTGATATACCTGAGAAACATGTAATCATAACGCTATGAACGCAAGATGAGTTACCAATGTGTTCTGCTACAACTCCGTCATACACCATCAAAGGGAATTCACGTGCGAAGGCACTGCTGTTAACCCCAACACCATGTGTTCCCCAAATTCCGTTACAAGTGGAAATTATCGCACTCCAGATTTGCGGTAACGTCAGTTTGTCTGTCCTAATGTACTATGCGCGTTCCATATTAGTACCATTGTCCTTATGCTTTAACGTGGAAGATAATGAGAACAAATCCGGTAAGCCGCGATAAATCTGTTGACATGTTGCTCTAGAATTGTGTTCTCTCCGCAGCTTTTGTTCTTGTTAATGCTTCTTTTTATTGGTTCTTCTAACAAGAGAAGGATTTCAGCTTAAAAAGAATTGTAGGTTAAAATGTTGTACATAATATTACGTTAAAATTGTGATGAATAACATTGAAGCATAATCTGTGTAACTATATCATTTAATTGATATAGTCAATGTCTGAACTTCTTCCAAATTGTACAACAGAATTATCTATAAAAGTATGCAACAGCATATAATCGAGCAACAGGAAAGCACACATAAACAACCCTAAACTATCTTCTGAATCACAATCTATAGATAAAAACTGAAATAAAAACCAAATTACATATTTGAAAAAGGAAACTTACCCAAAAGTCATCTAATCGACTGACTGCCCGGATTATCCAAATATGGGGTCATACAGCTAGATATTAGTAGTAGGTAATAGTAGTAGGTGGATATTTATTGCTATAAAAATTCTATACACACATTACAAATATATTTCATGCATGAGTCGTACACTGTACATTTTTTTAAATAGTGTTTAACGTCCGTTTTTACTACTGAGGCACCACAGGCGGTGAACATTGATGATACATGAGATGAAATGATATATTGGGAAAGGATTTTTAACAGAGGAAACGTTCCAGGCCTAAGTTTAGGGTACCTCCCCAGAATTTGCCATTTATGAGGACTGAGGAAAACCTGGAAAAAACTTCAGTCAGGGTGGACGGTCCTGGCGGGATTCGAACCGAGAACTCCTGCTCACGAGTCCGCGACTTAACGACCTCGGCCACTCATGGTGGTACAGAGTAAACTGCACATGCTTAAGTATATATACAATTCGAAAGAGAAACAAATAATAATAAAAATAAAACAATATTAATAATATTAAATAAATAAACATTAAATTGGGAAAAACACTATTTACAGATTTATGAACGGAAACATATTACATACTATTTATAATGACACTAGTTATTGCGTTCTAACCAGGAAATACATTGCTTCTAGCTTTGAGCATTTTGCTAGGAAAATGTCCATATTCAACCAACGAAATACTAGACTAATGTAGGGAGATGCTAAAAGCAAGGAGACAACGTACAGAAGAAGGTTAGAAAAAGGCTAGAGGATATCAGCAGGCAGGAAATCGAGGCATAATGTAACACAAAAGTCTACTTGAGACTATCGAATGAAATTAAATTAACCTGGGGTAAAGGGGTGTGTGTATATGCTTGTTCTAGGGTGAAAGTCGAGATCAGGAATGACCTGGTTATGACTGGGAAGTTGGAAGGTTAAAAAACAACTCATAGCTCTGTTAGGAGATTCTGCCTATTTTGTGGCGGGGATGAGGAATGAATACATATGTTGGCAGAATGTCCCTTCCGAGAACACCAGATAAAAAATCTGTTTTCTGAAAACTTTTTAAGGTTAATAAAGGAAGATTGGCATGCTGGGACCTGTTTGCGAAACGCGCTAATTTGTTGATTATAGTTGTTAATAACAGAGTGTATGTTCATCGTCAATATACGATTTCCAAAACCGAGTTCGGTTATTATACAAGCTGTTATCATTTTATGTATGTTGTCTAAAATATTAACATCCAGTGAGTGGATACTTTAAATTTAATAGATAATCTTCATGTAAATTTTTGAAGAAGTATATAGGGCTATATCAACCAAAAAACGTGCAACATAGATGAATGCTTTGATGGTCTTCAGCACCCACCGTGTGAGTTAATAAATTTTAAATGAAAATTCCTATTCGAGTCGTAGTCCTCCTCTTGTAGTGGACATTTTATAATAGCTAGCCCTGTATAGATATATTGAAATTAGATTGGATTAGTATGGAGAGAGGAGGACCTTTTGGTACTCTAGCCGTGCTCAAGAGCTGAGCATTTGTGCCTAAGTCCATCCGTAAATGTTGGCAGCTCTGGGAGGAAGGGACTGAGAGAGGGAGACACCGAGTGGCCAGGGGTGAAGATAGTACTTCAAGATAACAGCTCCCTTCCTCTCCAAGGGATTCAAGACCTCAGAAGAGTCGCTTCCACACCTGTGAAACCTTTCAAATGAGCAAATCCCCGCCACACTGCACACAGCACCTACCCTGCTCGCATGGCAGTTTTGAGCCTATAATCGTTAGTGGGAGAGCAAATTCGTGGGAAACGATTATGTATCCCAGAAAAATCTTGGTCAAGGTGACAGGTCCCAAAATGTTTTAACCCGTTATCGGCCGAAAGCGAGTACCACTCTGATATAGTAAACAAAACTAACTTTCAATAATATGTATTTTAATCACTCTTATGTATTTTCCTTCTGCCGAATGCGAGTACCACGCTTTGCCGTCAGAGCCACTCCACTCAGTTATAACGCAGTCAACATAAACGAAATATGTTTTTGACAAGCACTTAGGAAAAATTTCAAAAATATTTTAATTTGTAATCTCACGTGCATTAATTTTCTGTGATGTTCCACATCCTCATAGAGTAAAAACAGACTCGGTAGCTTAGAAAACAAAGTAATTCAGTAACAAAGGGTTGCAGCATTAATTTTTTGTTCAACGGTTTCAACTATGCCTTTTGTTTATTTTGAAATCGGTTAATAAATCAGAACTCGAATTTGGCTATCACGTAATAACATTTTAAAATTTAAAAAAAGAAAACTTTATAACTACATTTCATTTACGAGATTTATAAATATACATTTATTGAGGAAGTTAAATAGTAAAACAATAAAACATATGAATCATTCAATTTAATATTATACATTTAAGGTCTCTTGTCCCCGCCAAAGGTGACCGATGTCGTTAAGCTGCGGGCTCGTGAGCGGGAGGTCTGGGGTTTAACTCCCGCCAGGTCCATTTCCCTGACTGAGAGTATTTCTAGATTTTCCTCAGTCCCCATAAATGGCAAATGTCGGGCAGGTACCCTAAACTTATGCCTGGAACGTTTTATTCCTAAAATAAAAATATCCTTCACTTTTATCATTTGATCTCGTGTATCATCAGTGCCCACCACCTTTGGTGCCTCAGTAATAAAAACGGGCGTTAAACACAATTAAAAAAAAAAAAACTCCTGAAAACATCACTCTTGTGATGAGAAGGAGAAATTATGGGGACAGACCGGCGGGAGACCCAGAGCTACAGAAATAGCGCCAATGTTGGGCCTTTCTAAAACAACAGTCCTTCCGAATTATTCGTGAACATTTAAACATGAATAAGGTTAGTGCAAGATGGATGTCCAGACTTCTTTCCTTAGTCCAAAAGCAGCAGAGACAGAGAAGTTTCTGCAAACCATTGTTACAGGAGATGAAACTATGGTCTTCTACTATGATTCCTTGTCCAAAAGAGAATGAATGGAGTAGCATAAACCTGGCGAAGCACCGCCTCTAAAGGCCAAGGTGCCTGTGCACACCGCTTTTGTTGTAAAGGAATCTGTGAAAAAATGTGGCTTCAAGGAGATCGTACATCCACTCTACAGGCCAGATCAAGCTCCCATTGACTATTTCCTCTTTTCAAAACTGAAGAAGGACCTTCGAGTAAGGAAATTTAAGTGTCACGAAGAAGTGATGGAAGCTGTTTATGGCCATTTTGCAGACAAGACTTCTGACTATTTTGGGTGAGGGGATTGAAATATTAATTCAAAAATATGATAAATGTATTTCAATAAAGGGTAACTATATTGAAAAGTGAAATATAGTTTTTGTATTTATCATACCTGGAAAATGGTTAGGCCTGAAACTTATGGACCAACCCTCGACAATAGTCTTCTGCTTAACGATCTCCATGGAGACTTTATCACCTTACACAGGACAGTATGATGTAGATGTAAGTAGTAGAAGTAGGACATACGTTGTAAAGAAGGTGCAGAATTACATCCCACGGAACGAGGGTAAACAGATTGGACTATTTGAGTTAAGGGTGACAGAATAGAATGCAAAGTGCCTTGCAAGAATCTTTAGGATATAGGAAAAACCTTTATCAGTCTTCTAAAAGTAAGGTTTAGATGAATTATTATCAGGTAGGGAAAACTAAACTATATATATATATATATATATATATATATATATATATATATTGATCAATCGGTTACATAAATATTCCTTAAAGAAAAATGAATAAAACACAAAACTTTACGAAAAATACTCTTTAAGCAGAGGAGAAACCTCTTACATAAAACGTTCTGGAAAGCAAATAAAATAGTTGATATTAATTGAATTGAAACAAAATTTTGAGCAAGCTAAAAAAAAAACACTATCTGAAAATGAATTTGGATACAATAGAATAAAATACTTACTTCAGAAATGTAAGCAGAAAAAAACACGGTGGGAATAAATAGATGAGAGTGCTGTGGGTACATGAGCATCATACACGACTGGTCCTATTTGCCGACACTCCGAATGAGGGTATCTCCGGGAGGAAGAGATGAGATGAGGGAGACACGGTGCAGCCAGGGTGTACGAGCGGTGATAACGCGGACGCAGATGGGGTCCCTAATGTTTTCAGATAAAACACCCCGATGCCGGTTGTTAGATCTCCTCGGAGGAGACAGAAATTTTCCCAAAGCACAAGTCATACTACACTTCGCCCTGGCACTTGAATACTGTAACAGAAGCAACGGTATGATATGATACAACGGAAGAGATAAAATTCTTAAAATATTAATATGCATCGCAACTTTCACTTAAATGATCACGCGAAAAAAGCCTGAATATCGGCTTAATGGCAACTGAACCCGGATTTCCCGAATGCGATTTTCAAGCATCGGTCCCGGGTAAAGGTACTCCCTACTCCAGCAACATATCTGAGGATCAATTATAACTTAGCGAATTTTCAGAACAATCACAACTTTATGAAAACATTAAGTTGAGGGGTGGGCATCGCAGAACTGGACAGAAAATCAAATTAAACAAATCTACTGTTATAAGGAGTGGGTACACATTGTTCCATCCTGGAAAATGAGCGCTTTCTAAATAGGAAGTTTCGTTTATTTTCCTACAGAAAGGGAGAGAGAGAGAGAGACTGTGATAAGCCTATCGCCCCAATCTTCATGTAATAAGGAACTAAGGTATTACTTGGACGTGAAACAGCTGATAACTTTGTACAATTTTTTTTCTGGTTTGAAGTAAAATGTCGTAAATCCACTAGGTGCAATTTCCGGCTTAAAGCCCCTTCTGGAGGAGCAGCGCTTGATTTTTTATCCGTGAGGTCCAGGAAGTGCCATCTTTAGACTACCGAGGCAGATATGGGGACATAAAAACTAATTATTGTGTGTAATTATGAAATATATTAACAGAACAATAACGAGCATAGTTTTCTAAAGAAGGAGAGTCGTTAATAGAAAGCTGAGTTTTAAGGCACTAATTATTTATGTACGTATCATGTTAAACAGTGCAAAGATTTCCAGTAAGATTACAGCTAGCATTCTCCTACACTCCTGGCACACATTTACTTTTTAATTTCAGTTGTTGGTTAAATTATTTGTTGTATTTTTAATTTTTCTGAGAAACCATCTTGTGCTTTCCATAGCGTTTCACGGCACGACCCCACCGCCACGGGTGGCCGAGGTCGTTAAGGCACGGACTCGTGAGCAGGAGGTCTGCGGTTCGAATCCCGCCAGGACCGTCCTCCCTGACTGGGGTTTCTTCCAGGTTTTCCTCAGTCTTCATAACTGGCAAATGCCGGGGAGATACCTAAATTTAGGCCTGGAACGTTTCCTTCCTTAAAAAAAAAATCCTTTCCCAATATATCATTTCATCTCATGTATCACCAGTGTCCACCGCCTGTGGTGCCTCAGTAGTAAAAACGGGCGTTAAACACCACTCAAAAAAAAAAAAAAAATAAAGGCACGACCTTAAAAGTTACGGTGCTCTATATGTATGTATTTGTGTCTGTGTGGGTGTACGTGTGTGTGTGGGGGGTTGTCTGTGTGAGTGTACGTGTGTGTGTGTGGAGAGGGAAGAAATACATTGTAAATGCAGCACAACTCCATAAAACAAAAGCCGCGGAAAGCCAGTTCGTTCCAATTATCAAACTGTGAACTCCCTGCATAGAGGTAATCGTTTTATGTCAAATTGTCACTTTGTTGCTAATTGTATCTCAGGAACAACAAACAAAAATACTTAACTTAGATGATACAACCCTTCCATTATTTTTATTTCAAACTGAGTTACGGTACAACTATTCACAACAGAGCTGGAAATGCTATTCGTAAATTAGTACTGATATAGAAAAACAAATTCGCAATCATTACTTGATTATTTTTCAGTAAAAGGCATACAAATAAATTCAAAACTACTTATACTTATTTGGACATAAAATAAATAAGATGAAAACGCAAATTACTTTCGGTAAAATTACAGTTATCATAGGCTGTTTCAGAAAAGCTCACTAATCTGCTTGCATTCTGATTTTTCTTGAAGATGTACAGAATTTTAAAAGAATTTGTTACAAAAGCAACTATTTCATTAAATGCGCAGTAGCTTTTATGATATTAATTTGTCCAAATTCAACTATCAATAACAACAGTCCAGGTTACCAGGCTGCCATATAACACAAGATGTGATTATTTCAGATTTAAACTTTAAAAGGTAGAAATGGCATTTAAAATTTTAAATAATATTTGTTGGTGGCGAATATTTATTAATGACCCCACTCTTCTTCGATGAGACTCTCTCGAGGGCGTTTCGCTGTATTTTGACGGCTATGAGCCAGCCGGGCCTGAGCGGAATGGGATTCCGAAGGTGATGACAAATGATGCTTCGTTATTTACTTTGATGATGTAGTTTTTTCTCTTAACATGAACATCCGGGCGAACTCGAGTCTCTCGTCGAACCACAGCAAGATAATCTCTGCCAGACGTGTATATTTATTTGCGCCGACCAAAGGTGCCAGAGCAAAGAAATTGTTAATTTAACAAAGTTCCTTATGCAGCCCAATGTTATATAGGCATTTAACGCGGTGACTGGCGTTCAAGCTTCGTTGTCGCACTTGATACTTAGGCCGCTCTTCCGCTGATCTCCGCGCGCCGGCAGCCACACGTATCTAGGCCTGGAGAATTCTGAGACTGCTCCGTTTTGGAAAAAATGAGTCCTTTTATACACAATATCAAACAACGCCACCGTGAGCAATGGCGCGAAATACTCCCGCCAACTTTGTATTAACGTGTCTGATAGGTGAGTGCTTACCTTACTGAATTTCAATTCTATTCGCTGGAAAAGTTTGTTCAAGGCAAGTGCTCCCCTATTCGCCAGTAAGATGAATTTAAATACATTTCATACGTTACTGTCAACGACTCTTTTTGCTCCGACACGTACAACTTTGTCGCCAACAGGCCGGTTTATGCCCTGAGGCAGGGGCATTTTCAAACCGGGCCGCATACCAGAAGGGATTACCTTCCAACTGTCTGACTTTCTGCGTTCGGAGAGAGACAAGAGCTTTTCTTTACCTGTTTACATTTTTACACTTTGTTTCTTAAATATTCCAAATATTACCCTTTATGAATGCCATTAAACACTACACAATATTAATTTTATATATGTCATTAAAGTTCTTCCACTGAGAGAAAATGCATAACATACTTGCACCTAATTACAGAGTTGCTGATTCTACAATTTCAAATATTAATTATTTTAATTACTCTGTCATTGACGGGGAACCAGGAACAGCTTCAAATTTCAAAGTAGAGGTCACTGAGGATGAGAGGGCAAACTCTAAAATGTATTCAGCATTGGTTTTAATCTTACCCTCAATATGAGAATATAAGTATTCTATATATGTTTAAATTAAGTATACGTTATATCAGGAGCTATTTAAAATAGCAAATATTTATATGAAAGTATGTTCATATGTACCCTACTTGTCAAAACACTTGGCCAGTTTGCACACTAATATTTTTTCAATAATAAATATAATGCCCTACATACTATTGAAATCTTACCTTAAAACATTTGTTATATTGTATAGTGATATATAATATACTGAACATAGTGATTTGTAGTTTCAATTACTTTTTTGCTTTAACAGCCCAATCTATTATCACTGTGAAACAAACACTTAGAATATGAAAATTTGACTTCTGGAAGATTGCCTAGCTTTTCAGCCAGGAAAAATTAACAATTGAATAGCATATTTCTTTTTTATCGAAAAATGTTTACGTACAAAATTATAGGTTAAATATTTTAAACAATATATGTTATCGTTGAAAAATATATTGAGGCGAGAAATTTTGTATTAATTCTATTCCTACTTCTTTAAAAACCCATAATGTGATTCTATTAAAACACTTCAATGTTACGCTCATTTTTATCCAATCCTAACAAATGACCGGCTTATAATGCATATGTAGGTTAATATGCATTTTGTCAATATACAACAACGCCCTTTCTGACAGTTTATTAACAGATCATTCCAAAAATGTTAATTTTTGTAACGAGACTTTGGCAACAGTGAAAATAGAGATGTTAGTTGCTGTCATGTGAGATAATATAATACATGAATCTCTTCATATCATAAATAATATAAAAGTTCACAGCAAGTATCTGCACAATAACTTCTCCCTTTACTAATTAAATTGTTAACTTAAAATAGGTTCTATTTTAGCATCATCAGTAAATTCATTATTTTTACTAGCTAATCCCAATTATATATTAGATAAAAATTATGCTGTAACTTTATTAATATCGTCTACATGTTTAATTTTCACCAGTTCAGGGTGAGTATACAGATAAATAATTAACAGTGTAAATTATTACCAGAAATTATAATGGTATCCATTCCCTCATATTTCGCTTTCATATTGTGTAATAGTTACTTTCACACTTACTGTAATCAGAGAATTATTCTCGAAGTCAGTCTCTCTCTCTCTCTCTCTCTCTCTCTCTCTCTCTCTCTCTCTCTCTCTCACACACACACACACACACACGCACGCACGCACACACACACACACAAAATAATAATTGTATAGTAAAATAAAATTTCCTCATGTACTTTGTTTTGGTACATTTAGCCCAATTTCTTTTTCGTTCTTCAGAATCTTCGAACGGTTTATTTCAGGAATGCTTAAACAGATAAATCAATTTGGAATACAAAAGGGACTATCTCATCGATGAATTTAGTTTTATATAGGATACTATTTATCATTCATCGGTGGCATATTTATTTTTTCTGTCTTCAGAACATTTTCACTGATATGATTTATACAAGCCACAAAACTTTTTGAAGTCCCCTGAATTCTTTGCTTAACTCATTTTCAAATATTTTATGAAGGAAAAAAAAAACGTATATCGATGAAATCAATCTTCTTTGTCAGTAAATACAAAGATTTACTCCAATAATGCTGTATGAGATTTTAACAACTTATTTTAAATTTACAGCTTCGAATTTTTAAACCAGACAATTTAAATTCCGTCATTAGATTTACGTTCAGAAACTATGAAGTAAGAAAAGTGCTTTTAATGAATTTCGATGAGTTTTGGTGTTGCCTGGGTAGGTCCATAAGTTTCGGGACTCCCCTATAAGGATTATCGCCTAAGAAAACCCTTATCTGGAATCATACTGTACCAGTTAAGTAAATAATTGCAGCTGTAATTTTGAAGGAGCTCTGCCGTTCTATAATCATTATTACAGAAGATGAAACTATGGTTCAATACTGTGATCCCTTGTCCAAAAGAGAATTAATGGAGTGGCGTAAATCCAGTGAAGCACCTGCCTAGTGACATCTGTCTCTAAAGTCAACCAAGAAGATCATGGCTCACAATCTTTTGGAACTGTTAAGGAATACTCTTCATTGACTTCAAGGAAGTAAAATGGGGCGTACTATGCTGACCTACTGCACAGACTCCGTACTTCCATCACAGAGAAAGGAGAGAGAAAAGGAGAGGAAAGCTGAGTGGTGGTGTGCGCCTTCTTTACGACAATGCGCCTGTGCACTCAGCTCTTGTTGCGAAGGAAGCTGTGAAGAAATGTGACTTCAAGGAGATCGACCATCCACCCTACAGGCCAGATCTAGCTCCCAGTGACTATTTCCTCTTCTCAAAACTCAAGAAGGATCTTCGAGGAAGGAAATTTAAGTGTGACGAAGAAGTAATGGATGCTGCTTATGCCCATTTTGCAGACAAGACTTCTGACTATTTGGGGGGTGGGGTCGAAATGTTAATTCAAAGATGCGAGAAGTGCATTGCAATAAAGGTTAAATATATTGAAAAGTGAAATATAGTTTTAGTCTTTATCATACCTAGAAAATTGTTAGGCCAGAAACTTATGGACCTACCCTCGTAGGTTTAAAGAACTGGTCGCGAGGTTCTCCCACTAAATTCACGAAACAGTATCTTAACAGCATTTTTTGCTAAATATATAGATACAAACGCAATAATTTCAGATAAAAAGAAAAATAATACATAATAATGAGTATGTATTAAAGTAAATTAAACTGGAATCAAATTTGTTCCGAAAGGAGCTTGCAAATAGATAAAGCAGAAAATGTGGACCAAGCAGATCGGACATATAAGCCGGCATAGATTTCCCGGTAACTACCCGCATCCCGAACTCCATAGACTGGAGTTTGCCCCTCTAACAGACTAATAAAGAAGGTTATGAAAGTAGTAATGATATGTATTTATTTACTTAAAAATTAAGCAGATAAAGTGTTTGAAAAAGTAGCATCAGAACCTGTAAGCCCAATATCACGGCTTTTAGTGAAACACAGTGCAATTCTTCTCGTTCAGATTAAAATTAACGAATGACATTATACCATTATGTACTATTAGTTATTATTAATGCTAAATATTAGTCATTAATTTAATTTAATGTAATATTATTGTTGTAATCTTTCCATAATATCTAGCAATACACAGTAGCGTAACTTCGGTGTTCCTAGTTGAGCGCTGCTAATTTATAGGCAATGTTTCGAGATTATGAACGGTTAAGAAATTTCGTATTGCACACTTGCTTTTTTCTTTTTAGTTCTATCCTAAAAGTTTGAGTTTAATTATCACTGAGATGTATTAAAAATATGAAAAATTGTATGTTTAATTTATTTAATAACGAAACATATAAATCGCTGATACTAATTTAAACGACTAGCGAGAAGAAGGCCTGTACATAGTATTCAAAAGGAAGACCGAAACATAGCCACATAAAATAGGTGAGATTTCAAATTTGGGTAGAAAAAGAACAGAGGGGACATAAAGTTTAGACTCATTTTCATAAAAGTATTAATAGCTTGACCCATCCTTCTGATATCTGTAGGTGCAAACTGTAGCTAAATTCAAAATGATCCAGCACTTAGGTGTACATCTTGTAAGTTGATGACAATGATGAATAAATGATACGTTAAAATAATATTTTCTTATCATTTCAACACGGTCATTTCTAAACACAGTGTAGCAAAGTCATAAATTCTGAAAACTTGTTATGTTTATATACATATACGAGGAGGTAAAATGTATACACACATCAAGCAAAGGAAACGCTGTGTTAACATAACAAAATTGAATTCACACAAACAGAAAATGATGAGCATTAATCACCTTAGACCTTTACAGCTACAACAGTCGCTCAAAATGCCCACTATCGCCGTCGATACACTTCTGAGTACGTTGAATTACTGATTGAGCAACGTTTGCGAAAGTGTCTTCAGCGATTTCAGCACATGCCGTTTCAGGGTCACCTTCATTTAATAAATGCAAAAATCTTGGGATGAAAACTTTCAACTTTGCTTTTTTAGAAATACGACTTACGCTGGTTCTCCTAATCCCAGTCTCAAGTGCACATTGCTTTGAAGATTTTTGCGGTGAGTGCTCAAAACGTTCCAAAACATAGCCGAGGATGCTGGGCTTGTTGCTGTGCGTGATATCTCAGATCTGTCCTTGTGAACATCGCATACGGTACCATGAGTCTCAAATTTGTCTCGAATGCTTGCAATTGTTACTCGCGTTCGCGGTTCTATTCTGTACACACGTCTCCATTGCCTTTGAACTTCAACATTCTTGGTTTTCCAATACCACTTCAAAATTGCTCTCCGCTGTTCAAACGATAATCTTGGCTCCATTTTGTTGTAGCAGCGCTAACATAACATAATGTGAGTCACATCTGTTTACAGAACTTCATATTACACATTACTGTTGTTTTTAGGTTCAACTGTGAAATATATTAAATAGATATCTAATGTGAAAGTGTGTATATTTTTTGGTACCCTCGGTAGAATTGCAGAAGCATATCTTCAAAATTAAATATACTCTAACACCGATTTAAATCGATAATGTTAGAGCATGGAGTTTTCTTGTAAACTCTCTGGCTTTTATTGTGCGATAGTCTTCATATTTCTGCCTACTACATCGCATTGTATGCAGAGAGCAATGCTGTGTCCCTGAGGGAAGATTCCGTAATATGTAGACAAGGTTTATCGAGCAACTCTGAGAGATACTTCAATCACAGGTCAGGAGCATCACTGAGAGGCCGCTCAAAGAATCCGATACAATGCTTCACTTTTCTTACACAAATAACCCGCTGTTGAAACTGCGAAGAACCCTTCCCCACCTTTTCACCCTGTTCCATATCCACACACTGTGTTAGCAATATTTTGGTCTTCCACAAACTTAATAATGATAAAAAACAATAATTTATGAAGGCACAAAACAAATTTGTATAATTACATATTGATACAAAACACCTTCAATGGTTTAAAGAATATATTCCCAATTTTATCATTTATTAAAAATTATTTCATTATAAATATTACATTTTACAGACAGTACAATAAAGAGGACAAGAGGGCAAAACATCGAAAACCCACAAGGCGTCTGGCGTATTAATAGCTTATATGGTGAAAACGGAGTGCAGCATTGGGAAGGACCGCAGCTGTCTTAGAGAATTGTGTTTAATCATCCCTGTGCCAATATTAAGAGGGAAAATGACGGATAACGAAATTATATTAGCCATTAAAGGTAAAAAAAAAAAAAAAAAATAGAAAAGCATCCGATATTCAAGGAATGTCAGCTTAATTCATAAAATTATATTTAGCTATACCGGAAGTAACAGATTTAATGATCAATGGGATGTATTCAAAGACAAGGGTAACCCATGCATGCAGAGAACTACAGCGGTATGAATGACTAGTGTTTAAAGCCCGTTTTTGCTACAGAGGCACCACGAGAGGTGAACACTGGTGATACATGAAATGAAATAATATATTGGGAAAGGATTTGTTTTTAAGGAAGGAAACGTTCTAAGCCTAAGTTTAGGGTACCTTCCCGGGATTTGTCATTTATGAGGACTGAGGAAAAACCTGGATAAAACCTCAATCAGGGAGGACAGTCCTGGCAGAATTCGAAGCCCAGACCTCCCGCTGACGAGTCCGCGATTTAACGACCTCGGCCACCCGTGGCGGTAACTACAGCTGTATATCACTATCATCTGTGTTAAGTAAAGTATACTGCAAGGTTCTGTATGATCGACTAAGGGGATGGGCTAACAAATACAATAAAATATCTACTTACCAAGTAGATCTCAAGGAAGGTTTTTATACGGTGGATAACACATTTGATTTAAAGACGCTATACAGCGATGTGAGATTCGGTGTTAAGATAGACCAAAATAATATATCGGAATGTAGATCAGCCAATAGAGGAGTTCGTCAGGGATGTGTTCTATTTCCATCATTGTTTAATTTATTTATAGATATCTCGGATGCCCCTAAAGTGGATGGTACTCCTGTACTTTTGTGTGCTGAAGATCTAATTCTTTTATCTCTAACAAGAGTTGGTTTACAGAAAGGCATTCACATCCTAGAAGAGTACTAGTCGGTCCTGGTGGTGTAGTGGTAGCCATACTTGCCTCCTAATAAACCCAAAATCGCGGGTTCAAACCCGGCCAGTTCGATGGATTTTTTCGGGGCATAAAAATCCTAAGAATGGCTTCCTTTGAAGGGAAGTAAAATCGTGGGTCCCGTGTCGTACATTTACGGCACGATAAAGAACCCCAAGCCTGAAAGAAGAGGCCTCTGAGAAAAATTTGTCGGCCGTTTCACGCTAAGATTTGAATGGGACGCTGATGACCTGAGATGTTAAAGTGCGTCCATAAACAAATCAACAACAGAAGAGCACTGCCTGAAATGGGGTATGGTTGTAAATGTTAACAAAACTAAAACAATGACTTTTGAAATGGCTACGTGTATGGCAGAGGTGAAAGTGATACTATAACGGACAAAGAATACAAAATGTTAATCAATTTTGTTATTTAGAAACAACTTATGAGTGAGAAATGGAATAAGCACTTGTTTGTTATTAATTATAAAGCAGAGGGGAACTAAACGAGTTACTATGTGTTCTGACTGGCATTCCAGATATACCTGCAGATATACTAGAGAGGTACACTACTATGATTAAGTCCATTCTGTTATATGGAAATGAAATATGGAATAGGCAAGAGCTGAACTTTAAACTAAAATTCAAGCTTATTTTTGGAAAAGGGTTTTCAGGCTCTTCAAAGGAACATCGAACTATGGGGTCATGAGGGAGGTGGGTTATGTAAGGAAGATACGGTTAATAGTAAAACAAGGACGGTGAAATACTGGCTTAGACTAATGCAGGGAAACAGTCAACATTTCGGGCTAAATGCTATAAACACCAGATACAAAATATATCGCCAGCGTTTTGGATTACAAAGGTGGAAAGAGAACTCAAAGGTATTGGCATTGATTCAATATGGCAACCGGCAATGCAAATAATAAAAAAGAATGGAAGAAGGTTAGAATAAGGCTAGAGGCTCCTTTGACCGTTTATCCTCCTGCGTCATTAGAATTTACAGGTAATGCTAGTCTCCTGTCCGGGAGCGAATTATCTTTGAACACACACACCACACACATATGTATAAATATTTAAAATTCCATATAATACCAAGGTACAGAACATTCCAAAGAAACCCTAAAACATCTAACAAAAGCTTCATTAACCTTGTTCCTACTTACGTGCTGGAATTGAAAGCGTCAGACCTGTTTTGAAAGAATGTCATGATACTTTGTTAATGCGCTCATCTTTAAATGATTTTTCTAAATTTGTATCCCGCCTTACTTTTAGAACACCCCTTAACCTTAAAGGTATATTTCGCCGAAGCCTATACCTCCGAATTTACCTCGTCCCGTTGCTGGCTCATATCTTGCCAACGCCCTAAATGTAAAACCTGTGCGCTAATTATGCCTTGCCATTCATTCCACAGCCCTAATTTATCCAGAGAACTTAACATTTCTTCATTTGCTGCCTGTTCTTCCAAGAACGTCGTATTTATGTTATCTTGTTAGCTTTGCAAAGCATTTTATATTGGTTTAACTTCGACTGTTGTTTCGCTACGTATGAACAATCATTGAGATTCTGTTAAAACCAAGTCTCCCTTGCCGGTTGCCCAACATGTCTTATCTCACTGTAAGCATTTTCATGATGCTTTTAATCTAACACTTATTGATGCGTTGCCTACCCAATACTCTGAAAGTTTACTCAGAGATAGAGAAATGGCTGCTATATTTTTACATAAAGCGCGTAATCTTACATATTAATTTTTTTCTCTCTTTCACTCATTTTTGTAGCGTGTTTCACCTGTTTCCATGCATAACGTTACTTTCGATACTCAATATTTACTTTTATCACCTTCACTTGTCTTCTTGCCATAGAAGAACTCAAATAGTTCGAAATATAGCCATTATTAATCGTGACTTTTTCTTAGCGTTTTATTCTTTTCTAGTTTTTGTTATGTATCTCAAGGTGCTCCCTGAATGGAAGGCCAATACAGTGTCTGTTTTGCTTCTAGTTCGACATCACAAACACAGAAAGACGCAGACACGCACAGAGTTTAATGAAAATGGAAGGTAAATTCGTGCCACCGAAATATTAACTGGACATATGCCCTTTCTGAAAACCTGCATTATCGCCTGTGTCAAAGCTCCCTGTTTTCTTGTTATGCAATTATGCTTCTTTCTATTTATAGCCTTTGTAAATTGTAGCAAGAGTAGCAGAGTGTGCATTTTATTAATAATATTTATTTTTCATTGGTTTCTACTACCTGAAGGTTTCCTTGTTATTTCTTTGTTACAGAACTGAGCAGAACGTCAAACCCTATCCTTTTAGACAACAAGCGAGGAGGAAAGCTAATATTGTAGTACCGACATAGTTGACAGATATCATTAAGGCATGGGCCCATGAGGTCTGGGAATCAAATTCCGCCAGAAGTGAGGTATTTTCTAAGTTTTCCTGGGTCCTCATCAAATGTAGGGTAAGTATTCTAAACATAGGCCAGGAATTCTTCTTTCCTTCCGAAAAAAAATACGTTCTTAATTTTATCATTATAGCTCATATATCACCAGTTTTCATTTCATACTTGCCTCCTAAACTCAAAATCGCAAGTTCAAACCCGGCCAGGATCGATGGATTTTTTCGGGCGTAAAAATCCTAAGTAAGGCTTCCTTCGGAAGGGAAGTAAAGCCGTGGGCTCCATGTCGTACATTTACGGCACGATAAAGAACCTCAAGTCTGATAGAAGAGGCCTCTGAGCAAAATTTGTCGGCCGTTTCATGCCCTGAATTGAAAGGGACGCTGATGATCTCAGATGTTAAAGAGCGTCCGTAAATAAATCAAATAAAAAAAAAGTCAATAGTGAAAATAGTGAAAAAATCGGCATGAAGCACTGTTAAAAAATAAGGCTGTGATTATGATGTTTATAATATGGATAAATGGAAAAGAAATAAAAATATGGAATTTTGGTTGTGATAATCTATAAAATACCTTACTACAGGAGTTATTTTAGGCATGTTAACGAAAAAATGATGAATATGGCTACCTTCTAATTCATTTTTGGGCACTGAAAAAGGTTTTAAATGGGTGTTTCAGTAACGAGGCGATAGTAACCAAAGAACTACTTTGTGGCAAGTATCGAGAAGCTTGCAGACAGAAATGGCATGGTTAAACAGCGAGGGTGATTACTTTTAGGTTCAATATTCAAAATTTGAACCAATTTTGTCAGCAAGGTAATAATTTTATAAGTTTTAATAAAAATAAATGCATATTTTTAGCAACCCATGTATATTCCTGAATTATCTTACAGATATAAATTTCTAAATGAAAAAAATTTCTTCCTTAGTACCTCTTGTTGTCCATTTTAACATGAATTTTAAGTTGGATTAATAAATTTGGATTTTCAATACAGAAATACTACGTAAAATAACAGTTAACTATATTCTAGCAAAATTTTAAGTCCTAGGTTTTGTGAGTATTATTTTCCACTCGACTAATATATTAATTTAAAAATAATAATTATAATGACTTAACATTTAATCAATGGAGTTTTTGAGTAGTGTTTAACGCCCGTTTTTACTACTGAGGTACCACAGGCAGTGGACACTGATGATACATGAAATGAAATGATATATTGGGAAGGATATTTTTTTTAAGGAAGGAATCGTTCCAGGCCTAAATTTAGGGTACTTCCCCAGTATTTGCCATTTATGAGGACTGAGAAAAACCTGGAAAAAACCTCAGTCAGGAAGGACGGTCCTGTGGGATTCGAAACCCCAAACCTCCCGCTCACGAGTCCGCGCCTTAACGACTTCGGCCACTCGTGGCAGTGATCAGTGGAATGTTTTATAATTACTATTCTAACTATTCCAGACTTTGACTCAAAAAACCTCAATGTTGCCTAAATCCTAGTAGTTGGATACGAAAACAACTATAACATTTGCTAGGTTCCATTTTGTAGCAGTCAAAAAGTAATACTTGTTTCATTAATTTCAATTCTTCACAAACATACAACCATTACGAATCGTTTAAACCCGAGTAAAGAGAGAGAAGGTTCTGTGACATTTAATTTGAATCAATGGGATGTAAACAAATGTAATGAACCACAAAGTTAGCACACTTTTTATCGGAAGCTAGTTCGGAAACAAAGGCTGCCTTGACACAGAAGTAACACTTTACCGGAGGGGAAACGATGATTGGACTCTCCTTTCCGCGCCTTTGTTCCCAGCCGTTGTCACTTCGAGTTGCTGAAAAATGATTTGCCCTACGGTCGAGTCCCGAATTAACAGCGAATTAGCCAGAGACACGCTCGCTGTAGCATTATCACCAGCACTGCGGTGTTGTAACCGCAGCTTGGCATAGCACTAGCTTGTACAGCTGTGCGTAAACAACGGGAGCAGGGAAATACTTTAGTAGAAATCCATTTGCTAAGTCTTTCCTTCATTTTTGATGAAAGAAAACATGTTTTCAACGTTACGATTCTTTCATTTCTAGGGAACTTATTGGTGATGTCATTTACAAGAAAAATCTCGTTCTTTTTCTCCATCTTAAGAGATTTACTATTATAACTAAATCATGGCATTTAGAAATGTGCAACTTTGAAGAGAAGTCTTTAAAACCACTGATGCCATTTCCTTCGTGGAATTACAGAAAGTGATTTAAAATGTTATTAACTGCGACTTGCTATTAATACACTCATGTTTTACCGCCAAGTGTGGTCGAGGTCTTTTAGGCAGACTGGTGAGCGGGAGGTCTGGGGTTCGATTCCCGCTAGGACCTCTTCCCTGACTAAGCATTTTTGTAGATTTTCCTCAGCCCTCATAAATGGCCAATGCCGAGAAGGTAACCAAAAATTAGGGCTAGAACGTTTCCTTCCTTGAAATATATCATTTATTGATTTATTTCATCATCAGTGTGAGCGGGAGGTCTGGGGTTCGAATCCCACCAGGACTGTCCTCCCTGACTGGGGTTTTTTCCAGGTTTTCCTCAGTTCTCGTAGCTGGCAAATGCTGGGGAGATACCTTAAACTTAGGCCTGGAACGCTTCCTTCCTTAAAAAAAGTATATCCTTTCCCAATATATTATTTCATCTCATGTATCATCAGTGCCCATCGCCTGTGGTGCCACAGTAGTAAAAACGGGCGTTAATCAACATTCAAAAAATTATTATCACATTTCTCTGGTGGAAAAATTCTCTTTTACTGATTCAAATCTGTTGTACTTATGAACCATAAGACTAATAATGGTATACTTTTATTTCGACCTGGGCACGAAATACCAAACTTTTTTCAAATTTTGAACTAGTGGTCCAGGTGAGGGAAACAAAAGTCACACAACATCATCAGCTCCCTTTCTGCTGTGGTTTCATTCTAGGTATTTTACACAGGAATCTGAATGTTTTTGCCCTAGACACTATTTTTTCCATGCTAATTTTTATGGACAGCATATGGTTTTTCCCCTGTATGAAGGTGTTATAATGTAGTACTATATACTGAAGCGGGTTTTTACTAGGATGTGTCGACGATGTGGCCCCATGTTGGACGTGCCCGATATGAAGCTGTTTTTATATGCTGGTTTGATGTTGTTGCTCGACCGAGGATCCCACTGCATACCCCGTGTCGTTCAGGGGCCCTCAATCGCCTTTCATGTTTTAATGGTCATGAAAGGAGCCAGTTGGAAGCAGGTGATTTAAATCACAGGATCTTACTTCCTTTGAACGCACTGAAATATTTAATCACGTTACAATCAGTTATTGACCGTATGGTTCGTTATCTGTATGACTTTGATGACTTTTGCTACATATGCTGCATCTGTGAGCCTCTCGTCTACTGCACCTGGTAAAGCGATCTGGTAAAAACGTTGTACTGCATTAACTTCTTGATCTGAACTGCGGCTGGAGGTTACGTGGGGTTCACAGCACAGCGCCCACAGCTTCCCTGATCCTTTGAAATGTTTAAATATTATTGGTGAGTTCTTGGGCTCCAATACGAGTTTATTTTAAATGTATCGTCTTTCTAACACTTTATTGGAGAGTTCCTCACCAGTAACGGTTTAATCGTCGACACCTGTTCCCCCTTCTACCTTCAATGAATTTTGGAATATTTTCAGGAACTAAGATACTAAAGAATCTTTTGTTCGGCCACCTGCATGCACTTAACTTTGTTAAAGTAGAGAGACCCATCGCTCTACATATTACCAGCAGAAACACAAAAGATGAAAAAAGGCAACCTTTTCCCCTTTTATCATAGAGTTAAACGTCCAGGTGATCATGAATACATTTTAGCAATATATAAAATGTCCCAATTTGTTACTATAAACTATATATATAATATAATTATTACTATTAACATTATCCAAAAGCATTTACTCTTGGGTATGCGTGGATGTGAGGATCTGTCACAATACTTGCAATCCATTGGCCCCAATATAGCAAATTTTACCAAAAGTGGACTTTGATTGTTGTTCCCCTGTACCCTTCTTTTTACATGTAAGAACAATTAAGAAACAATTACAATTTTATTTCAAACAAGCTTTAAAATACTTATCATACTAATCACTGGATTGCTTTAACTAAAATAACAAATGTTTTGTATTTTATGAACACTGGGAAATTGGCAGTTTCACACATTCACAAAAAAATCTCGGATCAGGTTTAAGGACATATTTTTTCATATTTTAATATAATTTACAACAGATGTCTTCTCCTTGGTTAGAATGGGACGCTGATGACCTGAGATGTTAAAGAGCGTGCTTAAATAAACAAATCAAAAAAATCACATGCATATCACCAGGTCATTGTGTCAACATTATACATAGAGTAGAGTATATATTATCTGATGCCCTTACTATCAAATGAGCTAAGAAATTTTCAGCATTTTTAACACACTTCATTTTCAAGAATCTGCCTATCACCTGACTCGTCAAATTATCAAGAAGGTCTAAGAATGTTGCAAGCCTGTAATAATCCCCTGACTTATTTGTGTCGAGGTTTCCTGTAAATGTTTCAGATTTCCAGCTCTTCGTGTTGCTGCTATATTAACGATACCTGTGCTATGAAGCTTTTTTTCAGAGTAAAAAAAGTTTAAACTTTGAGCTTAAAAACTGTGCATAAGCTAAAGCTAAATACAACCATTCATATTACAAAACCGGGTTCCGAATCGCAACAAGGAAAGAAAATACCTTGCTTGATGCTCAGAATTAGGAATATTTTACATCTCTAGTAACGCCTCTAGAATAAAACTTCATACAGATGCATAAAAAGAGATATAGCATCAAGATGTTCCACTACCGAGTTTCACAGAATTTAAGGCACATTGCTCGTCTTGATTTTTCGGTTTATTTCTGAATCAGTTTATTATACAGCCTCTACTTTTTGGTAATGATATAAAAATACTGTGAAACTGATAAAATGTTCAATGTTTTAAACATTGTATGCATGAGTCATGACAACGTTAAAGAAAAGTTTTGCGTAATGCATGTACGAGGGTAGGTCCATAAGTTTCCGGCCTAACCATTTTCTAGGTATTATAAAGACAAAAACTCTATTTCACTTTTCAATATTACAATAAACTTCTCACATCTTTGAATTAACATTTCAATCCCCCTCCCCTTAATAGTCAGCTGTCTTGTCTGCAAAATGGGCTTAAATAGCATCCATGTCTTCTTTATAACACTTAAATTTCCTTCCTCGAAGGTCCTTCTTGAGTTTTGAGAAAAGGAAATAGTCACTGGGAACTAGGTCTGGACTGTAGGGTGGATTATCGATCTACTCAGAGTCATATTTCTTCACAGCTTCCTTTGCAACAAGAACTGTGTGCACAGGCGCGTTGTCGTGAAGAAAGTGCACACCGTCAGGTAATTGTAAAACATTGTGAATAATTTGTAGTTTATTTTTATCTCTTTATATTTATATCTGGATATGCTTTAACAAGTCCTTCCAAATGGACTTATATTAACAAGTATTTATATATATATATATATATATATATATATATATATATATATATATATATATATTGTGCGTTTATAGATCGCTGTGGAGTCTTAAAAATGTATGTATACAAATAAATATGGGGAAAATGTATGAAGAAAAATATAGAAAATGTAACTAAGGATGGAAGTTCTGTAAAAATAAATGACACGGCAAAATGTCTATCGGTGCGCGGGCTTAGACTAGCCACTCACGCACAAGTGCTGTGTCGGCAAATTACTGAGGGGGTAGCTCATTTCTCCATTTCAAACAAATTGTGCACATTAAGCAATTCAATAGGCCAGAAAGGCCAACAATTCTTATGTGAGACTAGTAACTTTGCACCAACAAGACCTGGGTTCAATTCGAGCAGCAGGATATTAAATTTTACTTGGGCATTTACACCCCGCACTCCGGTTTTCTCTGCTGTGCATTTACTACATAGCTGTTCCCGTGACCCTCATTCCGATCATCTTGAGGAATGCAAACAGATATAGGACTACGTGCCGCCATCTGTCATTCGGAAATGCCTTATACAACATGGCAATATCATCAAAATGTCAACAATGGAGGAAAATCGCATGTTTTATTTGTGACTGAAAGATCAATAAACATGTTTTCATTATACAACGTAGACTCAAGGCATTACAAATGGGTGGCCCACGAAAAAGCAGCCTAGCCAAGGTCAGCCAGATTAAACCGTGGAAAGCCAATGTTTTGTAGACCAAACTTTATAAACGACAAGATTAACACCTAAGGATCAACCGAAACAATAAAGTGTGTTTTATCGAAACAAGTTAAAAACTCTTCAAATTAATGTAAACCGTTCGACAATCTGGAAATAGAGGCAGATAGTTGTTAAAATAATGCCCGGTACAGTAAACTATTAGCACGAATGGACGAAAATGGCAATTATTGGTTTATGGATTATACGCAGGAAACAATAACAAAGTAACCTCCAATTATGTGATGACCGACGTTTAGGCCAATAAGCCCACGGCAAACCGGGCTACACTAAAATCGGGGAAAGAAGAACTAAATTTACATTGCAATAAATTCTAAGGCACTTAAACGCTATACACGTTCTCACGTACTTACGCAATGAGATGTCGATAGTCTTTCACTTTTACATATTTTTGTCATTATCTTATGAAATTAGCCATTATCCTTCGTTCTCTTCGAGAAATTAAATTGAGCTATTGATAGAAATTATTCTTTAGTTTGTCTAAAGTGTGTGAGTACCATTAATTTATGATTAGCATTATGAATTGGATCTCAATCACTTAGGAATATCTCTAAAAATAATTTCCTAACAGGACAAGCGGCTCGGTATGAACGGCTAATCTTGAGCGGTCGACGCAATTCTCGGCTACCGCGTTGGTCATGATAGGTAGATCGATACTAACAAATTGTAACAGTACATTTGAATATTTAATTATGTCTCCTCAAAAAAAAAAAAAGAATTAGAAGCTAAAATCACTGTTAGAATGTTCTCTAAGACCGAAAGTAATTTATTGTGACAAAAGTATTAACTGTAAAGATTCAAAACTCAAAACCCAAAATACTTTTGTAAGCAGCACGCAGTCTGTCAAGAAGTTAAAACACTTGCAAAAGATGTTAATGAGTTAACAAGGAATAATTACATATTAGTTCCATCAAAATTATTTCTAGGACGTTTTACTTCACGTTACGTGATTTTTGAAAGCGAATCCTAAACTGAATTAATTGTTTAAAAGGCAGGGAACGTGCAATATGTACCTAAGATAGTTTTCTATTCGCATTTTATTTTAGTTCTGGGCGAGTGCAAAACCTTTACATATATCAATTAGCTACCTTGAAGTGCCTAAGTAAGTTATTGTTTTAGGTGACTTCAGATCTCTTCATTAATATGTAAGTACCAAAAATTATTGAATTTGGAAACATAAGCTAACAACAGTACTTTGTATGTTTCAATTCTTGGAAGTGTAGCATTTCCTGAATCTCCTTGAGGAAATGAACTGGAAACTTTGGTTATTAACTCGTTGAATGTCTACAAAATGTAAACACGCTGAAGAAAATATTACTGGAGCTAAAGAGAGGGAGAAGGAGAGAGAGAGAGTGGGGCGGTGGAGGAGCGCAAGATGTAAAAGAATTAAATTAGAATAAATAATAACATTCAAGGCATTTTCACCAATTTCTGGAAAGACTATCACAGGAGCTTTATTTTTACAGCGTTTCGTGTCCAACAAAAGCAGCATTTCAATAACAATATTGTTCAGCAAGAGACCTTTTTAGAAACAAACACTGATTACCCCCCTCGCAGATCTCCTGTTTATTTTTGCTCCCATTATACATTTTCTCTACCTCCCTTTCTCTCCTCTCTTGTTTTCAAGAGACAAGGATTGAGCACGCGGGCTCAGCTGTCACATCGATTTTTGCCCCTGGATAGGATAGGCTTCCCTTCGAGCTTGCAACTTTCGCTGCTTATACTTTGATGCAGAATTCCATTCATCCGCTTCTTATACATTTTTCTTTTTCTTTTTTTTTTTAGCAAAAGTGTCAAAAGCGCACTATTCAATTACACTTTATTTATTGAAGGTGGAGGTAAAACTCAGACGCAATTTATTTGGTCAAAAATTGTAGAAATAATTATTTATTCAAAAGATAAATGATATTTAAAACATAAAACACTTTACAGCTCCCCTAGATGGTTGTTTCAAATTGTAAATATTGAAACTTCTTACTAGTCCTGAAAAATGTCCAGTATTTGTAATATATGGAAAAAAAAAACTGGTTGAAACTTTAAAAAAAAGTTTGAAAGACATTGAAAATAAATTTCTACTAGTACACGGTGACTTCATTTTGTAGTCACTTGGTTCATTATGAGAGCGTGTAAAAGTTCTATGAAATCGTGATATGCCATTTCGTTTTCTGATGAACATTCTATAATAGGACTCTTATATAAAATACAATTATTGAAAACGAAATTGAAGGTTCTATAATAAGTATATTGTTACACTCATAAAAAAATGAGTATCCAAATTAATTTCGACATCTACTTATAATAAATGTGTTAATTCTTCAATATGATCACGCAGTAAACACAAGTTCTTAAGGAATTACTTTTTGCTCTAAAGAACTGTAACTGTTAATTCTTACGTAAGGGGTGCCTTGTTCTGTTAGAAAGTTGATCTCTGCTTAATGATAATATGCAGAGATAAAATGCAAAAGAAACCTTAATTCAAACTTGAAAATATTTTTGTATGTTATGACTAGGGCCTGGATTTCTAGGGTTTAAACTATTTTATTCTTTGCTAGGTAACTATATTACGCGAAATAGTTGGGGAGGGGAGGTATTTGAGCCTGCAAGTTAAGTGATACATTTTTCTGCGCAAAAGTATGTGAAACTCGGTGGTGGAATATTTTGATGCTATATCTTTTTCTTTATTTTTTGTGGATCTATATGAAGTTTTATTTTAGAGGCGTTACTAGAAATCTTTTCTATCTCTTCAAATGAAATTAATCAGCGATTTAAGGAGCACCACAGTAAATGGGGAGTACTATGCTGAACTACTGCACAGACTACGTGCTTCCATTAAAGAGAAAAGGCGAGGAAAGCTGAGTGGTGTTGTGCGCCTTCTTCATGGCAACGCGTCTGTGTACACAGCGCTTGTTGTAAAGGAAGCTGTGAAGAAATGTGGCTTTAAGGAGATCGACCATCCACCCTACAGCCCAGATCTAGCTCCCAGTGACTGTTTCCTCTTCTCAAAACTGAAGAAAGACTTTCGAGGAAGGAAATTTAAGGGTGACGAAGACGTGATGGATGCTGTTTATGCGCATTTTGCAGACAAGACTTCTGACTATTTGGGGGGGGGGGGAGGTAATTCAAAGATGTGAGAAGTGTATTGCATATAAAGGGTAATTATATTAAAAGTGTTATATAGATTTAGTCTTTATCATACCTATAGAATGGTTAGGCCGGAAACTTATGGACCTACACTCGTAGGTGCGCCTCAGTTTATGACTGGTGACGTCACTGTTAGTTCTCTTCGTATGTAGGTTGTGCCTTCGAAATTTGTTTATATATATATATATATATATATATATATATATATATATAGCTACCCCTGCTATTGACATCTGAAAGGGATTTTTCCCAGGTGAGAGCAATTTAATGCTAAATACGAAGTTATCACTTAAAAGATAAATAGCAGGTGTTGCACACAGCTTGCAGAGGGTAGCCTGTATGATTGATGATGTAAGCGGTATCCTTTGAGGCAAGAATGGCAAGCGGAAGATGTTACACTTCCTTCCGAAAGTGAAGCCTCACTCAGTTATAGCCGTCCAACCGATAATATGGGGAAGAAGGGACCCTTCAGGTGAATAGAAAAGCGCAATATGAAAAGTTGATAGCAGCAAAATCAATTTTGGCACATAGCGAATGAATACAAGAGGGTTCGCTGTATGATAGGTAGGTTTATTGACGCTTTCTGACATCATCATCACCATCATCTTCATGGCTTAGGCTCAATATTCCATCACTTTCTAGATCTGTCAATATTTCTTCTCCCTCTTTGTCTATATACCCAAACCTGTTTCGTAAAGCTGGTGCTTTCCATCCTCTGAGATGTTCAACCCATTACTTGTTGTAATTATGAAGTTGATGCATAATTAACGCTACTCTTACCTTATTTTTGATGCCAATCTGTATCCCACCCTTCCCTTATTTGCTCCCTCAGACAAACTGCTTGAAGAAGAGCTTGATTTCCCCTTATTATCCTTAACTAGTATTTAATTTCTCTTATTTTTAAATTCACACTTTCGTTAGAAATACCATACTCATTAATGGCTATAATGAAGAGGGGGGAGTTGGAAAGGGGGTCTGAGTAAATGGAAGGGGGGTTCAAGAATAAGGGTTCCCCATTCATGTTTATGTATTTGTATATAAAATATTAATAGAAAACGTAAATATATCGAAGTATTTGTATGTATGTATGTATGTATGTATGTATGTATGTATGTATGTATGTATGTATGTATGTATGTATGTATGTATGTATGTATGTATGTATGTATGTATGTATGTATGTATGTATGTATGTATGTATGTATGTATGTGTATGGCCATTTTCTTATTATAAGGGCGATATTAGCATGTATATGACTGTAAGGTCCATGCGACATTTATATTTATTTGAATGCAATAAAACATGCATTAATACTTATTCCTTGCTACTCTTAATTATTCCCATATTGTTTCGTGCTTTATACGATATGAAGCTCTCTAACACTTATTAGTAATCTATTTCACCTAAAAATAAAAATATCAGACAATTTTCTGTTTTGGACTTGGCAATGAAACGAGAACACAAGCAGCCAAGTCTTTGTATTTTAGTAAGGTATCATGCTTAGATCAAATTTGTTGTAGCTAAGACATAAGAAAACTGTTTACTTGGTTTAACAGCTTAGCATTAGAAAGTTTAGCACAAGAAGAAATTAAATGCACTGCTGATGGTATTATTCAGTATACTATATTGTTCTAAATATGATAAGCTCTCGAAGTATTACTTTATTTATTACTTTGTATAATCACCATATATTTCTTAACTAGCTTATATATCATTTAAATTCGAAATAAATTTAGATGTTAAATGCCAAAGATACATTTTGTTGCTTGGTTGCGTCTTTCACAAAATAGGTACCTACTTCTTAAAATACTTCCAGACCACAAGACATTTCATATTGATGTTTTACATGTAAGTTAGGGCACTTAGAAATATCATCTTAAAGGAGTTTAACATGTGTTTATTGCAGGTGGAGCAAAATGGTATAGCAGAATAGACCGTTATTAACATAATTTTCGCTTACTATCAAGTTTGATAACAATTATATATAGTATTAGCGCTTAACGCCCGTTTTTACTACTGAGGCACACAGGGGTGACACTGATGATACATGAAATGAAATGATATATTGGGAAAGGATATTTTTAAGGAAGGAAATGTTCCAGGAGTAAGTTTAGCGTACCTCCCCGGCATTTGCCATCTATGAGGACTGAGAAAAACCTGGAAAAAACCTGTCAGGGAGGACGGTCCTGGTGGGAATCGAACCCCAGACCTTCCGCTCACGAGTCCGCGCCTTAACGACCTCGGCCACCCGTGGCGGTAAGTTTGATAACAATAGTACTAATTATAAAAAGTACTACTTATGAATGAATTTTTTTTCTAATTGTTTAACAAGCTTATAGATTGTTATCTAATACAAAACTATCTTTGTACTAAGCTTTATGTACGAAAACGTTATTTTCTATTAACATTTCGTTTATATTTAAGTCAGGTAATGGATGTACGCTATACTCTTATATTATAGAACATCAATTTATAACACATTAATTCAAAAGAAGCCAAGGCTCGAAATTTTCCAAACTTGATTTGAAATTTTGCTTTATCTACTTTAAGTGCCTTTTATTACTATATAAAACTTATGCTCATATAAGTTTATAGTCTAATTAAGAATATTGCTTTATAATTTCATTATTAGGAAATTAATAACATATGTAATAATACTTGTATATTAAAATGTATAATCTTCTTGGATGTTTGAACTTTTGACACACCGTTATTTTGAGTTTTGCATTTATGATCTCTTTTAGATTCAAACCAGCTTTTTTTAGGTACGATGTACGGCAAATATGGACTTTTAGATATACATTACTATTTTATTTATCTCTAATTAGTGTATTCGTACCTGTTAATTTATCCTTCCCCTCTCCACTCTTCTATCCCTTCTCTGGCCGTTTATTTCCTGTTATATTAGCAGGTCTATGCTTCTTTGATTAGTTAAATTACATGTCTACATATATTGATCGCTATGTGGTAGTGACGTGGTTATTACCGTTATAACCACTGCCCGGCTAGAGCAGGGATAGTCGATCAAAGACAGTGGAGAACAATGTCGTTGCTTCAATTATCGGGGCGTCATCATTAGTGTTCTGTATTGGTATAAAGATAATCTGTTTACCTGAACGATGGTTACTCTCCGGAGTAACCGATTAAATTTGTAAGAGCTGGGCTGGTTCTGCATTTTTTCCACTCCGTGACCCAGGTATTTATTTGCTAATACTTTTAATGTCTCCATTTAATTTGAGTTTAAGGAGCGTACTTTTCTAGTTATTGCAATACGTTCATATTAATAATTTGAAGGAAGTCCTTAATTAACTGTATGTCATATTTAAATTTTGAGTTTTTATAATGAATTAGATAACTGTGATTAAAAATTGTTTGCTTGTTGTATTGGGACAAACTTAGCTTTTATCGCTTCGATCCTGGGAGTTCATCTTTCCAGCGTATCGCCACACCAAAAACATTTCTGCTAATACAATGTCGTTATATTTCAAACTAATTAGTTGTAGATCTAGGCACATTACAAAAGCTTTGATGGCAGACCGCGATTATTACATCTGAATTGAGTTGGATGCTTAATTTTCTTAATAACATGTGCTACTTTTGTTTTAGGTTTCAACCATTGAGTAAAACTTGTAAACTAAACTTCTTTTAGATTATTATTAAAATTATATTTACTATTTTTTCAAACATTAATACACTCCTCTGAAAAATTAAATATAGACGCCTATTTGCTCCTGCATACAAACTATGGATAAGGATTTTTGGTTAAATTTCATTTGTTAATCCATAATAATTGAAGAGTATTACAAATTACAATATTTTGACAAATTAAAACATTTGCTACAAAATTTAAAAAGTCTCTCCTTAGTTTTATTAGCATACTTTCAAGTATAACTACAAAATATTTAGTGTTTATAATTCAATTTTTGAGCAAGTGGATAGAAAAATAATTTGTGAATTTTTTTTTAAGTTTAAAAATCCAGAAAAAGGCGTCTAAAGATTTGGTTATTTGGCATGAGATTTCTTTTCAACTTACAAAGTTAATGTTATCTAGAACAATTCTGGCTGGTAGGTTCTTCCTTTTCTATTTTTTCTGTTTCCTTCAACTTCATTTTCGTGAGCTGAATGCATGTTGCTACAGATTGTCGCTATGCTGCCTGGATTCCTGCGCAGCTTGACGCTTGAAGGTGAAGATTTATTTTAGGAACTTTCTCCACATAAGCGAATGCCAGCGATCATTGGCATTTTACGAGCAGTCTTTTAAATAAGACCTTCAGAACAGCTGATTGGAGGGTATTAGACGATTTAAACTTTCTAAACATGTAAATCAAACATCATTTCTGCTAAAATCATCAAATAAAATTTTGGGACAAAATTATTATTTTTTTTTTTTACAATAGAGCCCCACTGCCTTAAATAAATATTTTGAGAGAAAATCGTGCTGCCAATTCTATGAGGGTCATACTGAAAGTAGTGAGCAACACTATAGTCTCCATATATTTGCACACATTTTTCCCATCGTTCTGCTAGTTTGAAAAGATTTTACAATAGAATTCCGTTCCAGCTGCACGAAGACACTGACACACTGCTTTCCGAATATCCTCCACCGTCTCGTAGTGTTGGGCCTCGCATCTGTTTCTTAACAGAACCATAAAGATGGCAGTCGGAGGGTGCCAAGTTGGGAGTGTAGGGAGAATGTGGAAGAGTTTCCTACCCAAATGTTCTGATCTTCTCCTTTGTAACACGGGCAGTGTGAGGACGCGCATTATCCTGTTTCAGGATGATCTTCTTTCCAGGACGCTTATCGCGCAATGATCGACGGAGCTTGCAAAGTGTCTGGATATAGCGGGCAGCATTTATGGTTTTGTCCAGGTTCAAGAAAAGCAACCAGAATGCAACTCTGTGCATCCCAGGAGAAAAGCTGTCCATAACCTTTCCAGCAGATCGCACTGTCTTCGCTTTCTTCTTCGATGGCGAATCCAAATGGTGCCATTTCATACTCTGGCGTTTTGTTTCAGGCTTGTAATGATGGAACCAGCTTTCATCGCCTGTCATAATACACGTCATTTTGAAATCTCTCAAGATGGTTTTGGCTGATGGTTGTTCTCTGAAGTATGTGGTCTTTGGTCAACCCAACGGGCACAAACTTTTCGATAACCGAAGTTTTTTATCATCTCTTGCACTGCACTGTCCTACTGCAAATTTTGCAGCCTTTTCATCCTCAGCGATACGTCTATCTTCTCTAATGAGTTCGTGGGCGACCGCTACTAGGCTCATCTTGTATTCTCGTTTTCCCTTCTTTGAAATGTTTCACCCATCTCCTAACACCGCTACCACCCATGCAGACATCTCCATAAGCCCTTGAAGTCCGAGGTGAATTTCAGCAGCAGACTTTCCCTCTTTAACAAGGAATTCAATGACAATACGCTGTCTAACGTAAACATTGATGTACGCCGTTTTGGAAATACTGCCTGTGGTTACGTGATAGAAGCTAATGACGTCACAATATGGCAACATGTGGTGTAAAGTCTGTAGATTACGATCCTCCAGTCCTTTATGTTACAATATTGGAATTTGAATTTTAACAATAGGTTGCTCATGACTTACAGTATGACTCTCATATTCTACTTGTACATTACTGTACTATTAACTATTAACTATTGCCTCAGCAAAAATATCTTATTTCCTTAGCATATTAATAATTTTAAATCACTTGCCAGTGACGGAGTTAACAGCTTGCCGTTAAAAACATTACAAATGATATGAATTTGAATATGAAAAAATGATAAAAAACAAATATTTAGCACCCCGTAAAATGGGCCAACATCCCATGCTTCTTAACATTTTCTTAGGATTATAAAAAGTAAATCAACTTAGTGATATGGATTTATAGAGCATTAAATATCTAAGCTGCTCCTTTTATTTTTATTTTGAATTTATTTCCAACAAACACAATAACATTGCAATATATTTACATTTTTCCATTTTTTTACTATCATTCAATAGAATTATTAATTTTACTAAGTTTTTTGTTAACATCTGATCCCAATGCACGTAACTCCTGGTTATTAGTGCATTAGTGACCATCATACTGTGTAATATTCATAAATTATACTTATGTGTTGCACATCTTTCTACATTTCCTTCCATATCCTATTCGTTATTATTATCCATCTCTATCTAACTTTTTTTTACCGCCAGGGTGGTCGAGGTCGTTAAGGCGGGGGCTCGTGAGCGACAGGTCTGGGGTTCGAATCCCACCAGGACCGTCCTCCCTGAGGTTTTTTCCAGGTTTTCCTCAGTCCTCATAAATGACAAATGCCGGGGAGGTACCCTAAACTTAGGCCTGGAACGTTTCCTTCCTTAAATAAATCCTTTCGCAATATATCAATTCATGTATCATCAATGTCCACCGCCTGTGGTGCCTCAGTAGTAAAAACGGACGTTAAACTCTACTCAATTTCTCTCTAACTTTACCTAAATAGTTCCCTATCATTTTTATATCCTTCTCTCCTTTTATAGTTAAAATCTTCCTAATTAAAATTTCCCTATCTAAATTTTCCCATTTTTTTTTCAAATCTTTTCCTTCTATAACGTTCTTTAATTACAATATAACAAACAATGAAAATCTCTATTGGTTTCTCCACACATTAAACAATTTCTTACTTCTTTATCATATCTTAATCCCCTTAAAATTCATAACTGCAGTTCCAGCCAAGCAAATCCTTCTATACCTGCCTTATTAAATTGTTCTATATATCTAAGCTACTAACGTTCACTGTACGAGCGTGTCTGGAAAGTAAGTACCGGTCTGGAAAAAAAAAGTATATAAAATGTTTGCTTTCACAACAACATTTATTTGTACATGAAAAAAGCATTCCTTAACCTTTTTTTCGACATAGTTGCCACCATTGTTCAGGCATACCTCATAGCGGAAAGTCAACCTTTGAACGCCCTCTTCAAAGAAAGATGCCGCCAGTGAAGAGAGTCACTGCTGAACACCGTTTTTGGCGTCGTTATCGCTGTCAAAGCACCTTCCTCCGAGCTCACGCTTCATGATCAAGAACAAGTGGTAGTCAGAAGGTGCGAGATCGGGACTGTATGGCGGGTGATTGAACTGCTCCCAACCGAATTGTTTTGTGTGACACCAGCTGAATGGGGCCGTGCGTTTCATAAAGCAACACAATGCCTTGAATGAGCATTCCATGCCTTTTGTTTTGAATTGCACGCCGAAGATTTCTCAATGTTTTACAGTATCGTGCCGCATTGATGTTTGCATCTCTGGGAAGCAACTCAACAAGCAGAATGCCCCGTCTGTTCCAGAACACAGGGCATATGATTTTTCATACTGACGTTTTTTGAATTTTTATTGTTTGGGGGATCCTGTGTGCCTTCACTCCATCCAATGTTGTTTTGATTCTGGAGTGACATGACAAACCCAAGTTTCATCACCGGTCACTATCCTACTTAAGAATTCATCTCCCTGTCCCTGTAACGGATAAGAAATGTCAAGTCGCTTCGTCTTGTGGACATCCGTAAGCATCTTCGGAACCCAACGGGAATACAGTTTGCGATAATTTAGGCTCTTTGTGACCATCTCATGCACAACAGTTTTTGAAATTTGTGGAAACACATTACAAAGCATTCTCATTGTGAAACGTCTGTTTTCATAAATTGCCTCATTCACTTGTTTAACCAAACCATCAGTGACAACAGAAGGCCGCCCTCTCCGTGCTTCAGTCCATCATTGAATTGCCTAATCCACTTTTTCATTCCCACTGCCATTACATTTTCACCGTAAATCTCTACAATTGACGATGAATTTCAGCTGGATTAACATTCCTTGCGTTCAAAAACCGTATTACAGAACGCACTTTACAGTCGGTGGGGTCAAAAATTGTCTTAAACATTTAGAACGATCACAAACAACTGTAAACACAACACGATCCGACTATAATGGCGTCAGTGGACAGACAATGAACCAAAGAGACAAGTGCACATGCGTGAAACTGCGACACTAGCGTTGCGGTGGCGGTAGAACGAAACGGTATTTTTTTTAGGTGCTAACGAAATATGATTACTTTTGACTTTGTACACTGGCAGTTTTTTGTTTTAACTTTCTGGTTTACTTCAAACTTGTTGGAAAAAGAGCAACCGAAAATGTTCAATTTTTCTCCAAATATATGACTTACAAATGTTAGAAATGCCAGTTATAAAAGAGACGAAGGAAAGAATAAAATACATGTATGTGAAATGAGATAACTTTACCTTGTAGATGAATAAAGAAATGCTGAAAGAGATGTGAAAAGAAGAACAGCACCAGAGAAGTGGCGACATAAGAGAAGCTAAAGAAAGAGCAGAGAAATAGCTAAGCGCTAGAGAATTAGAAGGAAGTAAAACTATAAATAATACATGTAATACAGTCCTACGCCACCTATTTGGTTTTACCAGAATTTAAGCGTTCTCGGGAGTTAAAAGAACGCGGTGAACCGAAAATGAGATGCGTGACCGCATGAGGCAAGGGCAACTGAAACAGGAAAATTCAGTCCTGCCAACTGGACTTTCTCTGTAATTTAACTTGCCTCCATGCGGACAGCCGCGCGGTTAAAAGGATGCAATTAACGAAGATTACTGTCCCTTCTTTTTGAGTGTCCTTCCTGCCATAGAGGTCCTTGCACCTGACACATTTTCTGCATGTGTGCTCTATGATATTTGCAACAGCTACATGACAGCATTACACAGTGACTTCCTACCCTGTTAGATGAAACTTTCACTCCCGTAAATATTACATTTGGTTTCTTGTAAAACTTACCTAACCATCTGCTTCTCTCTGCTGTAAATTTATAAAAAGTCTCTATAACTAAGACTTCTTTGGAATTGGTTTTTCATTATGAACTAACATAAATTGTTCTTTCTTTAGCTATTTAATGTATCATTAATATGAACTGTTATCATTAGATCTATGAAATACCCATCTAGAAAATATGTTGTTTAATGTGTACTTTTGTATTCTCCTAGCATTGCGTTCATGTCTTTTTAATTTCATAGTCGTAAATATCCAAAGGATAGCCATGCCACAAAACAGTAAAGGAAAACTGAATATAACAGCCAGAAAAAATTCCACATTAATCAACCCTTCAAAGGTCAGCTGGCAGTAATCTGTTGTGCTTGTGACCGGAGGGAGTTAAAAGGATAGAAAGAGAAGAGAGGGAGAGAGAAAGGGGGGCATTCACAATGAAAGAAGCAAACGTACGTATTAGCCAATCAAAAATAAGAACAAGCGAAGATCAATTAACAGCTGATTGAAAATGGCTGCTTCTGAGTAGATGGCGGTAACGTTTATGCATATCCAAAATGCAGTAACTAATTTGCTTGGAGTAACATGAGCAAGGATAGCTTTCTTATAATGCAATTAGACTTTTGTCCATTGATATCATTCTGTCTACAGAGTTACTCATCTTCAGTTCTCTCTACTATAACTTGCCCTTACACGGAGCACGGAAATCAAGTGTAATTCCTGCTGCTAGCTGCTGCAAGTCCCGAGCGACAGAGGACAGAGCCGAACTACTGTGCATGGCCGCAGTAAATGTTGCATGTATTATTTTTTGTTAAACATAATGTAACCTATGCATTGCCCTCAGTAACTTTTAAATATAAATTGATAGGGGGTTGTTAGGCGGATAAAATATAGTAACGGTAGCAAATATCCTCTTATTGGAATTCTCAATTAATTCATATATAAACTAATGCTAACCTTGGGTAAATCCTAGAAACCGGTGTACCCCTAGTGGTTTTTTGTAAATATCAATTGATAGGGGTGGGTAAATCACTGTAATGATGGCAAATCTCCTTTGACTGGAGCAGAAAAAAATTCATAAACATCAATTTATAGTATTCTGTGCGTGGTAATATTGGCTTGAAAGTTATTATTATCTAGCACTTTGTGGAAGTAACCACCTTAGGCTCTCTTCGCCGTCGCTCGGGACTTAACAGCAGCAAACCGCAAAGGTTGCATTTGACGCAAAACCTTGAACCTTACAAGCTTCTAAGTTTACGTCTAATTATACGTTTATTTTTATGTTTACGTAATTCAATGCGATAGGTTCCATCACAATATAGCATCTAGCTTTTATGTTTAAGTTTACGTTACGTTTAACTTTCATTGTCAATGGGGCCTATCAATAAATATTAGGAGTTAAGATAAAGGTATTTTAAAAATAAAAATAGAGCACATTTCTTTTAATAGGAAATTAAACATATCATAACTAAATATTTTTTAATCAACACGAGGTCCACTTACCATCTAGATTTAGGACTTTGTTCAGTCCTTTCGAAAGTGATGGGACAAAAGGATTGTCAATATCGAGGTCTCAGTCTTAATCTTTCCAATATTTGCGTTCATGTTTTATTCAAACCTATCCCTGCTTACTCTGGAAATTGGGAAATATAAAGCCGTACACACTTTTGTGGTTTATAAACTGCAAAGGCGATGTCGGTAATATTTTACTTGTTTTTAAACAAAATATTTTCATACAATATAGACATTAAATAAAATAATATATATATAAATTGGGCACTAATATTGAGGCTTAAAATTATATCTATTGAATAAAAAGGATTGTTTACTAACCCCTGATAAACGATACTTTTAAAATATCTCAGTTGTCCTCCAAGCACATTCCGTAAGATTATTATAAAATTAAAATTCTAACATATTTTTTTTGAGATTAACTTAATATGAAACGAGGTGTAAGGAAAGTTAGTTTCATTCAAGTTTTTAATCTCGTGAAAATCCCTTTTTACAATGAAACAGTCTTTATGCTTATGCCTAAAAACAATAAGTCAAATGTATATAAATTGACAATAATTAAAAATGTTTAAATTAATGGAAATTGATTTACAGTGGGTTCCTCTTAGAGAAATTTTTTATAATTCTAGGAGTTCATTTTTGTAATGTTAATACTTTTGCTGGAATTCTGCATTGAGTAGAAGAAGGGTAGAGTGTTGGAGAGTTTTGTAAGCTGAACGAGAGTGATCCAAGGATGCATTTTATCATTCTTTCTGCTATCTTTACAGATGACATTATGGAGATGATGTTACTGAAGATATGTATGCACCAGTAGTGGGAGGTATGCAATGTCCAGGCCTTTTGTACTCGGATGATATGGTGCTATGTTCTGCGCCGATTAGCGACCTACAGAGAGGACAAGAGAGACTTTGGACCAACTGCGAAGAGTAGTTATTAATGTAAATAAGACAAAGGCAATATGTTTCAAGACGGATCGGATGGTAGTAAAACGGAGACATGGAAGTACGCGGAACAGACGCTTTGTATACTTGGACATTACTTTTACGATGAACGGAAGGAGGAAGAAGCACGTTGACTTAACAAAGCATAAAGGAGCAGTGAAAACTGCACAAACTCTCCGATTACATGGCAGAATGCCAGACATGCCTGTAGATGGATTAGAAAATGCTTATGTGGCACTAGTAAGACCTGCAAGGACACATAGGGCAGAAATTTGGGGATGGGAACAAACTGCAAACCTAGATCCTGTGAGGACATGCTTTTTGAAAGGAGATGGGGAGGGGACAGCGAACTGCGGAATTAAGAAAGAATTCAAGGCCAACAGCGAGATCATAGAATGTAAAATCAGACTAGTGAAGTGCTGGTTGCAAATTATAATGGAAATCGAACTTGAAATAGGGTATTGTCCTTATCAAGAACAACTAGAGATGGAAAGGGAACAAGGCATGAGCATCAAAATTAAGAAACAGACCAGCAACAATAGGGCAGGGATTCAATTGGATGTCGGGTCAGGGGAATAGAAAGAGCGTATGGAGGAGAGTTAGGAATCGCTTAAGGGATATGGATAGGCAGCGAACAATTGAGAAATGATTTCGCCGGAAATACACTCGGGGCTAAAATCGGAATGGGGGATAGAGCAGAAAATCAAAACAGAGACTAACTCACTAGATAGGGGTTCCCGTGTCTCAGACTAGGGACATGGCAGATGATTATTACTGACGATAAATATGAGTGGAGAATTTGACCAGAGGAGGAAGAATCATGGACACATATCCGGGCTGAATGAGGAGGTACGGAAAAAAGCGGGAAAAGAAAAATTAAAAGTTGTTTTTGTACACTACTCCAACATAAATGTCAGTTTCTACAGTGTTTTCTCGTTAGGGAAATAATGTGTCAGTAAAATTAACGATTATGGAATGAATTTCACTGTTCACCCGTAAATGAAGTTAGAAATGGTCACTAAAATAAGATTTAAAAAATAAAAAAAAAATCCTTTAAGCGAAATATCCTAAAATACTTTAGTATGCTTAAAGAAAATGTTATTCATGAGAATGAAAATATTTTAATTGTTCTTAAGGTTTTTATATGCCACTGTGTCAAAAAATCTCTTCGGTATTAAAGATGGTATAAGGAACATTGAGATTAACAAAAGTTATCTGGGGTTAACCTGTATATGCGAGGAAATCATGGACTGTTTTTTTTTTTTTTTTTTTTTTTTTTTTTTTGCCAGAGATATCACTTTGCATTATCGCTTGATAAGCACATTTTGTACTATAGACAATACATAAGCATAAGTTTTCTTTCGATAAAATTTTGCGTACGTTGTTTTTATGCTGAATATTAAACTGAACAATGAGAAAGCAATATTCTATGCCGACAGTATTTGATAAAATGGGTGGTTTCAATGTACTAAGAATGATAAAAATATTTTGGAATATAAGGTTTATCTAGCAATGACTTTTCTGATGTAAGAAATTGTAGGTAGGAGTATAGATATCTTAATCCACCAGAAAATAGACAGGGAGGGACAAAGAAAGACATTTTTGTACTTTGGCAGTATTCAAGAGCTGGATAGAATATCCGGACGCCGGAAGTTCCACCTCTTCAGAAAGGTCGCTGCCATACTATGCACTGGGACAGAAACCTTTTCAAAGAGCAAGCTACCGTCATATCGCACATAGCACCATCACTTCGCCTGGCACTTTCGACCCTGTACCGAAACCAATGGAATGGAATTACTATAAATGGGAGAGCGGAAAATTCATAAAAAAAATCGATCAAGAAAGGAGACCGCCTAAGCACTAGAGAAAAGCACGAAAAAAAAAAATAATAAAAATAAAGAAAAAAAACCAGGGTTAAAATGGAAGACCCTAAGTGATTTGAACCTGGCAAATTCCGAATGCGTTATAGTTGTACTTAATAAAAAAAAAACCGAATTTGGGTGCGTTTATTGACGGGGTATTTAAATATTTAAGATATTAGCATCCACTATTGTTACTAGTCGTGTACTCTAAGGAAATGAGAACCATATACGCTAATAGATCAAAATCAACAATTAAAATAGTATTTTGTTATTCACAATTTAGATTCTCATTACCGTCATCGACGAGTTTATAATAATTACTTTAGAGATATATTTATACAACAGGCACTAGTAGTCTATGCTACTATGAAGCAGGACAGTAAAAATGAGGTATTTCTGAATAATAAGATAATGGTCAATTGTCTTTGTATAACTGAATTTAATTTAACTGTATCTAGACAGGATATGTGTGTTGCGTACAGGGTTTTTAAATTACTTAAACAAATCCCAAATCTTGTAGAATTTTTCCGTTTATATCTTTAAAATGCATGTTTTCTGTTATGCTTATAGTCTTAAGCACTAAGTTGGTTGGGATAAGAAAATGTATACCAGTACCAGTAAAAATACTAACAAAACTTCTTTGAGTTTACCAGCCTCAGTCTGTGAGCAACAACAGAATGACTGTATTAAACATTTTAAGTTGAATTAAAGTCGAAAAGTCCCTCACAGGTGCCTGGATTTCCTGTTTTAGTTCCAAACAACCATTTCCTTTTGTTTTTATGGCACTAACGTTATTATCCCCGATGTTATAAACATTCACTTGACATTCTTTGGTTAAATGAATGGTTAGTTCTGTATTTTGTATTCCATACCAGATGCTTAATAAGGAATATTCAATACAGTACTCGCCTAGGGACTTAAGGAAAATGAACAAAAGGAAAAAGAAAAAAAAACTCTAGTCAGGCTCTGCAAAACAAGACCAAAACCTTTAGTATTCCATAGTAAAAGCACGTCTTAAATGTTGATGCAGAAAAAAAAAGTGTTTATGTAACTTTTTATTCTTGACCAGTGGTTGTGAAATTGTCAATAAGGTCCTCCCAGGGTCCTCGTAGCTGAGTACTGTAAACAGTATATACCCATGAATGTATAGATTCAAGCAATGAAATACGTGAAATAACCGACGGTACAAAATATAAATGTGCCTATATTGTGGAAAAGTCGATTAGAATCAATGCTTGTTTAATAACATAAGTAATGATAATTGTCATAAAGGGTAGGTTTCTAAATTAGGCACTTAGAAGCTACCATCTTCTTCAAGCGACCTATGGCATCCAGTAACTCTAGCCGGACAGGTACCACCCCGCTCCCTACGGCTAAAACATCAGCGAACGTAGTGTACATTTATTCTGCTTTGCCGATCATAAATAGCAGGGTTCTTATTTGTCTTGGGAGGGTCATTAGGGCGTTCTCTCGGTACCAACTGCAAAAATCAACTTACTGCGTAAAGCCAAGCCAAATAAATGAACCACATTTGTTTTCAAAACGCATATGATTTCAGTAAATCAGCAGTGTTCTTTTTATCCTGATAGCAGGTGGAAAACCTATGGAGTAACTTTCATGTTGAACGTTGTCTTTTAAAATTTAGTAGCACTTTGACATAAAACAGAAGCAACCTCTAAATTATGCAAAACCTGAACCTCAGAATGTGCCATTCATTCCAGGTTATATAATAGACAAGAAGCATTCAATATTAGAAATGAGGAGCAATTCAGTTATGTTAACTAATATAAACCTGACAGCGTGGGGTCATGAGGGATGTTGAATGCTATAATGATACGGTTGGGCAGTGCAACACTGGCTTAGATTAATGCAAACAGATCAGTCCACACTTGGCCCTAAATGCTATAGATACCTGATTAAAAATGTAACACCAACATTTTGGGCTGCGGATGTGAGAAATGTCTCAGAGCAATTGCCCTGGTTCAACATGGCAACGAGGTAAAGTAAATAATAAAAACATATGGAAGAAGATTAGAGCAAGGCTAGAGGATATGAGTAGGCAGGAAATCGAGGCAGAATGTAAAGAGAAATTCTCCTTGAGCCTATTGAATGAAATTAAATTAACCTGCTGTATAGAGATATATATGCTTGATCTAGGGAGAACGGCAAGATCAGGAATGGCCTGGATATCAGCAGGCAGGAAATCGAGGCAGAATGTAAAGAGGATTTCTCCTTGAGCCTATTGAATGAAATTAAATTAACCTGCTGTATAGAGGTATATATGTTTGATCTAGGGAGAACGGCAAGATCAGGAATGGCCTGGTGTAGACTAGGAGTTTGAAAGGTTCAAAAACATATAGTTCTGGTGGGAGAATCTGCCCATTTTGTGGGGGGGGGGGGTGGTGAAGAATGGCTACATATTCTGGCCGAACACTGAGAACACCTAAAAAAAATACTGTTTTCTGAAAACTTTTTAAGGCAATTAGAGGACGATTGGCATGCTGGGACCTTTTTGGGAACTACGCTAATTGGTTGAATATGAGCATTTTCTTAGCAATGTGTATGAAGCTAAATCAATTTATTTTCTGGTTAGAACGCAATAACTAGTGTAATTATAAATAATATGTAATATATACCATTAATGTATTTGTAAATGTCATTCTTCCCATTTTAAAGCTCTTTTATTTATTATTAAAAGTTTCATTTGTATTATTATTTATTTCTCTTTCTAATTGTGTTTCATACTTAAGCATGTACGGTCTACAATCCATGCATAAAATATATTTACAATGTGTCTGCTACTAGCAAGTTTTTATATCGTTCTTCCTGTACTGTAATTGAATGTACCTACTGCTAATATCCAGCTCTAGAACACAATGGTTTCTGTTAGCCCCAATATGTTTTTCTTTCATGCCTCATGCTTTCTAAGCTCTTGTTCTACCACAGATTGAACAGGGTTTAGTTATGCACCAATAGATTTTTCTGAATAAGGATAAAAAGAAGAAAAAAAACTCTGTGTAGCGCTGGAAATTGGGAACGCTAGAGAGGTTGATTAAGAAGGAACGTATACCGATTTTCGAGAGGATATGAGATTAGAATACTTCTACCGTAGTCTCTAGCAATGGCCTTAGGAAGTAAATGCGCTGTCCCGCTCTGAAAATGAGAGTACCTTTGAAGTAGAACGGAAACCCTTAAAAAAAAAGTCAGAAGCATTAACGATGGTCATTATGCCAACACAGCAGGGCGAAGAGCTTTGATATGAGTCCGGTAGCGACATTTTCTCTCCCAAAGTTGCAAATAGTAATCCTCTTACAATAAAATACTTTGACAAAAGTAACTAAAAAAAAAAAAAAAACACTTACGACGAATTCCGTTCTGCCTTCAGATCTACACTGCTATACATTTGACAGACGGTATGACAAAAATCATGACCATGAACACTGCTATTGTAAGAATAAAAGGGAAACGCCACAAAGTAATAGCATGTTATACAAATATGTTTTGCCTAAAGAAAATAACAACTTTTGTGCTTAAGGAACATTCATTTATTAAAATAAGGGGACGTTCTAAGATATCCAAGAATATCTAATGAACTACTCTAACACTTGTTTGAGGGAATACTTTTAGTCCAGCAGTTCCCAAACTTTTCTTGGTTATGGAGCTTTTAACTCAAAACTTAAAATCCTAAATTTGCATCCTATACATTTTTAAGGTGTTTATCAAGCCTTTAGTTTTAAAAATTTAACGTATGTTTTTTATTGTAGTAATAGCTTAACTTTCACAATGTTGATCATCAAAACAATATTACATCAAGGTTATTTGAGTTACTGCGGAATCCATAGAGAATTTGGGGCCTATAGCGAGATTATAGAATACAAGACTCAAGCAATGAAATATTGGTTTTCAAAATTAAGAAGGGTCTGGAAAATATAGGAATGGACAACATTTAAATCGCAGGGTTGGGGTACAGGAGGAGAGGGGGGGGGTTGGAAAGACGCCTGGGGGGATATGAACAGACAAATGACTCTTTCGGAGTGTTTACACAAACTATTGCTGGGGATACAATTGGAGCTGAAAAACGGTTGGAGAATGGAGCGTAACATCCAAACAGGAGTCAAACTCTGCAATTAGAGCTTGGTTTAGGTTAGGTGCGTGAAGGATGACCACAGTAACAGACAGACAGAGTACGAGAATCTGCTCTATATGTTCGGAGAAGGAATCTTTGAAACATATTCTGGAGAAAAGGAGCAAATCAGTTTGTTAACGGGCTAAGAGGGCAGTGGCGGTGCTGGACTTAGCTGGCAGACAGAAAGGAGGAGGAGGGAGTAAGTAAAGTTTTATACAAAGTGAGCGATTTCAGATCGAAAAAGACTGACAACCGGCAATGGGAATACGGAACATTACAGACTAGTTTGGTAATATTTATACCGATATATGTGGGCGTATAATTTATTTAATTTACACTTTCCTTTACAATAAATTTTATGTATTTAAAAATATGTTCTGTCATTTCCGCTTTAAATTAATTGTATAATTTTATGCATATATATAAATATTGTTTATTCCTGAGTTAAATATAGGCTTGTGTAATTTTCAGTTTTATGTAGAACGTACGGTCCCAGGCCACGTGCGACATGGATAGCAAACAATTTATAAATAAATACTACTCCTACTACTACTACTGCACCCACTACTACTACTTCTACTACTACTACTAGTACTAGTACTATTATTACTACTAGTACTAGTACTATTATTACTACTACTAGTACTAGTACTATTATTACTACTACTAGTACTAGTACTATTATTACTACTAGTACTAGTACTAGTACTATTATTACTACTACTACTAGTGCTATTATTACTACTACTACTACTAGTACTATTATTATTACTACTAATACTACTACTACTACTACTACTACTACTACTACTACTACTACTACTACT
>CM060845.1:113825000-114135000 GCA_030762175.1 Metallyticus violacea | reverse complement strand
GGAATATATACCGAGGGTGTCAAAATATGCATACACACTTTCTCAGTAGATATCTATTTAATATATTTCAAAGTTTGACTGAAAAACAACAGCAATGTGTAGTATGATGTTCTGTAAACAGATGTGACTCACATTATGCTAGCGTTGCTACAACAAAATGGAGCCAAAATTATCGTTTGAACAGCGGAAAGCAAATTTTAAGGAACAGTAAATAGGGCCAAGTGTATCTGAACATGATACGCACATCTGTCCCGCTATTCATACACTATGGAAATGAGGAATTTTACTTAAAACAGGATGGTGCACCATCACATTGCCAACGAGTTGTACGTGCTTACCTTGATGGCAATCTTCCAAGGCACTGGATAGGACGAGGAGGTCCGATTGAGTTTCTACCGCGTTCTCCGGATCTAACTCCGTTGGACTTCTACCTATCGGGAACTCTCAAGGATGTTGTTTACCGTAGAAAACCAGCTACACTGGCAACACTTCGGGAAGAAATTGAAACGGCATGTACTGCAATCGCTGAGGACACTTTCGCAAACGTTGCTCAATCAGTTAGTTCAACGTACTCAGAAGTGTATCGACGCCGATACACTTTTTGAGCAACTGTTGTAACTGTAAAAGTCTAAGATGATTAGTGCTCATCATTTTCTGTTTGTGTGAACTCAGTTTTGTTATGTTAACGCAGTTTTTTCTTTGCTTGAAGTGTGTATACATTTTGTCTACCCCCTGTATATAGATGAAATTGACGTATCCGAGATTAAAGTTTCTGTAGTTGGAAATATATTAACATTTTACTTTTTTATTGCCTTGCTTGAGAAAACTTTTATAATACCTGGAAATACTGAAGGACAATTTTATGCAGCATATCTTCTGCTACTGTGACTTTAAATTGTTTAGATATTTTTATTATTATTGGCGAACTAAAGTCATGCTTATGGGAATGGTAACATGCTGATATCGAAATATTTTAATAATAAAGGTTCTAAAATTTATATAAAAGTAAACATTTAGGAATTCTGTTCGAAAATTTATTAAAAACTGCTTTACGTCAATAGAAATATGAAAATAAAATGAATTCAATACCTCTAGGTTACTGATGCAACTTTATTAGAATCACTTAGTCATAGATTCAAATTATACTTGAAGAATTCAATTTCTCTATCCCCTGACTGAATGTCTGGTTGCAATATAATTACGTTTGGAAATGCAAATTTATTATTGACTACTTACAAATCACGAAATTGTGTATATAAACGCTGTATGGCTAAAATGTAAAGAATTTTGAACTATGGTTTTTGCTTCAGTGCGTGACATCATTTTCAAAGGTAGAATCTCATGTTAGTGGGAAGATTTACAACGTTTCATTACATTAATGGTAGTATACTTGGGTTTTATTTTTCTATCTATTTAGGGATGGTTAACAAAGTGTGATGAAGTTTTACTTTATCTGATAGTGACTGCGTTTTACGCGCTGATTTTTTAGCTGATATACATCTTCGTCAATCCATTATTTAATGATAATAAAACACTTTGTCCAGTACTTGAGTTTGGACAATGTTTTATTTTAGTACATTATTATACTTTCTCCGCGTCTTGAGGTCCTTAAGTACTCTCAGTGATACCGTTCAAAACTGCAGTAACAGCAGAAGGACAATAAAAACAACAATTATTACTGTGACCTGCGGTATCACAGGGAAACCTCCCAGGGAGCAAGGGTTCTCTTGTAACTGTATCGCTGCATCCATACAAATAACTTATATGATTCACTCATGAATTGTGTAATAAAGTGAAAAATTGAAACGGTGAAAGGGGTTGTTATGAACTAATTGGAATTCGATATTTAATTAAAAGCATTTGTCTTATCGTGTTTACACAGAACACAGCATGGTCATTTGTATCAGCTTCGTTATTGGTATTGTGTTGTGAGTAAGGAAAGGTTAAGGGTGAAAACAACAATTAACTTTTGCAATGGGGTAGCTTGGAGTAATTCAGAAACATGTGTAAATAATTTATCGTGGATTAATTATATAGTTTAAAACGTGCAAATCATTCATTTTTGATACAGTCTGTATTTAACTATCAGCTAAATGTAGTATTTAAAGAGTTAATTTCATAGTTAGGGGAAAGGAACCGAATATAAACCACGAGGGAAAAAATAATAAAAATTCAGTATGTTATATTGAGAGATATAACGATTCAAAGTTCCTAACATAAATCAAAAAAAAAAAGGATATATTACCTTGATTTTAAAGTGTTCCATAATACGATATTATAAGAGACTATCTTATGCAACAACTGTCTTCAACCGCCCATATTTAGATTGGCACCACTACTTACGTAACCTTGAATTTCAGTAGCTGGTCAGTTCAATAGAGTGTATTTGGTGTAAAGAGCTTTATTGAAATCAGTGTACATTCTGGAGGGAATTTGAAGATCAACATGATCACCGAATGATTTCTATATGAAATATAATTAGTAAATGCGTAAAACATTCGCATGCCACTGGCAGTGTTTAAAATAAGACAAGGTACATACAACAGACATTTAGGAGAACATATGCACACAGACGGCAATTTGTGGGTGATTGCCTTAAGATATACACAACATTTGCGATTAGCTTAGGTACCGAAACAAAAATATTTCGGTCCAAACAATTGTTAGCCAGCGTTTACTTTAGAGACAATTTCATACATTATACGGAAATTTAAATGTACACTCTGGGAAACTTTTCAATTATTTTACAGTCGCTGTGCATACTAAACACAAAAACATTACTTAAAAGTTACTGTAATGTCTCGCGCCTTATTAAAAAATCAAAATATATATTCACTATTGGCTTGTTCAAATTCACCTGTCAACGTATACTATCCGCTACTATTTGAAAGTTTAAAACACACATTTACATTGGTTAGTTTAAAGTTAACCATACAACGTCTAGCGGGGTCATTCCCCTAACGTATTTAAAAGGCTTTGGCTCTATTAACTCTCACTAATGGAATATCTTTTAAACAGTGGCATAACACTTGTCCCCTTGGATTTACTATTTCCATTGTATAGCACTTTATGGCCTCGGCGTTCCGGGCTCCCCTAAGCAGCTACACCAGAAAGCACATCTATACATGTCATACATTGAAGTACATATATATTATATTTATATATATATTATATTTATATTTCTGTGGGAGTTGGCCGGAGGAACTATTATATCTATTAAGTAATCTATCACAACATAAAAGTTAACAAAATGTGCAAACAAATGAGTGCTTAGAAGCGTTTATTAGTGGTAAAAATAGCACTATAAAACCAGTAAATACGATAAGTTATATAAGTTATATACGTTATATAATACAGCAAATTCCTATAAAATCAGTTTTCAGATGAGGTAACTAAATGAATGCAATGGTTATTTTGACAATGTGTTTTATAAAATGGCCTATTAAAGCATTTCCTTTCATTCTTCATAGAAACACTTAAAGCACATTTGACAATTTATTTACTTTTCTCTCCTCGACCAGAGCACAGTGCCATCTTCTCACTCATCAGAATCCTACAGAATAATCTCTTGATAGAATCATTACTGGAGTTTGTGGGGCTTGCTTTCATCTTTCTTTGGTTTGCTTGTAAAGCTTCTTTTTGATGTTTCCTTCATCAATGCAACTCATTATAAAACATTTTTCATACTCCGTTATTAGTCTGACAATTATAATTCCTTTTCAGTATCTCTCTACTGTCTTTCATCAGCCCCAAAATAACATTTAGCATTATCTCAAGAAGGTAGCTTGATAAACTTTGTTCGCATACTAATAAATAGCAATAGCAACATCTGCAGTCATAAAGTTTAGTTTCTGTGTATTAATATTCTATGGTCAGAAGTATCGTGATATGAATTCATTGTTTGACAGTTGTTTAAAGCATTTCGATTGAAAACTAAAAATGGATATAACTGGAAACTGTGGTGTGATTCAGTTATTTTTTCTGCAAGGAAAAACAGCAAAAGAACTTTATGACAGGGTTTTTTTTGCCTACTTTTGGTGACACTTGCCTTTCGTATGAAATCTCTCGATTTTGGGTAAATGACGCACCACTTCCTGGAGCTCCAAAAACAGCTATGAGACCAGCAGTCATTGATAAAGTTCATTATATTGTTTTGACGAGTGAAAGTGGGTGAGTTAACATGGGCTATTAGCATGTCAACTGAGTTTATTTGATTTATCATAATGAATTATAGATGAAAAAATGTTACGCAAGATGGGTGCCGAGTCTCTCGCTCCGGAGCAAAATCAAAATCGCATGCAAGCATCGGTAGATTATTTGGGAAGATTTAAGACGATTTCAATAGATTTTTGGCTTTGTGTGCTCATGTACGAATCATACAACGAAAAAGAAACTGCAATCGAACTGCATGAAGCGAATCGGCTCCAAAACAAGGCCACTGCGTTCCATTCGCTAGCAAGCAAGGTGATGGTTTCAGTTTTTTGGGATGCAAAAGGAATTCTCTTGATGGGGAAGGGAAAAACGATAATGGAAAATACTACGCTCAGGAGAGAGTGAAGATAACAGTAACGGAAAAACGGGAATGGCCAAAAAGATGCTTTTTGTGATAGTAAGGTCTTGTGCATCCTCTCTATTCGCCTGATCTCACTCCCTCGGATTACTATGCGTTCCCAAAACTCAATACTTTCATGCTGGATACAAGTTAGAGTCAAATGGAGATGTCATAGAGGAGATAAGAGCGTTATTTTGAGAGTCTCGAAGAAACACACTTTCACGAGGGAATCACGAAATTGGAGCAAGTGCATTGAATTTTGAGGGAACTATGTCTTTGCAAGGCTGAACTTGTTTTCTATAATATTTCTAACCAAGTTACTTATCAATTCCCCTCATGTTGTAAGCATATTACTAATTCTATCTTCTTACAATTATATATAATGAATATTTGCCTCTGTTATTAATATCCTTTAGAGTCTAGGCTGCAACATTTGTCTCTGATGAAGCTAGCCAACTCAAAACTGAATGCTTTCAATGTTCTGTTCTTAATTACAAAACTTTCATATTCGAATAGTTTCCATAAAATCTATCACATGACAGCATCACAGTTCTCATATTAGGAAGCTATCTTATATTCAATTTATTTCCTTTAATATTTCTGTATGTTTTGTCCTAGTAGCATAATGGACAAAACGAAGCAAAAAATTCACGATTAATTATGCCATGCCCCAAAAAAATAAAATAAAAACAAAAAAAAAGTACAGAAACTTATATACAAACTTTCACCTTAGCACAGATATGTTATAGTATCAAATTAATACCCCCGGGGTGTTATTACGACTATAAGTGAATTATTTAAAATCCTCCTATGAAAAAAACCGCAAATTTCACCTTAAATTGCTTGTCTTAGATTCCTGTTTCTAGGCAAAGTAAAAAGTAACCATAAATTATGTTTTTAAAACCATTGAAAATGATTTTAAACTTAATAATAAATAAAAAAGTTTGTCTTCACCTATCAACTATTACTGGATAAAACCTCTTAATCCATTTTAAACAAAACTTTCGGCATATTGATTTTAAACGGTTTTTAATACTGCTATAGGACCAGGTTTGTAAATTTCAGAGCCTTGGCATTTAAGTTATTAGAAAATCTTCTGTAATATTTACATCTAAGGTAGGCTGCCCAAATAACGAAATATCTAAATTGCTATAGATCTGAAAAAAGTATAAATAAAAAAATGTCAAAATGCTTTAATTACAGCACATTAACATATATTTTATGTCGGATATAAAATATAACTTGGTTAGAAAAACTTGCATACTGGCGTTATTATAAACGATTTAACCGATTAATACCATATGTTTTCTAATGCAGACAATTAAGAACTCTTTTTTATAACTGAAAGGAAGCAAACAAAATAGGTAATAGTCAACCAAATTTTAGTTACTATTAAAATGACAAATATTCATTCAATAATAATTAAATTTTTGTGAACAGGAGTAGAAACATCAATAATAAAGGCAAAAATGATTTGAAAATCGCCTTTTTTAAAAAAATGTTGACATTTTCTGTATATAAAATAAATACGTGAAAAAATTAAGGATTGTTATTAAATAAATAGGTACCTAGACCATATTAGTATCGTGAAAAACATAAAATATATGTAGACCTTTATCGATGTTATAGCGCAGTCTTATTATTCATCTGTTTGTATAGCACTTCATACGCAAGCTAAGTTTTCTGTAGCATTTTCTCTGAATACGTGATCTTTAAAACGTAGAGTATCTGGAAATATTTTGGGTAATATTTTTTTCTTTAGAATTCTGCTTTATCATATGATAAAACCTGCATACACAATAGATTAGTGTGCTAAGTGGGACAAATTTCAGGCTGAATCTAAGACATTTTGGGTGGTATTAAAAGCATTACTACCCAATTCAGCTTAACCGTACATAGGATGAAGGATTGTTTTAATGTTTTGGTTAATGAGGTGGCAATTTCGGAGTCTCTCTTGGTATATACATATGTAAATCGGTCCTTGGTGATTTAGTGCCAATCACGTTTGTCTCCTAAACCGAAGGTCGCCGGTTCAAACCCGAAAAGAGTTGATAACTTTTTAAAGCATAAAAATCCTAAATATGGAAGGAAAATATAGGTCATGGTCCCGTGTACGACATGTAAAAGAAGCTCTTAGTAAAATTTATCACCCCTTTCCCGCTCTGAACTGAATGGGAATCTATGAACCAAAGATGAAAGACTGTTCTAACCAAAAAATATAAATAAATAAATTTATAAAATAAAATGAAAATAAAATAAAAAAATTAATTTGTAAACTCTACTTCTAATGAAAGACGCGCGGTCACCAATTTGCCGCATGGCCGTAGCACCAACATTCTCATGGGCGCATCAGTATTTACCTAAATCGATAACTTCAATAAAATGGCACATTATAGAAAAAATAGAAATAAACTATGGAAAGTTTTACATGATTACAATATTCCAAAAAAATAATAAATATCATTATATACATAAACAATAAAAACAAACCGCACAAGTGGCAGCAACAAGTTTGACTATAAACTATGTAGTAACGATAAGAGTGTGGTACAACTGAAAATTTGTTTTGCTGTCTATATGAAAAAATCTTAGAAATATAAAGTTACGGAACTGTCAAAGGAATAAAGTTATACAATAGATAATCTGTTTGCAAATAGGCCAGTATTGCTGTCTACGTCAGAAGATTATTTATAAGGAAATTTATTTCTGCTTAATAATATTGTAAAGAATACGAAAATCAGAAGGGAAATATAAAAGTTCTGGTCTATTTAGGAAGATGCAGAATTAGAGCAAAAAGTATGATTGATGATAAACCAATACAAGTTTCAGTATTTAAATATTTAGGATGCTTTGTATGAGATTTTTATACAAATCAGGTTTATATAAGAATACAGCAGGTTTAATACATGCATTGGATGTTTTATAAAAAGATGCGGAAAGAAATATCCACTTTGTTATATCAAAATAAATACTGCAATAAGCGAACAAAATAGCTAAGGTAAAAGAATATCCGAAGCAACACAAATGTCCTGTGAGATCAGTTTTCGAAGTAACCTTAAACGACAAAATAGTAAATGAAGAAATTAGAACGTAACTAGAGAAAATATAGTGGACAAAATTCCATATTAAAAAGAGAAAGAAGACAACATGCAGAATGACTGCATATTTGCACATATCCACTCTGTGCCCTACTCAATAAAGTAATCTAGGATGACGATCAAGAATGTAATAGACGAACCAATAAGGAGTTTAGCCTCGGAACAGGCCTAGTGCCCAATCCTTGATCTAGTTGAAGAAGCAAAAGGAAATATTTAAGTACACACATAATATGCATTTAACAGAACAGCAAATGAATGTTGTCCATTATCAATTTAACTAAAGAAATAGTTTGCCCTGAAACATCTGTTTGTTGTCAGAGAAAATTGCAAATTTTAACGGAATTTTCTTAAAAAAAAAAAAAGAAAAAAAAGAAAAGAAAAGAAAAGAAAGAAAGAAGTAAATATACAGTTTATTTAAGATCACGTTTCTCTTAGAATTAGGTTTTTTACCGGTTAGGTTCTGCATCTTATGAACTTTATTTTCTAATACGCGTCGTGAAACAATATAAAGCCCAAACTATCTCTGAACTTTATATCGGGTACATATAGGATTGGGTAATTAAATTGTATTGTTTAGATTTCAATGAAATAACACATCAAGAAAATTTAAACAAAAGTCACAATGCTAAATAAGCAGTGTACATAAATCGAACCACAAGAATAAACTATTTCTAGCACTTTATGCAGTTTTTTTAATGGTGTTTAACGCCTGTTTTAACTATTGAGGCATCGCAGGCGGTGGACACTGATGATACATGAGACGAAATGATAAATTGGGAAAGGATTTTTTGAAAGAAGGAAACGTTACATACCTAAGTTTAAGGTACCTTCCAGGCATTTGCCATTTATGAGGACTGAAAAAAGCCTTGAAAAAGCCTTAGTCGGGAAAGATGGTCCTGGTGGGAATCGAACCTCAGACCTCCCATCACAAGTTCTCGCCACCCGTGGCGGTTTATGCAGGTAGGAAAACAAGGTCTCCATACAAACGAAATATGATATTTCTCAGGAATATTCTTCGCTTTTATGCAAGTTATTTTTAAGCATTACACTCTGCGTCCCAGAATTAAGAATATTTTCTTAACTATGTATTGTTAAATTTTAAAGCGCAAGTTCAAAATATAGGTGTATAATGTAAAAATTTATAATCGTAATATATTTTTTAAAATTTAATTTTAAGTAACAATTTCTCAAATATAAGCTATATAGGTCCAAGACCAGATCGTCTTAAATATATTTATTTAGAGGAAAAGCAATTTTATTACATGATTTATTATATAAATTGCGTCACAGTTCCTTAATTTCCTGATGCGTACCTAAATTCTAAAATAGCATACTAATTCCATGTGTCGTTTGTATTAATGTTTTAAAGAGATTTTATAGCTAAATTACTTGTTGGTGCTAATATTAAACATAGAAAATAATACAAAATCATTATATATAAACGCCGCTATATTCTTTATAATATTAGTGTTAGAATGAAATAAATAAAAGAACACATCCAAATGTAGGAAGGAAATACAAATATTAAAATACATGTAAACTTCGTGAGCAAAAGCTTCAAGGATGTCTTCATATCAACAAGATGGAAACAAGTATGAATGCATTTTGTGTCGGTGTTGTTCTTCTCAAGTCGAATCTCTACCACAAACAGACCGCATTGTTTGTTCCGGCTTCTCGTGGTGTCCAGACTGTAGGGTGAAGCTGCTTCAGGACTCGTAGGGTAAAGCCCTCTGTTATACAAGTATGGACACGTTCCATTTTGGACCTAACCGTCTCTAACTCCCATAAGACTGCGTGTTAAGCTTCTATCTTTTGTCATACAGTTAATTCCTAAAATATTTATGTTATACTTATGATACCTTCTGCATCTGCTCATGTTCTTCTTTTTACATTAGAAGACCTAGGTCAGACAGAAAATGCAATCATTTGAGACTATGTCAGTTAGTTACGACACTTTCGCATAGCACCGCATCCGAACTCAGCGGCCAATGACGGGTCATTTGCCGGCAGAGGAAAAAGCTGTCATCGGTTAAAACAGAAATCGCAACATTAAACGTAGGTATCCTTTTAACACGTGAAACTTAAAATAAGAATTTCTCATTTTATTTTTATATTCACTATTTAAATCATTTGTTGAAATGCTTTTATTATATCAGTGTTGACATAAACTGTATAAGGGCTACAGTTGACTTTGTCGTAAAGAATCACTTCTCAAAAAAGGCACAGAAAACATTGTTTAATTTTAACAAATATCTGGAAGATAAAAAGTCTATAATTTCAGTATTTACACCTTGCTGGTTTAAATAATTACATACACCATTATATTTAACAATTTATTATGCAATTAGTTGACGTTTTGCAAATGATTAGTTTTTTTATCACTGTGGATGTTTACTGAAATGATAGCCTGTTATTTGATTTCCAGCGAGCCAGAAAGCGCTCTTGTTAATTCTGTGATAGGCATCGTGAGCAAATATGTGTAAATAAATACTTTTACTTTTTTGTTAGATGGAAAATGCATTAGTAAATATATTTTTCACGTACTGTGAGTGATTTTGGAAACACATTTTTTTTTTTGCACTGGGGATATTCTAAATAATCCCTTTTTGTGATCAAGTATTTTTATCGGGTAAAATGATTCCAGGCCTCCACTGTGCTTTTTCCAACACAGCGGCTATAGCCTTTATAATCGGAACATTTGTGAATTAGTATAAGGCTTTCCGAAAGCTTGATACTGTAAAATATTTAACGTTTGGGCTTCGCTACCACTGTCGACTGCTCAGTGAATGGATTTCAACATCACTAATCCTCTCTGTTTGGAAACCTGGAATCTGGGCGAGAGAAAGAAGAAAAGAATGGAGGAGAGTAGAAATGAGGTTGCTCGGGATAACAAAAGGCAGCAGAAGAGTACAGTTTTGAAAACGGCGATATTGAAACTGAACTGAATGAAAAAGAAAAGACAAATCAGGATATTATGAAGTGAATGAACAGCAGAGGAAAATAAAAGAGAGATGGTCTGAACTCGGGCTAGAGATCGTTCTAATGTGTATTTCAACCAAGCCTGTCTGCAGTCTACCTGCATTTTGAACTAAAGACGAATCTTAGTAAGTTTTCTGAACGATTTCTTTCGATTTATAACAAATTTATTATCTATTTGTGTGAAAAAAAACATTATACAAATCCGTGACTATACCCTGATTAAAATTAGAAAATATTGACAGTTGCATGTTTGGAAAGGAGTGGGAGTACATAGTTACAGCAACAACCAATAACAGAGCGTATTCTAACGAGATGTCATTACAATATTGCCGGCTCTAAACGTTCAAACTAAATGGTTACATTTGTTTTATACAGCTATGATGCGAGTTTATACCTACCAAACGTAATGGGGTTAACTTATAGACATTGGTCAAGTGCAGGGACCATGTACTGAGGGGTGAAACCAAGGAAAGTCAGGCCAAAATATTGAAAAATATGTCTTGTAAATGTCACTTTATATTGACATTTAATTTATTAGCAGTTTATAAGAACGTGTCATCATTGTCATTGTTTCATTTATATTTTATTGTTGCCGCAAGTATTACTATCACTATTTCCAAAGCTGTCTTGAATAATATTTTCTGCAACACAAATTTTTCATAATAACATGTTTATTACAGTTAGGGGCAATTTTTTTAGTTGTGTTTAACGCCCGTTTTTACTACTGAGGCACCATAGGCGGTGACACTGATGATACATGAGATGAAATGATATATTGGGAAAGGATTTATGAGGAGTGAGAAAAATCTGGAAAAAACCTCAGTGAGAGAGGACCTTCCTGGCGGGATTCGAACCCCAGACCTCCCGCTCACGAGTCCGCGCCTTAACGACCTCGGCCACCCGTGGCGGTAAAGGGCAACATGACTAAAGAATGTTCATTAGAAATTTATGTGAATAACAGTCAATTATTTAAAGACAAGATGGCCTTTAGTACTCCGGTTAAAATTGGCGTAGAGATCGTAGTCTTCTTTTCCCAATATTAGAATTGCTATATATAGTGGTAGAAGATAAAATCCATTATTAGTAATTTCCGTGTTTATTTATTTATTTTATTTTGAACAGTGATTAAGGGTGTGTTTTCACTGCTTAGGTAACAAGGCAGTGGGTATGGTCTTACTATAGATGAAATGATAAATTGCGGAAGAATTTTTATTAAAGAAAGAAGCGTTTCAGGCCCAAGTTTAGGTAACTTTCGGAATTTGCTATTTATAAGGCATGAAAAAAAAACAAGGCAAATAACCGAATTCAGGGAATACGTTCCTGATAGAAATCGAATCCCAGACCTCCATCTCACGCGTGCCTCAAAGACCTCGGTTTCCTGTGTAGATTGTCATGATGATAAGGACGTCTGTCAAAAACGATTTGGTGCCGTCTAATTAACTTAACGTTGGTGATGTCCTGAATTCATTATGCCGTATCGATGCTTATTTCCAAGAATTTTAGCACGTATTAGACAGCAAACAAAATAAGGCAATTTCATGATTTACAATTATCCAAAGACAGTTGTAGAAAAGTATGCTTTTGTGCAACTTTACTGTACCTGCAGCTTTCGTCCTCTCCTCAATAGTGCGGGGTTTTCCACCTCTTTTGTGCATAGATACCATCTTCAACAGCATCCCCAATACCTTTGTTGCCCCTATCACCTCATTAATATAGATTTCATAACTATTTTGTCTGCAGGTGTTACCCTCACCTATTAACATTTCTAAGAAGAAAGAATTTGTGAAAATTTTCTAAATTGTGCTGCAGTCGGTGACCAAAGAAACCTATTAGCCGTCACTGTTAATGTACTATACGTTGTGACCACCACGGGTGGTCGAGGTCGTTAAGGCGCGGACTCGTGAGCGGGAGGTGTGGGGTTCGAATCCCGCCAGGACCGTTCTCCCTGACTGGGTTTTTCCAGATTTCCCCGGTACTTAGGCCTGGAACGCTTCCTTTTTTAAAAAATATACTCTCACAATATATCATTTCATTTCATGTATCATCAGTATCCACCGCATGTGGTGCCTCAGTAGTAAAAGTAGGCGTTAAACACCATTTAAAAAAAAAACTATATGTTGTTTGGAATGTCGAAATAGGGCACGTATTGTGGCTCAAAATTACAGAAAAAAGTACAAGCTCTAAAAGAAGCTCAAAAAGTTGTGAGGAAGAAATGTGATATTGCTAAGATATTTGTCTTGCCCTATAGGACAATACACAGGTTTTAAGGCGAGTGCCACAGCATGTTAATTGTAACTTTGCTGTTTATTTGTTTTATTTAAAATATGCATATGTTGTTGCTAATTAGAATGTTGAATAATTCAAGTTGTTTCGTATCTCCTTGGAGTTCGAATTAAAAAAAGTTAAACGTATTAACTATACTACAGTTATATATCAAGATAATTGCTTTATGCTGCTTTTTACATAACAATGTTCCTTTCTCTGTCTCTTTCTGCTACTCCTGAGGCTTGCCTTCCCCATTTTCGTCATCGCATCTTTTTGACCACAGTTTAGGGGTCTCGCTTATAGCTTCCCCTTTTATTAATTGTTAAGTAGCAAAAGACATTGTTCTAACCAAATCAAAAAGTTATATTTCTCATTTTAAGCTTTTACTAATTGCCAAGACTATTTCAACGATTGACTATGGCAAACTATGACTACGCAAAGGGAATGTAAAATTCTGATGAAGCAATGGCAGGTGCACATAATTTAACAATACCACGACAGTAACATTAATTAAGCTTTCATTACGTCATATGTCCCTTTCATTATTTTCTACATTGTTTAAATATTTGCTTTTGCTGTTAAAATGCAATTTGACGTACGAGGTTGCATCTGTTTCTCATTCACTATCGTACGTTGTCATAGAAACACAATTTGGTGCTTGCATCTACTGTGTTTGTTATAATGTTATATAAACAGAAATTTAATTAACTGGAACTACAAACAAACATGCAGGCACAAGATAGTTTCTTCCGGATGGTCATAGCCCTCATTCTGATGAGCTGATGTTTGAGAGTACATGTTCCAATTCTGCTAAAAAGTTTCATTATTAATTAATTTTCTTGTAAAAAGGAATGCACACCGTTGGTTTTATCTACAAGACCAACAGCAGCAGAATTTTACTGCTCACTCCGTATATTCAGAGTTTGAAGATCAAGAACGTTTCATTCAGTGGGATACTTAACGGACATGCCTACGTAAACTTCTCTGGAATACGTAAGAGTGAAATTTTTAAATAATATTTCATAATGTTGACTACCAATGATACAAAATGTGCCCTACACAACGCCTAAGTGACTCAGTATGGAAAACTTGGTGTGAGAATTTAACAGAATTAATGAACACGTTTTCTGAAATAGTATTTGCTTAAAAAGACCTTTAATATATTTTTGTACCTGAATCGAAGGAGCTCACTGTTTAAATTCCAGGTTTTACGTTCTGTGAGCGTTAACTGGGAGGCAAGCAAAGCATCAAATCAGTTACCCGTTTCACTATTGTCTAAATATACTATTATGCTTTAGTTGCTTTATGAAATTGGAGAACCTCAAAGAAATTTAAATCTCTCAAATGCAAATCGTTAAAGCGTTGTAAAGGTCGGCAGCACTGCGTCGGCAGAGGCTTCAGTGTGAGTTGAAATCTTGCGAAGTAGCACGTGTTTGTTGGGCGACGCAATACATTGTCTCAAGTGAAATGGGGAATACAAGTATTCTATTCCCCAAAGATTATTCATGTATGAATCATACGTGCGTACAGAATCAGCGCATGCCGTAAGGAGATTACTTCCAAGAAGACTTTCTTGGTGCTCACGTTCCTAATCGGAGTTCGATTCATTTGTAAACAAAGTTCGTGAAATAGGAAATGTCCTTTACCTGTGGGGACATTAAAAGAGAAAGTGTACGAAACAAATCCACACATTTTAGATGAACTTAAAACTAACATTCGTCAAGAAATTGCTGCCATTTCTCAGAGGGAACTGCAGAGTGTAATGAGCAATTTTCTAAGCAGGTGTCAGAAATGCTTGAACAACGAAGGGAGGCAGTTCCAACATCTCCTTGCTTAATATACGTGAGTAATTTACGTTTATTTTTAAATGTTTATGCTATGTATGTTAGAAATAACTTACGCGACAAACCGTACTATATTTACTGCGGGCTTCCTGTCACCCGCACCGCCGACACAGCAGCCAGCCTCGCCGGCCGGCCCCACGCCGCGAAACCGGTTGCGTGAAGGATTGTTCACCTGTATTAACTGAGTCAGACACGTGAATATTAATTTAAGTTCATTGCTGTGGTCAGTAATGCAAATTAATATAAAGTTTAATAGCTAAACAGATAAGTACATGTTTTGTTTCTTGTGTTTCGGATAAGAGACCCTGCACTGCCCCTTCAACAGGAGTAGGTACATCTTCTTCTGTATTCAGTGCATTCAAAGCGCGCTTATTTGTGATATTTCTTCCTGCCTTATTTTCATACTTTTTTTTACACTTTTTACCTCTTTGATTGTTGCTGATAACAGAAAAGGACTACTAGTGAGTCCAAAAGGCAAGTATATAAAGGGACAATGGATTATGTAACTTGTCTTGTAGTTTCATTCGTTAAATGTCAAGTCATTACAAAGGAAACCGCAGTAGGTTCCTACCACCTTCCTGAAGGGAATGTAATAGAAATGATCGATTTATATCGCAGACTATTTATTTCCTTTGGATGAATCCGAGAGCGTAATAAAGTTCGAAATATTTCGTATAAGGGGTTTGAGTTCGTTTTTAAACCGCCGTAGCAGGGAGAAAAGGTAAGGAAAACAGTCCTGCATTTTATGTTGTCCATATTCTTGTTTCTTCACTTCAATTGCAGAAAATAGCACTCACCTTCATGGGTGTTGCTATTGAGCAATTTCATTTTTAGTTTAAAATTTAATCCAGTCTCTATAAGCGATATATTATTAAGTTACATAATTCTATTTCATTTTGTTTCTTTTCTTAAACACAGAAGTATATTTCTTCTATGGTAAATTATATTGAAAATGTATCATTCTTTCTGAGGAACAACACAGTTCTTCTCGCCTAATGGGCGGTGGTGTTGCTAAGAAAAGACTTGGTAGTGGGTGAGAGTTCTGTATTTCGAATTCTCCCATAATCCTTTCCCTAAGTGAGTTCTTTTATTAGGTTTTCCTTAGTCTTATTAATAACAAATGTCCAGTGAGATAAGTATCCTAAACTTAGGCTGGAACGTTTCCTTTCGAGAAAGTTTTCTTTCTCAATTTATCATTTCATCTCGTGTACCATCACTGCCCACCGTCTATGATAACTCACAATAGTACCAGCTTAAATACTATAAAAATAACTACATCATCACGGACCGGATAAGAACTATACATTTTTGGAGCATTTTTGACTGTGAAGAAGCAATTCTGCTGTTTTCTTGCGCCGATAGGCCTATAATTCCTAGAATAGTCGTACCGTTTTTACAATTATATTCAATTTCTTTTCCCCAAATGAAGAATGAAATGTTTTGAAGCGTATGATTCAGAGTTCGTACAAATATACATCATGTATCTACTAAGTGCGTCCAAAGAGGTTTGCAAGATAGCGAGACCCTGAATGGTTTGTCAGCATTGATAATTACTTCAATTAGCTTGTTATGTAAATAGTACTTCTGATTACAGGTCCTATAGATACCTTTGTAGCACCGTTGTAAGAGGTGAACAAACACAGTGTTTGCTAGCGTTTTAGCCAGGCATAAAGCGTGAATATGGCCTAGTACCTGGTGGCACAGGCCAACCTGAAGTGGAAAACAGTAGCAAATTCGACTTACATTTATTTGTGCATTTCATAAATGAATTAAAACAGAACAATTCTTTATTAATTACCTAAAAATACTAATTGGTAAACATGGTAGTTCTTTTTTACTTGAATACATACGAGGGAGATCCATAAGTTTCAGGCTCAACCGTTTTGTAGGTATGATAAAGACAAAAACTATATTTCACTTTTCAATATAATTACCCTTTATTGCAATACACTTCTCACACCTTTGAATTAACATTTCAATCCTCCCTCCCCCACCCAAACAGTCAGAAGTCTTGTCTGCAAAATGGGTATAAACAGCAGTAACCACTTTTTCGCTACACTTAAGTTTCCTTCTTTGAAGGCCCTTCTTGAGTTTTTAGAAGAGGAAATGTTCACTGGGAGCTAGATCTAGACTATAGGGGCATAGTTGATCTCCTTGAGGCCACATTTCTTCAAACCTCCCTATTGCAACAAAAGCTGTGCGCACAAGCGCGTTGTCGTGAAGGAGACGCACACCACCATTTAGCTTTCCTCGCCTTTTCTCTTTGATGGAAGCACGTAGTCTGTGCAGTGGCCCAGTATAGTACCCTCCCCCCATTTACTGTGGTGTTCCACTCCTTGAAGTCAATGAGAGTATTCCTTCACAGTGCCAAAATATTGTGGCCGTCATCTTTTTGGTTGACCAAGTGACCTTGGCCTTTAGAGGCGGTACTTCGCCAGGTTAACGCTACTCCAATGATTCTCTTTTGGACAACGGATCGTAGTAGAGGAGCATAGTTTCATCTCCTGCAACAATGGTTTGCAGAACTTCTCTCTCGTTGCCACAGCGAAGCTCCGAAAATGCCTGACAACGGATGACTCGTTGCTGCTTTTGGACGAGGAAAGAACTCTAATCACCCATCTTGCACTAACCTTATTCGTGTTTAAATGTTCATGAATAATTCGAAGAACTGTTGTTTTAGAAAGGCTCAACCTTGCTGCTATTTCTGTAACTTTGAGCCGCCAGTCTTCCATAATTTCTCCTTCCACAAGAGTGATGTTTTCAGGAGTGAGCAACTTTAAGGGCTGACCTGCACGCTCTTCGTCTTCAATGCTTTTCCGACCCATTCGTAAAAGTTTGGCCCATTCTTTTACGATAGAATATGAGAGGGATGCTTCCCCATATACTCCGTCCAATCACTGCTTAATTTCATTTGGAGTAAGTGCTTCTTTTGTGAAGAACTTAATAACAACTCGATACTCCATTTTAAACATGCCACAATCTTCTACTCATACCTTCTTTATGTAACTATATCTGAACAACTGAAAGCACAGCGGAGCGTGAGTTACTGCTGCATTTATTTACTTAACAGATAAGGTGTGGCCTACCCTCGTAGACACTACATCTTTCTTTAAGAAACGTCTACATTCGCGTTTGCTGTATGGTTACTGTCACGATACAGTATATTTCAACGACTCTAGCCAGGGCATACATTCCTCCTTACATTGGTTAAAACTCCAGTGAACGGCGTACATTCTTGTTTTAATGGGTGTGGTTCTGACGTGAGCGTCACCGGAAAATCCAAATTGACTTGTCGTCTGGAAGTTGAGACACTGGAAGGCGACAGAAACGCAGTGAGCACCAAGAAGTGTTATCAGCTCATTAAAGTTCTAGAGACTGGACCAAGTATTAGTTGTTGCAGCTTCCGGTGTCTAGGATGCATAGTACAACTTGCTTCTTGCCATAGATCCTTTAATTCATACTCGAGCTGTATGAAGTTACATGAAGTCGTGACTTAATTTGCTAACGGAACTTGGAAGTAATTCTTCGCCGGATGCTATGACATAATACATCTTATGCACGTTGAGGTCTCGTTTATCGAACGTTACAAACTCAGTTAAAGATTAAAATTCTTAGGTATATTATTTAGATTACGCATAAACTAGAAAACAAAAGAAATGAACACATCCGCTAATATCATCACCCTGTGAGAAAGAGAGACATTGGAAAACCTAATCGTTAGATTCTTCCCTTTCACATGTAGAAATAACTCACTCACAAACAGAAATGTCGCAAACATGAGACAGTATTTATGTACTGCCACCCTCATATTTAATTAGAGTAATAATAACAAGTAATTTTATGCAACTTCGTTATAACCATGAGTGTAATGTCATTTTCTTGTACAAGTGTTTAAATGTTGTGTATAAAATGTTATTTTATTGCAGGGCGCAGAAAGCTACCCCAACCATAAAATCTGACCTGAAAATTTCTGTTGCCTGTTGTAACAATATTTGTAAAGAATCCTTGAGCAAGAAGTTATTGGTATTCTGTTAGAGAATTGCAAAGCAGGGTAGACACAATAAACAACATATGGAAGCAATACAGAGATGAAAAAACAGTCCAATAACTTTTTCAAGGGAAGAAGTCACCGCTTGAATTGATTATACATGTAAAAAGTCACGTAGGCCGTGTTTATTTAGTTTGCAATATTGTGGACCGCAGTCAATTTTGCAAGAGTATACAGTGGGACACAATCAGTGAAAGGGCTTTCTCAGTTCCGTTCAGTAAGTGCAAAACTGTAGTTAGTTTTGAAAGAGTATTAAGTGGACGAGCTTTATTAGTTAAGTGCAATAGTGCAATAGTTTATGTACAATAGTGCAATGTCATCTTCCATAACGAAAATTATTATTAACCTCCAAGACTCCTTCCTCTATGGTCACAGGACCATGAAAGTGTCCAGTATTAGAGTCTCAACAGCCGTGGCAAAATATAAGTCAGCGCAAACCAATCATCTTTGGAGAGGAAGAAATTATAATTTACTCCTCAGATTACATAAAACCGTCAAATTAATTTTCTGTTTCCAAATCCTTCCCTCCACTCTACATACATATAATTTAATTAACACTTCATTCATTTTATAAAATACCGCTACAAACATGAAGGTTGACAGTAATTATTTTATTTATTATGTACTATGACAAAAATACTTTGAAAAATATTATTTATAACTTATATGAGATTTTTTTTTTCATTTGGTTTATTTGCGGACGCTCTTTAACATCTCAGGTCATCAGCGTCCCATTCAATTGAGGGCGTGGAATGGTCGGACAAATTTTGCTCAGAGGCCTCTTTATTTCAGCTTTGAGATTCGTTTTCGTGCCTTAAATCTACGACATGGGACCCACTGCTTCACTTCACTTCCGAAGGAAGCCATACTTACGATTTTTACGCCCGAGAGTAAAATTATTAATAAAACTTATTTTGTAAATTGTATGACAATTCGACTTGAAAAAAAAAATGTTATAAGCATTTGAAACAGCAGCAAAATTATAAACTTAAATACTTTTAAAGCATGAAGGAAACGTTGAAATCTTACCGACTATTTTCTGCTACTTAGCTTATCAAAGGCGAGGAATGCAACTGTATATATCGCAAAGTTTGCTGTTTGGACGCACAGTGTACAGGTAGGAATGACTTACGTAGACTGCTGGTTGCTAGGTAACTAACTGTTTTAAAAATCTTCGTCATTAACACCGTTTCTAAAAAAACTGCCTTTATATTCCATGTCTCCATCTGCAGTCCTAATTGGAATGAAGCAGCGTTGCGTAAAGACTAAGTTATAAATCATCCATATGCAATTAGCTTCTAATTAAAGCTTTATAGATTGCATGGCAACCGGCAGCTGTACTAATGGTACCTTTTGAGTTACGAATGTAAAGAAATTACTTTTAAGGGCATGGGCGAGGAAGGAAAAGTTAGAATTCCCTTTCATTTTTTTACTTCTTCACTTTTCGGACTCTTGAAAACATTTAACTACCTTCCAACACTTGAACTTTACCCCATTCCTCACTTTTATTTTCCTATCGCTTCTTTTGCGTTGTTCCTTTTCATTTTACAGCCGTACTACAAACACGGAGGAAGAAGATACATATATACTCGTAGATGCATGTGTACACACTCAGTAACCTCCGTGCTCCCCCTCCCTCCCTCCTTCCCTCCCTCCCCCCTCTTCAGCTGATGGACATAGACTACAGTAAGTGGAAATATATGTACTCGTTCGGAATAAGAACAGCTTTACCTTAAATAGGGAGAAAAGATTTGTGGCAGCAAAATACCGTTTAATATTTTTTCAGTTTTATACTACAATAGTGTTTTAAATAAACGTTTATCATTATTTTGTCACTTTTCCTATATTTTCACTAAAAGCAGTGTTATTAAAAAGAACATACAATCAAAAATATAATAAAACGTTTTTAAAATGCTATTGCTACGCAGGTTACGCAATTATCATAGCGAATCCACATGTGATGTAATTTTCCCATTGCTTTGTTTTCGTATTTTGTGTCATGTGATACGAGGATTGATTGATTGATTTATGGACGCTCTTTAACATCTCAGGTCATCAGCGTCCCATTCAACTCAGGGCGTGAAACGGCCGACAAATTTTGCTCAGAGGCCTCTCTTTCAGGCTTGAGGTTCTTTTTCGTGCCGTAAATGTACGACACGGGACCCAAGGCTTTACTTCCCTTCCGAAGGAAGCCATACTTAAGATTTTTACGCCCGAAAAAGTTCATCGGTCCTGGCCGGGTTCGAACCCGCGATCTTGGGTTTCCGTTTTTACTAAAGAGGCACCATAGGCGCTGGACACTGATGATACATGAGATGAAGAGATAAATTGGGAAATGATTTTTTTTAAGAAAGAAAGTGTTCCAGGCCTAGTTTAGGCTACCTCCCGGGCAAGTGCCAGTTATGAGGACTGAGGAAAACCTGGAAAATACCCCAGTCAGGGAGGACGGTCCTGGTGGGATTCAACCCCAGAACTCCCGCTCACGAGTCCGCGCCTTAACAACGTCGGCCACCCGTGGCGGTTAGGAGTACCTGTGAACGATGCATTTAATGTTAGATAGAATGTGGAGAGTTTTCAGTTCGCATATGCTTACAAATATTGGTTTGATGAGAGAACGTAGGCTTTGAGAGAACGTAGGCTTTCACGAGCAGAGTCATTGGTGTAACTGTGATATTCTTCCGGGTTGTTTCGCCGTGGTCTGCTGGAGATGAGATTACAGACGCTTCATACGCAACTACGAAAGACATCTTCAGTGGCGTCCTTTTCTCTGGTAACTGTCGTCTTAGTCAGATGAGTCAGCGGCAACAAAACATGCCATCGAAGCGGAGGGGGAACACATCATCAAGTTTTCAGGACACCAGCATTCTTTCATCTATGACACATCATCATACAAGACTACAGCGAGAGTGATCGAAACCCTCAAACACCCCAACAATTTCAACAGGTAAGAAGAAGCTCAAAAAGTAAATAACAGCTGGTTTCCAGCAATCGACAACAAAGTATTACAAACAACACATGAAAACATAGCGAGCCTATCACAAGAGAGCAGCAGCACAGGAGAGACCAGGCTCCACCCACCGGCCACAGGCCGCCATCCGGTCCGGGCCAATCAGTGGGGAGCACTGGCAGTATAAATAATGCGACTCTGACGGCGAACGAAAAAAAAAAAAAAATTGCATGCTAGATGCTTAAGACGCTTAATCTTGTAGATACTTATATATTCATTCCTAGAATAAGCAAAAAAAATTAATAATAATACACTAACACTAATTAGCCTAGTTACGATACACACCCTTAAGCGACTCGCTCCGCCAGGGGTCAGCATAGGATAACCAGACATTAAGTTCTTACATCTTAGGATTCCGCCCCAGTCAGGGGCTAGCACACAAACAATTATGATTATGCATGTAAGAAAAACACCATAAATAATCTCTAATAACAATTTATATTTCCAGAAATATCCCACCACACAGCGAAAGCGCAAGAAATGTCAACTCCCCCCACTCCGGTTGACGGCCACAAGTAAGTACACACCAACAATTTACTAATTAGCACGATACCAACACCTCTAATTCCTCACTGCCTGAGCATGATTCCACCACTAACACCTAGGTCCTGCCCTGTGCCACAGGCCAAGGTCACTACCTAGCCCACCTCTGTCTGATTACTCTCTTGTAATTGGGCGTCTTAGTAGATTACCAACTAACTCCAGGGTGCTTCGGCGGTACCTGGCACACCTTCACCTACTTCCCAACCATCACGTAGACAGTAGTCATAGTGCATGGTAGGGGAGGCAAACGTAGATCCGCTTCGGATGGTTGCCACCAAGGAGGGGCGGAGGAGGGCCCTTCCAAAAAAAAAAAAATTAAAAAACGCGAACACTTCAGACGCAGTGTTGCCAGAGAGGAGAACCCGATCACGTCTGCCGCAGTTGCAGACGAAACGTCTGGAATCTTCATCTCCAGCATATCAGTCGGTTCTGGTGGTGTAGTGATTACCATACTTGCCTCCTACACCCAAGATCGCGGGTTCGAAACCGGCCAGGACCGATGGATTTTTTCGGGGCGTAAAAATCCTAAGTATGGCTTCCTTCGGAAGGGAAGTAAAGCCGTGGGTCCCGTGTCGTACATTTACGGCACAAAAAGAACTTCAAGCCTGAGAGGCCTCTGAGCAAAATTTGTCGGCCGTTTCACGCCCTGAGTTGAATGGGACGCTGATGACCTGAGATGTTAAAGAGCGTCCATAAATCAATCAATCAAAAAAAAAATGCAGCATATCACGGCAAAACAGCCCGGAAGAATATCACCGCAACATTGGTTTGGCGCTTTTTTTCGTGTATACCATCCATTTTTTCTCTTTAATAAAGTTGGTGTGAGAAACTCTCCAAATCTCCTTCTAATGCTCTTGACCATATCAGCTTCTTAAATCAAAATGTGGCAGCACTGCATCATTTTAGAAAACGGTGGACATTGGCATGCGCATAAGACAATTGTCTGAAGAATGTTTATGGGTTTGCAACAACAGATATCAGCACTATTTGAGATGGGTTTCGTTGCTATACGGAAGATAAAGGATAAACCCACTGGCTGATGAAAAGTGAAATAACCGTCCGCCACTGCAGGGACTCCATCCAACAATTCGATGAGATCATTTGTACTGATTGTCGAGTAACAAGTGACGAATTGTGATTTTTATTGAGAGGGAATACAACTCTTGTTAAATAAAATATGGAAACAATAATAGAAATAGGACAAACATTATCTTGAACAGTGAGAAATTACAATTGAAAGTTGTGGCTACAAGCTGGTAAATACTATTTAGTTTGTAACTTAAAAGAGCACAAATAATTAGAGGAATTGTTTTCTGACTGACCTTCAACTTTGTAACAATAACTACTATATTGAAAAGTAAGGTTCCGAGATCAAATTTGAGAAATTTCATAGGTTCTTAGAGATCTAAATTTTAACATCGAAGGCACTAGCTTTGCTTAAATTGCAACTCACAATGTAGTTCTCATAATGTTAAAAAAGGAAAGTAAAACTATTCAAATAATACTATTAATAATATATTTATAATTGTGCAAAAATATATAATTCTGTATTAATTGTAAGAGTTTATCTTTGGAATCATCATCATACAATTTTACTTTTAGCGCATCCTCTGCTGTTTATAATTTCATCTCCTAAGATTTTTTTTAAAAAAACTTTTTATCATTGAAGCATAGCAGGTTGGTGCATGAATTGTAATGATAGGTTTTAGAAAAGTAAATATTTTATAGGAAGAAGTCATTCCAGGCATAGGTTTAGGGAACCAACTCGGCATATGTGTTGATGAGATTTGAGGAAAACCTGAAAAAAAAAAAAATCTCAGTCGGGGTACGATCATGAAAGGAATCAATCCCTAGACTTCCCACTGACAAGTTCGTGCCCTCCGTGTGTCTGTAAGGAATGGGAAGGTGCCAAGTGCCATGTCCTCCTATCTGAATAGCATGTGATATCTGGGTGTTTCGGTACGCAGAACACGAATATGCCATTAGTTCTTTTAGAGTTCACACTAGCATTCTTCACCAACTGAATACAGTACGGTAGACGTTCTGGGGATATAACGGATGTGGGCTGCCGTATCTTCGCATTCTGTACCACGCGTCTTCCCACAAGCCGGTTTCTTCCTCTCTTGAGCCTCCCTCCCTACCTCACCGCAGCCACCCGCAAGTGACCAGCCCTGCAGAACTTTCCCAAAGGCCAAGGTGAAGGGAGAAATAAAACATCGTGTTCCTAGGCAATGATATTAAATATTTCCCACTTTGGCGATATGGTATATTATGAATATCTGGTATTTAGCCGTGGTTGTCATTGTATACGGCAAGTTAAAGAACTCCATACCTGAACATATTTAAAATATTTCGGTTCCTGTTTTTTAACATACTCATTTCGTACGTTGAACCCGATTTTTCTTGACTCATTGCCGCGTGCAAGAGATTATTCAATATGATTAAAAAATTATATACGTGCTTTCAGTTAGATATGGATTTCCACAATGGAGTGTAGTTAAACGATGAAATTGTGTTGTTTTAGTCATTAACAGCACATGATCTTCTGTCTTAATCTCTGAATTACTGATGTCTATTTACATGATCTGGGGCAAAATTATGTTAACTTTATTTAGACAGACGTATTCCTTTCTCTATGTTTAAGTTCAACATTAAATGGTGGACATATGTTGAGATAACGTGTTTTTTTTTTCTTTGAGTAGTGTTTAACGCCCGTTTTCACTACTGAGGCACCACAGGCGGTGGACACTGATGATACATGAGATGAAATGATAATTTGGGAAAGGATATTTTTTTTTTTTTTTAAAGGAAGGAAGCGTTCCAGGCCTAAGTTTAGGTACCTCCCCGGCATTTGCCAGTTATGAAGACTGAGGAAAACCTGGAAAAAACCCCAGTCAGGGAGGACGGTCCTGGCGGGATTCGAACCGCAGACCTCCCGCTCACGAGTCCGTGCCTTAACGACCTCGGCCACCCGTGGCGGTCAGATAACGTGTTTGATTAATCAATTAGAATTAATCAATATCAATCAATGCAATTCTAATTTGTATTTGTAGGATTTATAGGATTTATATTATTTGTAGGATTTATTTAATTATTTATTTTATTAAATTATGTATACGTTGTTGTCAACATTTTAAAATTCTATTTTTAGATTTAAATTGCAGATTCAGAGCAATTAATACCAACAGTTATTTTAATAGCGCAGCTATATTCTATTAAACATTTTAGCATATTTAAAAATGAACATAGGTAAATTAAAATCTTTTATTCCATATTTAGAAATGTTACATGTTAAATGATTAATTTGAAGGTAAAATGATAAATCACATAATCCTTTCCTTGTTATCACTATAGGTACTGGATGGTGTCAAAGACTTGATGCCTTACTCACGACTGTAAACAGAACTGTCCCCTATAGAAATGTATGTGAACGATGAAAAACAATGAATATCGATTAAAGCTAAGAAACTTCGTTGTATATCTTCCTTTTAGGTTTATTTTACTTTAGTGATAGTTTCTTGTTGTTTTTCGTAAACATTTAAGTAACAGTCATTTTGATTTGTACGAAATTAACTTTGAATGTTTACTGATGTATTGCTACACTGCCATTACCTAGAGCAGATAGTAGGAGAAGCCAAGAATCAAGTTCTTAAGTCATTATATTCCCAATATAGTATGTACCTAGATATAAAAGCATGAGAATTATATGAATCTGTATACAATAGGTTGTGTATTTGTTCGCGCAAATATTGTACCAACAGCTAGATCTAATACAAGAAAGAAAAAGAACTGAAAGTTAGGCAAAATTCTGCAGAGTAGCCTTTTTCTTTCAGCACCCACAATCTTAACTTTTTCACTAGCATCAAAATGAGTGTGTCGCATGCGATATATATATTTATATGGACATATATAAGTATTTTTATATTTGTGCTATCAATATTTATGTATTTAATAATTTTACTTTTACTGATAACAGAGATGTGTATAACTAATAAACACCAGCGATAAGAAAAGTTTAGGTAACTATTACAAGTAATTCTAAAAATGTATTTATTTTACGAGACATAATAACTACTGAAAACACAGGCTAATCTACCTTACAGACAATAAAACTCACAAACAAATGAATGCAAAGAAATTATGTTACATCGGTGCGACTATTTTAACACAATCAATACACTCTCACTTGTATTATCTTTTGTATGCTTTTGCTGATATTCATAACTATATCATCAAGCAGGTATTGTGCGACACATTCAGGAGGATTCCTGGCTGTGGTAGCACTGGTTATTGTGATAAACTTACGCAGCATGTGATTATATGTGTTCTCTCCGGTTGAGTCTCTATGCATACAATAGTGATGTGACATAAGGACATAGGACTCGTTGGATACACTGTACCCAAATTCCACCAGGTAAGTCAACAAAATATTCTGATTTAGTTCTCCGTTCATAATGTCGTAAACTACTTGATGAATATGATTGGGAAAATAGTATGGTTTTCAATTTCAGAATCTTGAATATCTCATCCGGATTAATAAAACGCTCAACATTTCAATGTGTTTTGCTTTGAGTTTCTGTGTTTTACGAGGGTAGATCCATATGTTTCCTGCCTAACCATTTTCTAGGTATGATAAAGATAAAAACTATATTTCACTTTTCAGTATAGTTACCCTTTATTGCAATATACTTCTCACATATTTGAATTAACATTTGACCCCCCCCCCCCAAATAGTCAGAAGTCTTGTCTGCAAAATGGACACAAACAGCATTCGCCACTTCTCGTCACACTTAAATTTCCTATCTCGAAGGTCCTTCTTGAGTTTTGAGAAGAAGAAATAGTCACTGGGAGCTAGATCTGAGCTGTACGGTGGAAGGTCGGTCCCCTTGAAGCTACACTTCTTCACAGTTTCCTTTGCAACAACAGTTGTGTGCACAAGCGCGTTGTCGTGAAGAAGGCGCACACCACCACTCAGCTTTCCTCGCCTTTTCGATGGAAGCACGTAGTCTGTGCAGTACGCTGGCATAGCACTCAGCATTTACTGTGGTGTTCCTCTCCTTGAAGTCCATGAAGAGTATTCCTTCACGGTCCCAAAAGATTGGGGCCATTATCTTCTTGGTTGACTGAGTGACTTTGGCCTTTAGAGGCGATGCTTTGCCAGGTTTACGCCACTCCATTAATTCTCTTTCGGACAAGGTATCATAATATTTTCATCTCCTGTAACAATGGTTTTGTAAAACTTCTCTCTTGTGGCCACAGCAGAGCTCCAAAAATGCCTGACAACAGATGACTCGTTGCTGCTTTTGGACTGAAGAAAGAAGTCTAGGCGCCCATCTTGCACTAACATTATTCATGTTTAATGTTCATGAATAATTGGAAGGACTGTTGTTTTAGAAAGACTCAACCTTGCTGCTATTTCTGTAACTTTGAGCCGCCGGTTAAGTTAATTTCTTCTTCCACAAGAGCGACGTTTTCAGGAGTGAGCACCTCCAAGGGCCGACCTGCACGCTCTTCGTTTTCAATGCTTCCTCGACCCATTCGAAAAAGTTTGGCCCATTCTTTTGCTGTAGAATATGAGGAGGATGCTTCCCCATATACACCGTCCAAATGTTGTTTAATTTCATTTGGAGTAAGTTCTTCTTTTCTGAAGATCTTAATGACAGCTCGATACTCTATTTTGAACATGTCTCAATCTTATACACATAGCTTTCTTTATGCAACTATATCTGAACAAGTGAACACAGCGGGAGTGGAAGTTACAGCTGAAATTATTTACTTAACAGATAAGTTATGACACCAGATAAGGGTTTTGTGAAGGCGATAATCCTTATCGGCGAGTCTGGAAACTTCGCATTAATTAATGTCATTCCCTCAAACTAATGAGCTACTAAAACGTTTTGAATTAAATGATGTGACAGTGAATTTAACTAAACTTTAAAATTTCTATCAGCTACTGATTGTGCATTGCAAAACAACGTTATCTGACCGAATGTTCACCGTTCAATGTTGAACCCCAATATAGAGAAAGGAACACGTTCCTTCTTTTGTCTAAATAAAGTTAACATAATTTTTCCCCAGATCAAGTAGATAGACACCAGTAATCCAGAGATAAAGACGGTAGCTCATGTGCTGTTAATGATTAAAACAATCCAATTTCACTCTTCAACTGCCATCCAGTACCCACAGTTATAACAAGTGTGATTTTCGGAAAGGATTATGAGATTTATCATTTTACCCTCAAAGTAATCATTTAATATGTAACATTTCTAAGTATGGTATAAAAGACTTTAATTTGCCTATGTTCATTTTTAAATATGCTAAAATGTTTAACAGAATATAACTGCGCTATTAAAATAACTTTTGGTATTATTGGCTCGAATAAAAATAGAATTTTAAAATGTTTAAATTGACATTTAACAAATTTTCGAAAGTTAATTTTAAAATAAATTAAGAACTTTTCCTTATATAGCATTTAAAAAAAAACTTATACATAAATTAGCAAAATTCTACAAAGCTATTTAGTCTATTATTCAAAGCAAATAATTACAAAAACGATGATAATGCTTGAAAAATGTTAGTGACACATGAATAAGGTGTGTTGTGTGCAAATGCGTAAATTTTCGAAAGGAGTGAATGTGTATTTGGGAGGTCCCGGATTGAAAACTTTTGGGAACGGCCATGCTGAGGTTTGGTTTTGTCTTGGTTTCCCCTTTCCACGAACTTTTTTCTTTTTTCTACCCCGTTTCATTTCATTTCATTACTCGTCTTCCACATTTCTCTTCATTTAATTTCGTTGATTGTCGTCGAAAGTGCCTGCTACCTTATGTGCGGCATGAGGAGTATTGGCGCTTGGAGAGGTTTCTGACTGAATCAGCTCTTCTGAGGGACTTGAATTTCTTGTAAGGAAACTTCGCTGACTCAATCTGGAAACGGATGTTTGGTACGCGGTCTACGTTCGTGTCTCCCCAACTCTTCACTTTCTCCCGGAGGTGCCATTTGGAAAGCATAGTCACAAATGACTTGCAATGGCTGAAGTCATCTGTTTTCATCAGTTTATCCAAATAAATTAACTAACACTTATAATTTACTGCGTTGATGCTGGAGCGTTATCATTCATAAATATAAATGTGATTTCATTTATCCGATAAAGTGCTAATGTATTGATTTGAAAAACACCCTTCTTGGAAGGTATCTGTTTCATCTGTGACGGATGGAAAAAGCCAATGCTTTTGATTTGTTTAATATTGCTTTAAGACATGAACAATAAAAGAAATGCATTCTTATAATACATTAATAATATTTTAAGTATGACATCGGGGAAGCATTGAAATAAATAGAATAAGGAATAGAGCATTTAAAATTTTCCCTTAATAACTTTAAAGTTCAACATATAAACAACAAATCAACACTAGAATACAATAACAAATGTACTATAAAGCGCTAAAAGCACAACAATATAACAAATACCTCACTTTAAGAATATATAATAAAAAATATCCTAATTATTCAATTTTACAAAGAATTCCACAATTATCTAGTTAACATATACAGCATATTTTTCTTGAATGTGGGAAAACTCTGTAAGAGAGCTGCTTAACCTTCCCCTGGCCCTTACAGGAATAATAATAATAATAATAATAATAATAATAATAATAATAATAATAATAATAATAATAATAATAATAATAATAATAATAATAATAATAATAATAATAATAATAATAATAATAACTACAATACGCCGTCCTGGCATGTAGATACCTGTACCAGGACATAAATTCAGTTTCTACAGCTTATCACATTTTCCATTTTCCACTCTCTTACATTTTTTACATTATTTTGTACAGTTTATAATTATAACTAATTAAAAAAAAATTAACAAAAACTCAAATTAACAAAAACAACCCCAAAATAAAGATACAAATAATTTTCTAACTGGACGCCAGTTGACAAGACAAATCTATAACTGGTAGACAGCTATAATTTAACTGCTAGAACTTGCTAGTAAATACAAAACTAAAACTACAATCTGTCGGAAACCGACGCGATGTTTACGGTCCTGATAACCAGCACCCTAACCTAAAACTAGAATATCCCCTTTATCAATTTTATTGATTTATTTTTTATATCTATTCTACTACACTTTATTTATATCACTTTTATTTTTTCACTTGAATTCCATTTCCACCTTCTGTCCAAAACTGCTCCTCACTTATCCTCACTTCACTCCTCAGGGTTTAAATTATGACCGAAAACAATTAAAACCTTCAATTCAAACTAATCAATAACTACGCTATTAGCTCACCTTTCCACCCCCGTTTACACTTTCACTATTTTATAAACCTTCATTTCAAATCAATTAAGCTTGATTATTAATTTATTAGTTCATTTAAACAATTACATCTGTATAAATTTGAGTATATAAATAGCAACAATTTTTCCGAAAGAGAGTAATGAATAATTTTAAAAGAAAATGAAGCAAAGGTGGAAAAAAAAATTTCATGGTATTTTGCGATAGCTTAAAAACAACTTAAACCAAAAGGCCGGCTCGAAATAACAGTTGAAACACGGAAAAACCAGTCATATGTCTTACTTTAATTGCACTAAAGGTACATTGTACTCAAATACTGAAATGTTCTTTTACTATACACAGCCCATACTCATTATCTTCCCTTTTGCTATTATGAATTACATATGGAGGTCATCTTATCCCCTAAAGTATTAAAAGGACATTAACATTTCCACTGGTATTTTAATAATAATTTTATGGAACAAATAAAAAAAGAAAGAAAGAAAATAAAAGGAAAGGAAATAAAGAAAGAAAGGAAAGAAAAGGAAAGGAAAAGAAAGAAGAAAGAAAGAAAAGGAAAAAAGAAAATAGAAAGGAAAGGTAGGAGAGGAAGGAAGGAATGGAAAGAAAGAAAAAGAAAGAAAGAAAGGAAAAAAGGAAATAAAGAAAGGAATGGAAAGAAAGAAAGAAAGAAAAGAAAAGGAAAGAAAAGAAAAGAAAAGAAAGAAAGACAGAAAGAAAAGGAAGGAATTAAAGAAAGAAAGAAAAGAAGAGAAAAAGAAAGAAAAGAAGGACAGAGAGAGAGAGAGAGAGAGAGAGAAAGGAAAGCAATGGAAAGATAAGAAAGAAAGAAAGAAAGGAAAAGGAAAAGGAAAGAATGAAAAGGAAGGAAATAAAGAAAGGGAAGAAAAGAAAGAAATAAAGAAAGGAAAGGAAGGAAAGAAGAGAACAGGATAGGAAAGAAAAGAAAAGAAAAAAAGGGCGAAAGGATGGAAGGAAAGAAAGAAAGAAAGAAAAAAGAAAGAAAGAAGGAAGGAAGGAAAATTCACTTGAGCAATTGTAAGAATGGAATGGCGAATGGCAAAGTACAAACTTAGAAGAAATCTATGTGTAACACGATTCTTCTAATTTATATCACAACATAGATATATATTATCAGTCATGGATATTTCGATTTTCAAAACTGAGAGTTTTTTTTATTTTTACATAAAGATATATGTATATATATATATAGAGCTCCAGTAGTTCGAAATATAGCAATTTCAAGTGTGACGTTATCTAAGTGTTTACCCTTATCTACTTTAATTATTACTGTTAATTTGTTACATTGTTAATACTGTTAGTTTATTTTTATTTTTCATATATATATATATATATGTGTGTGTGTGTGTGTGTGTGTGTGCGCGTGTAAATTTTTAAGGGTTGTTGTAGACCAAACAAAGTTTATAGCGGTTGTTGTCTTTAGCGTGCCGGTAAGATTTGAATGCCGTGGGTAAGAGTGCGGGCGGGTGAGAGGGTTGTTCCATCTCTTTCTTGGCGAAACAGCAGCACTCGCAACTTGACTGTAGCACGTACAGTAGTCCATGGTGCTGTAACCATGGCAACCAGTCCTATTGTCGCCTTCTCGCTACTTTGCAGATAAGCTTGCACTGCAGCTCTCCCTTTCAGCTTTATGCAATGACACTTCTATTTTAAACTTGCCCTCATGGCCAGCTGAACGTAAATACGGCTTCGGCCTTCCAGAAGCTACGAGAATAATATCTTGCTCTTTCTTGTATTTTTTAAGCTACTTTTTATTTCTTTGCGTTCTGAACAACTCTATGTGACGTTAAAGAATAAACAAAATTTGCATATGCTAAAGGATTTACGGGATGCAGTGTTGACATATATGTGTATATATTATTTGTAAGGGAATAAATGTATCGTTGGCTTTTAAATAAATTGCCCTTTTCAAAGAGAAGTGAAAACAAATGTCTGACGCTCCATCTTCACTTCTGACGCCCAAGGTCGCGGGTTCAAACCCGGCCAGGATCGATGGATTTTTTTCGGGCGTAAAAATCCTAAGTACGGCTTCCTTCCAAAGAGAAGTAAAGCCGTGAGTTATGTACGACACGATAAAGAACCTCAAGCTTGAAAGAAGAGGCCTCTGAGCAAAATTTGTCGATCGTTTCACGCCCTGAATAGAATGAGACGCTGATGACCTGAAATCTTAAAGAGCTTTCGTAAATATAACAAATCAAAAAATAATAATAATAATAAATAAATAAAAAAATAATCATCATCATATCGCCACGGGTGGCCGAGGTCGCTAAGGCGCGGACTCATGAGCGAGAGGTGTGGGGTTCGAATCCCACCAGGATCGTCCTCCCTGACTGACGTTTTTTCCTAATTTTCCTCTTCCTCATAAATGGCAAATGCCGGGGAGATACCCTAAACTTATGCCTGGAATGTTTCCTTCCTTAAAATATCCTTTCCCAATATATCATTTCATCTCACGCATACCGCCACGGGTGGCCGAGGTCGTTAAGTCTCGGAATCGTGAGCGGGAGGTCTGGGTTCGAATACCGCCAGGACCGTCCTTCCTGACTGAGGTTTTTTCCAGGTTTTCCTCAGTCCTCATAAATGGCAAATGCCGGGGAGGTACCCTAAACTTAGGCCTGGAACGATTCCTTCCTTAAAAATAAATCCTTTTCCAATATATCATTTCATCTCATGTATCACCACTGTCCATCGCCTGTGGTGCCTCTGTAGCAAAAACGGGCGTTAAACACTATTCATTCATTCATCTCACGCATCATCAGTGTCCCCAGTTTCAGGTCTTTCTATCTGGAAACACCATCTACATCCGTACTTAACCGCTTCCGGACCATGGCCACCAAGTATCTCTTTCACTTCATCCCTTCCTCTCGTAGGTTGAAGCACAGCCACAAACGAACAGCTATGAGCACGATAAAATAAGGAAAATTCTTCTATCTTCCCTAGCAATGCAATAAATTTAATCCAGTGACGAACAGTTATGTTCTTTTTAAGATAAGCTTTAAAAATACTATTTTTCATCTTTAGGTCTTTGATTTGAATATTAGTAAATTCCAATGTCATTTTTTTTCATATTCTAGTAGAATGTACACATAAGTGCTGATGAAACATATTCCATGAATATTCTTTCTGCTCTCCATGGGGGGGGGGGAGGATTAAAAAGAGAGCCAATGTATGTTTTTTCTCTGAGTTGTAATGAATTATAACCTGCAAAGTCAGTTTAAACCATCTCCGAATTTTTCTTCCTCAAACTCTGTTTGGAAGTTCTTAGTGAACCCAACAATTACTAAATTTCTAATACAATAACACTAATATGTGCAAATATAAATTTTGAAAATTACTATGTACCTTTTTCTCTCCAAGTTATCACGTGCAAAACCAATAACTGTTATGAACTTGGAAAATTTTACTATAAATGAAATAATATAGAATTAAGAATGAATTATTTGGAGAACTGGAACTAAATGGATGATAAATAGTCAAGAACGAAAATTTGAAAACTGTTATCAGCTTCAGATGCAAGTAATGGAGTTCATGTCAGTAGGTTGACTGTTGATCATATCAGATACACAGGTAGCGAGGGTCAACAGATAATAGGGGGCGAGGTAATTAGGTAAATACAACCCTGTCATGTAGACATTTGATGTGATGTGTGCTTACATATGTGTTGCAAGGAAATCCGATCCCTAGACTCAGCCCTGAGGGGTACCCAACAGCTTCCCTATATCACTTTAATTCTGTTTGACACGACACACCAGACTGAATATGTTGGACGTAGTACAGTACACAAGAGCGAGTAACATTTACCTAGTACCAGTTTGGGAGGAGTTGGTTATTTTTATAGAGAAGTAGGTCAGTGCTATTAAAAGCATGTTATTTTATTTAAAATAGCTTTTCACTGTCTTATAATGTATTAATGCTATAAATGGACATTTTTTACCAGTAACATATATTGTTGTAACATTCTAAATAAATTAAAATATTTTAATCAAGTAAAAAACAAATTAAACAGTTTTATAAAAATTTAAGAAATTAGTTAAATTATTTTTTCAAACGTAAATAGTGAAAATTTTCTGACAGAACTCAGAATCCGTTAAAGAATTTAATTATAAAATATTTCAATGAAAAATATTGAGGAGTAGCTCATGATTTTGAATCCTCGTTAAATGTTTTTCGGAAATTTGAAAAAAAAAACATTAAAAAAATTAATAAGAATATTTGACTCATCTAAAACTTTACAGACGTCGTAATTGTATCACTTTCGTGGAAAATTAATTTTCTTAAAACTTCAAATCTAACATCTTTAAAGCTTCTACAGCATTTCCTCAAAGAAGTTGTTTGAATGCTGTTAGACCAACAAAGGTCTTTTCTGGAATCTTTGTGCATGTTATATTTTCAGTAATTTCATTTCTTTAAGTACCTAAATTCTTTCCTCTAGGTCTGTTAGGTATGATGATATGGTTCCCCATTAGTCAATCTCTTATCATACAGATTAGTAATATGTTTTAAAATTGAGAAATAAAATTATGGGTGCAATATTTTCATAAACGTAAAACTTAAACAACAAAGAAAAACATTTGTAAAAAAATGTTAATAACTAGCTACAAATATCTCAAGCATCCTAGGCCGTTCTTGAGATAATTTTAATATTATTTTTATGTTTGAGTTATAGTGATATAAGACACTTGACACGTTTATCCTGTTCTTTCTATTATAGTTCAGTGACAAATAAGCATCATTCATATAATTACTCCTTTATTTGTCTTTTTATCCTCTCATTTCTACCTTGGTGTACTTAACTTATTCCATTTTTACAGAAAAATTATTCACTAAATAACAATGACAAAACTTAATATATTAATTTTTGTTCATAAAGTTAAACAGAGAATCTATTATTTATGAAGTTTTATCGGGAATGGTGTTTTAATTCCAACTTATAGTGAAAGTTCAGTGATTTAGTATGTAAGCCATTCGAGATATACATTTTATTGCAGTTTTTACTATTGTTTAGAACTATTAGCATCCTATAAATGACTAAACAAGAGTCCCGTTTAAGATATGAAGATGTCTTAAAAGTTTCATTGTTGCATACCCGTTTTCGAATATTATTTCCTTAGTACATCACTGCATTTTCCTAAAGATCATTAATTCCTATGTATAAAATCAGCTAAGATTATTTCAATGCTAGTTTTAAGTTTAAAGAAATTTGTTATTTTTCTAGGTGTACTAGCATACGTTCAATCTCAGAAGATATCCAAATATAGGTAAGACAACTATTGTATTCCACATTCATATCTGCTAATTATGATTGATGAAAATTATCGAATAAAGCAAAGCTAATTCCGAAATTGTATTATAAAAATATACTCTAAAACCGATGTACTGGAGTTGGCATTCCTTTTCTTTGAACCTTAATGAATCACTTGCAGGGTAAATTATTTCTTAAAGAGCAAGCATTAAGTGAAGTGATGTTGACATGTGTAATTTTATTGATTAAACCTTTCAAGACTTTCCTTAGGCGAAAATATCATAGATATTGTAAATTATAACAGTGCTTATTACTACATTGGCGGATTTTCCCTTTACACTAAAATGCAACAGGCAGGTGAATCGGGCCAAATTACACCAAGAGTTTAAAGATAATTTGCTGGTTTCATAAGAAACTTAGTTTGTATAGAGGGCAAGAGTAACTGCATAAAGTTCGCTCCCTACGTATCAATCAATATTCTATGATCAAAAGTAATAATTCTGCAATTCATTCTTGAGTACTTAGAGAAAGGGAAAACAATTATTGGAGAATACTACGCTTTGAAGATACTGAAGAACATAATCGTAGATAAACTTCCGCGGACGGCAGTTTCACCATTACAATGCGTTTAAGCGGCCTCGCTCAGAATAAATTGATTTGAAATACTTCCGGATCCACCTTACTCCCCTGATTTCGCTCCCTTGGATTACCATCTATACCCGAAAATGAAAACTTTCCTGCATTGACACAAATTTAAGACTAATGAAGAGGCCATACGGAGATAAACGAGAATTTTGAGAAACTTCAATAATAATAATAATAATAATAATAATAATAATAATAATAATAATAATAATAAAATACGTAATACGCCATACTGGCACCTAGATGCTTATACCAGGACATATATTACATTTTATATAGTTTATTATATTTTTTTTCTCTGTTAAATTTTTATATTATTTGTATGGATTATATCTATAATCAATTAAACAAAACTAATTGACAAAAACACAAGAAATGAAGGTTTATAAACGGTGAAGGTGAAAGTGTATGGTGATTAAATAACTTAGTTATTGACTTGTTAAAATTGAAGGTTTTAATTGTTTTCGGTGATAATTTAAGCATTCAGCAGTGAAATGAAGATAAGTGAGGTGTAGTTTTGGATAGAAGGTGCAAATGGAATTCAAGTGAACAAGGCGAAATAGATATAAACAAAGGGCAGTAGAATTGTTTTAAAATATAAATATCTACAAATCAATAAAGTTGATAGTACAATTTTAGCTTAGGGATGTTGGTTACCAGCACTGTAACCGAGGTTTTCGACGAATGGTAGTTTTAGTTTTAGTTTTGATAGTTTTATTTTAGTTTTGCATATAAGTTTTGGTAGTTAAATGATAGCCGGCTACCAGTTATAGAGTTTTGTTTTGTTAACTGGCTTCCAGTCAGATAATTACGTATTTGTATATTTTATTTTGGGGTTGTTTGGTTAATTTGTATTTTTTTAACTATTTTTAATTAGTTCTGATAATAATCTGTACAAAATTACATGTAATGTAATTTGAGGGACTGGAAGAAATCTACTTTCTATCCAAAAAATAAAGCACGTTCAAGACTGAACTTTTCTCTTTAATATCAAACAAGGATACTTAACAAACCTCCCTTGTAACATAAAAAGTATTAAATAAAATTTTCCATTCATCGCCATGACATTATAAAACCGAAGCTATATAACACAATACATGATATTGCAAAGTAGTTATTTCAATAATTGGTCACTACTCCTAACTATAGACTGCAGCCTGCAGATCAATAGGAGGATTTAAACTCATAACAGGAATGTGTTACAAAGCAATATAACTTATTTGTATTCAACGACTGGATAGAAAACTTTGCTAAATTAATGCTTTTAAATTATTTTGAGGTTTTCTATGATATAAAAATATAAACAGTTTTTGAAAAATTTATCTGATAATAAATATATATAAAGTGCAGACTTAAAATATATTTAAAAATTGAATTATGTACTGTTTTATTTTGTCCATACTCTTTTAATTGGAGGAAATGTGCTGTATGTATGCAGTTTGTGCCATTTTAACCTTAACAAAAAAGAGTCACTGTAAGATCTGAAACCTGTTTTAATGTCCTATTTTTGTGCTCGATTTTGACGTTTTTATGTAACTGTTATTACTCTTTAATTCTGTTTTATGCCATAATTTTCCAGAGCCCAGAGTTTCTTATAAAAATGGCTTCGCTAATTGTAGACTTTCTGTCAATCATCCCCCTATAAGTCATTATTTATTTGTATCAAATATGTCAAGAACATTGACAGCAGTGTGTATATTGTTCCCTAGGGTGCTGTTTTTCTTTCCTCCCTCTTAGTTACGTTAATAATATAATTGAAATCTTTACATTTGATTGTATGTGTTCTTTTGTTTGATATATTGAAATAAAATATTATTCATACATTAAAATGTACTTTTTCTGAAGCTACAGTAGCCAAAATATCAGCCTTATTTAGACTGCTTATGTAAGACAGTATTTTACATAATGGCGGAAATTGCAAAGGCAAGTTTTCGGCAATAGTGAAGTATTAAATATTTCATTGTATGGAGAAGCCATTGTTAGCAGCATCAAGGAAGATGCTTATTTGAGGCTGGAAAAATCACATTTCAGGCACGTATTATACAACGATAAAATCACTTTGGAAAACGATACTTAAAATGAAATATTGTACTAATGGATTTAGTTATTTGCGTTCAGATCACCCGTTCGTGTTTCACTAAAATGTCTACTTTGTGTAAAATAAAATATTCTCTCTATATGCAACATTTGAGTTTCTTTTTATCTGCATTTCTTTAATTTATAGATTTACAACCATACAACATTTTATGTTCTGTATGTTAAAATGGGCATAAAAATAGTTCTCTGATTCAGCAAATGTAGTATATGAGAATAAAATGTATATCAGAAATATTTTAAATATACGCATGACCTTCAAGTTTTTCAAGGTTTTCACGTCGAACTTTGTGTTTATCTCATATGGAAGAGTTGTCGGTGTAGTAACTATTTTGTTTTTAGTATTTCAGTTTTTAGTATGTAATGTTTTTAAATGCGTTAAACATTTATGTATACCATATTTAAAAATGTAACTTAGATGTGCTGCAAAATGTATATTTAAACAATATAATGCATAAATAATGCACACTTATACATTAAAATAAAATAAATATTTATAGTTAAAACAAATAAAAATCTGCAATTCATTCTAATTTGTAGTTTCATCGTTAGACATAAAGATGTACAAGAACAGTGCAAAATGATAAAGGAAATATTTTTACTGGCTTGGAAAACAATTATACAGAGCATTTAAAGTAATAAGATCACCATTATCTTAATTATATATTAAAACACGAAATAGTGGAAAGCGCAGTATCTCTTTGGAATCCAGCACTCAATTGATACTCGGCAACTTGCTTAAGATGTAATATCTGTGATGTAGTCCCTTTCTCTATAGACAACTTGCAATCAAGCTTTCTGGGTAATGTGCCTAAGCCAACGGCCAGGGTAATCCCTTCATGTTGCCTATGCATCAGGCAATTTCTGTTTGCGATAACTTCATGTTGTATGAATGTTCGCGTATGATTTTACTTCATTTTCACATTAATAAAATAATTTTAAAAATATAACAATACATTTAACTATTAAAATGTCAATTAGACTATTGTCTTCAGCAGATATCAGTCAATGTGTATATATACTGACTGATGGGTATATTCATGTATATATAATAGTTATATTCATAAAAATGTATATATTTACAAAAAAACGGACAATATATTTATATATACCCTTATTTTGTATATTTTACCGTTGCATCATAAATGTAATATTAGTAAAATGTTAACAGCTTTAAAGAAAATGACAATTTTGTTTTTTGTCGTAACATTCTTTCTGGGTTTGTAAAATTGTAATTTATTCAAGTTTTAGCAACCTGTAAAATGTTTTTACAATTCAAAAAATGTGTGCATTTGCAATATTTGCCTCTACAGCTTTCACTATGAATGCGTGTGGTAGTGGTTCTGCCAAAGATATAAATGCCACTCAACATCAAAGGAAAAATAATCAAAACAAATTAACCATGTCGGAAGATAAACATAAACTCTTCTACAAAATGTAAAAAACGGACATATTAAGGACTTTATTCTTCTATTTTTGTTCCTTTTACGTACATTAATTAAATTCTTTTTAACATTCAATTTTTAAATTCCAATATATGTACATAACTATTGTGTTATTTAATTATTAATAAATAAATTTATTTGGCGCCTTCAAATAATCTATTATAGCCTATTGTATATTTATATGAATTGTTATATTATGCTGATAGTTGATTTAAAGCTCTTAAATTAGACACCTATTTAATTCGATTTGTAGCGAAGAAGAATTATCATATCTCCATTAAGTTCTACTCTATAAATATTACAAATTAATTTAAAACTGTGTTAACAAAGCAAAACTGAATTCACACAAACAGAAAATGATGAGCACTAATCATCTTACACTTTTACAGTTACAACAGTTGCTCAAAATGCCAACCATCGGCGTCGATACACTTCTGACTACGTTGAACTACTGATTGAGCAACGTTTACGAAAGTGTCCTCAGCAATTGCAGCACATGTCGTTTCAGTTTCTTCCCAAAGTGCTGTCAGTGTAGCTGGTTTTCTACAGTATACAATATTCTTAAGAGTTCCCCATAGGTAGAAGTTCAACGAGGTTAGATCCGGAGAACGCGATGGAAAATCAATCGGACCTCTTCGTCCTATCCAGTACCTTGGAAGATAGTATTCAAGCCGAAGACGCGGGTCTTGTTGCTGTAAGAGGTTTCCCAGATCTGCCCTTGTGAACATCGCATACGGTACCATGAGTCTCAAATTTGTCTCGAATGCCTGCAATTGTTACTCGCGTTGGCCGTTCTGTTCTGTACACATGTCTCCATTGCCTTTGAACTTCAACAACATTCTCGGTTTTCCAGTATCATTCAAAACTGCTTTCCGCTGTTCAAACGATAATCTTGACTCCAGTAAGTTGTAGCAACGCTAGCATAACGTAATGTGAGTCACGTCTGTTTACAGAACATCATAACTACACATTACTGCTACCTTTCGGTCCAACTTTGAAATATATGAAATAGGTATCTAATGTTATATATATTTATGGCACCATCGATATTGGGGACCAGCGAATATCATTTCTGCAAGAGAAGGTTTTTCGCTAACTCTCACAGCACAACAGGATTGTAGCATTGATAACCAGTTATGTTAAGTAAATAAATAATATTAAAATATGTTCATTCAGAATGAATCCCTTACAGTGACTGCTGATTCTGCGTGCTTTCTAAACAAAAACAAAAACAAAAAAAACAAACAAAAAAATTCAGTGTAGAAGTTTATCATTTTCTTTTTTAGATTGAGATCAATAATAATATAAATAATGGTTTCTGGGTCAAATATTGTGAACAGAGGAATGCATTTTCTATAGCGATGGTAACATTAACCGCCACAATTGGACACCGCAAAGCCGGAAGGAAATGGAAATGCCATGTCGTTTCAACCGTCAGTGTTTGCAGATGTTGTCATTGACCAAGTCATATCATTCTATCTTACTGACAGCCCTATCAATTTCGCAGCATGAACAGAGTTCCTGAATGAATTAGTGGATACTTTTCTAGTGGATATGCCACGGGCGACACGCCAATATGATATTTCCACATATGCTACATACATGTCTCTCACGCTGTTCTGAATAGGAAATATCTCGACAGTTGGTAGGCATGTAGCGCCCATTCACCAAGAGGTGTTCAAGATCGTCCACTCATTAAACATAATTATTTCTATAATGCTATTTACAAAAATTGCCTCATTCGTATAATTAAAAACATAACTATAATACACTCAGTGATAATGAGGGTGCAAAATTTCTAAATCATATATCAAAGGCATGCAATGGATGATAATGTATATATTTCAAACGTTTAATTGGTAAATATTTTTAGAAAGGCACATGTTTATTGAAATTTCGCATTTTGTTTATTTACCTTCTCATACCACAGAATTTTCTAGGTTTAGACCATCCATATTACAACAGAATTTGGAATATGCATCTCTATGAATGAATGAGTGTATTTACTCGAATTACTAGGGTAGGTATATACATTTCTGGTAAGGATTACCGATTTCACAAAACCCTTATCTGGTGTCATACCTTATTTGCTAAGTAAATAATTGCAGCTGTAACTTCCGCTCTGCTGTGTTCAGTTGTTCAGATATAGTTTCATAAAGAAGGCTATGTGTAGAAGATTGTGACATGTTCAAAATTAAGTTTCGAGCTCTTATTAAGTTCTTCACAAAAGAAGAATTTACTCCAAATGAAAGTAAACAACGATTGGACGGTGCATATGGGGAAGCACACCCTTCATATTCTATCGTAAAAGAATGGGCCAAACTTTTTCGAATGGGTCGAGAAAGCATTGAAGACGAAGAGCGTGCAGGTGGGCCCTTGGAGGTGCTCACTCCTGAAAACATCGCTCTTGTGGAAGGAGAAATTATGGAAGACCGGCGGCTCAAAGTTACAGAAACAGCAGCAAGTTGGGCCTTTCTAAAACAGTCCTTCGAATTATTCATGAACATTAAACATGAATAAGGTTAGTGCAAGATGGGTGCCTAGATTTCTTTAGCAACGAGTCATCTGTTGTTAGGCATTTTTTGGAGCTCTGCCGTGGCAACGAGAGAGAAGTTCTGCAAACCATTGTTACCGGATATGAAACTGTGTTCCTCTACTATGATCCCTTGTCCAAAAGAGAATCAATGGAGTGGCGAAAACCTGACGAAGCACCGTCTCTAAAGGCCAAGGTCACTCAGTCAACCAAGAAGATCATGGCCACAATCTTTTGGGACTGTGAAGGTATACTCTTCATTGACTTCAAGGAGAGGAACGCCACAGTAAATGGGGAGTACTATGCTGACCTACTGCACAGACTACGTGCTTCCATTAAAGAGAAAAGGCGAGGAAAGCTGAGTGGTGCTGTGGCGCACCACAATGCACCTGTGCACACAGCTCTTATTGCAAAGGAAGATTTGAAGAAATGTGACTTCAAGGAGATGGACTATCCACCCTACAGCTCAGATCTAGTTCCCAGTGACTATTTCCTCTTCTCAAAACTCAAGAAGGGCCTTCGAGGAAGGAAATGTAAGGGTAATGAAGAAGTTATTGATGCTCTTTATGCCCATTTTGGAGACAAGACTTTTGAGTATTTTTTGCAGGGGAGGATTGAAACGTTAATTCAAAGATGTGAGAAGTGTATTGCAATAAAGGGTAACTACATTGAAAAGTGAAATAAAGTTTTTGTCTTTATCATATCTAGAAAATGGTTAGGTCGGAAACTTATGGACCTAACCTATCTCCTCAGTGCTGATGTTATCGAAGAGATCTGCGAGGCACATTGGGTCCACTTATGCACCATTACAGGTAATTTTAATGTATTTATATTTATTAAATTCGTTTATTTGACTGACTTTATTATGAAATAAAGTGGTATTTTATAAATGTTCACAATAATTTTATTTATTTCTTTCCCTGTGCTTATCAGAGACATTGCGAGACATAAGTTTGTATTGTTTCAGCTTTTATACTTGAACATGTAAAGTGCACGACTCGACTAAAGCTGATGACCTTGTAGAGATTATGAGATATCTGGAAAACGATAATGAAGACCCAAATGGGGATTTGATGGTATAGTGTCATAAATTCAGAAGATCAGTTACAGGATCATTCTGAATCTGAACAAGAAGACGATGGAATAGATAATGAAAATAAATTATCTTTTGTAGTAATTACTTTTTGGAAAAGGATAAAATCACTAAATGGTGTCATAATGAACCTTTGAAAAGTGTAGGAAGGGTCCTAATAACAACATTGGAGGCTTGGAATAGTTTATTTACAGAGAAATGTGGTTATTAGAGTCTAATACATCAATCAGTACGCAAGTAACATCAAGTATAAGTTTGTTCGGGAAAGAGGCATAGAGAGAATCGATATTATAGAAAAAAGAGCCTTTATTTAGCTTCTGTATTTACCAGGAGATTATAGAGAAAATAGGCCGAGTGTAGAGGAACTCTGGGGCACAAACGAAGATGAAGAAAATGAATATTAAAAAGTTTAAGACTCTAATGCATGCCTGCTTTTTGGTGAGACGCTAGGTCAGCCAGATGAGTAGAAGGCAGCCTTGAACCAATTAGCAATATTTTCTCTCTCAGAAAAGTTATTCGATTGTGGAAAATAAGTTGTATATTTGATCAAATACTTCAAGATTTTAGCGGTAATTACCCTTTTTACCAGTAAATATGGCATAAAATTTATGGAATGTCGATGCTGTTTTTTCCGTATAACTTAGAAATGTGTGCTGGAAAGCAATCTGAAGGTATTTACTGGATCAGTAACAATCTGGATGCTGTGTTTGAACGTGTGACTGAGCCCTTGTTTGGTTCATATCGTAATATAAATGGTTCACTGACATAGAATCTTCTGAGTAAATGTTATTTTTTATTATTTTGACTTTTTTATTATTAATTATTTATTATTTATTCAAATATATATATATATATATATATATATATATATATATATATATAGAGTGTAACATTGAAGCTGTTAATAAGATGAATTTATCTTTGAATAATTAATTTATAAAATAATATTTATCTTTACAATTAAAAGTAATATTTTAATAAACTATATAAATTAAGATGTAAATGGGATACAACCACTTGAATAATAATTTAGCAGCTTTTATTAATAAACCGTCTTATTAGATGGTATAATAATTCAATAATATCAAAAATAATTAAACCCAACATTCCATATAATATATAAATTCTATGCTCATTTAATTTATAAAAAGACTATAAATTAAAATCTCCCCAAAACACATAACAAAATACATGAAAAGTATATTATACAGTGAACTCTGTGAATGCATTTAAATTTCATCAAGAAACAATCTCTAAAACCAAATACTTTGAATAAAATCCAGTTAAAAATCGTATTCCACACAACGCAAAATTAGAAATTATGAAACAAGTAGATGTTAAAGGCATAAAGTAAGATAATCGTCTTATAAAACGAATATCTTGAAAACTACCCACACTATGAATAACTATCCCCGCACACATAAATAATAGAGCTTTAAATAAAGCTATATTAATAAATGAAAAAAAAAAGCCGAATCAAAAAATCCTAAGGTTAAAATTCCTATTATCAACCCCAATTGACTTAAAGTAGACAAAGCAATAATCTTTTCAAATCAAATTCAAAATTAGCACCTAACACTGATATAAATGTTGTTAAAACAGAAATCACTGTAATAAATAATCAGGAAAATATTTACCAATAAATAAACACCTGCTGTTACCAAAGTAGAAGTAAGAACTAAAGCTGAAACAGGAGTAGGAGCTTAAAAGAGAACAGAATATCCTAAATGCGTTCCTCGAAAAGAAACAAAAGGCAGTTGACAGGTGAATTTTTCGCTATCAAAGGTAGAGAAGAATATGGCAGCATTGTTGTCTTCAGGAAAATCCCAAAGAAACAAAGTAATGTGAGTCTTCTACCTACGCTCCTCAATGGATTCTGACTCGAAAAAAAAAAGTCAACCATCTTTAACTTTTATAACTCAACAAAGAGAGTGGTCGACATTGCAGACAAAATGTATATTAAAGTTGACGTGATTCTAAACACCAAACGATGCCCAACCTTGCTAAGCATATGCGGTATAAATTCCCAAATCATATACCTAGGTGATGATTAGAACCTACTCTTTTTTTTTTTATTGATTTATTTATGAACGCTCTTTAACATCTCAGGTCATCAGCGTCCCATTCAACTCAGGGCGTGAAACGGCCGACAAATTTTGCTCTGAGGCCTCTCTTTCAGGCTTGAGGTTCTTTTTTGTGCCGTAAATGTACGACACGGGACCCACGGCTTTACTTCCCTTCCGAAGGAAGCCATACTTAGGATTTTTACGCGCGAAAAAATCCATAAGTCTTGGCCGGGTTCGAACCCGCGTTCTTGGGTGTAGGAGGCAAGTATGGTAACCACTACACCACGAGGACCGACAACCTACTCTTGAACTGTCACAGAACTTGTAATAGAGATAGAAGAAGTGTAGAATCTCTCGAAGTGCCCTTGGATCTTCAACGAAATTAAAACGATTTCGATCAACCACAAGGAGCGAAACATAAAAAGCAGATGTACAGCGTGTGCCAGTGAAACTATCAAAATACAAGTACAACAAAACAACAACTTTGTGATAGAGCAAGGATAGTTGTAGCACCAACGACAATGTACAGAATAAGTCATTGTTTGCATTATTGTACTAAAACTCATAAGCGTTATCAGCCTTTTTGTTTGGGTTATGAAGTAGCTGTGTTCGCTAATGAAAATGAGAAGAGCATTATTTGTGAACGAAAAGTTATTTCACAATAAAATCACCATTTTTACGATAATCTTCATTTAAGCAAGGAGTTAATCATAAAAAAATACAAAAGTTAAATTGAACAAATGTACCTGAACTATTTGAAAATGCCAATTTCTTAAGTGTTCCTGCTAGGCTCATTTCGCGTTCTGCTGCTAAATTTACATTGCACTCGGTCCTGGTGGTGTAGTGTTAGCCATACTTGCTTTCTAAACCAAAGATCGCGGGTTCAAACCCATCCAGGATCGATGGATTTTTTTCGGGGCGTAAAAATCCTAAGTGTGGGTTCCTTTGGAAGGGAAGTATAGCCGTGGGTCCCGTGTCGTACATTTACGGCACGAAAAACAACCTCAAGCCTGAAAGAAGAGGCTTCTGAGCAAAATTTGTCGGCCGTTTCACGCCCTGAATTTAATGGGACGCTGATGGCCTGAGATGTTAAAGAGCGTCCTTAAGTAAAGCAAACCAACAACTTAAATTGTGCCTGATGGAGGGTTAACTCAAATTTAAATTATTTCTGAGTGCTGACATATGAATTTATAGGTAACAGCTCTGAGTCTTGGCAATGTTCTTACACCGAATCCCATCAGGACGAAATTCACTGCACTTGCAACCTGTTTCACTGCGGTTGCCATGGTAACGGCGAAATTTGCTTCCGAGATTGCAAATACATTCTTTTAAATGAAGAATAGAAGTGGGCAGCATCTAAGGCGGGAAGAAATATGTATCGTGGATTTGCTGTTCCATTCAGAAGGATGCAAGAGCAGGCAAGCAATGTCAGCTGGCTATCATAGAGACTTCGGTCAGCTGCCGAAATGTATAATTTATACATTAACTGATATAGTGATTTAGCTACAAATATACAACTTTTTGCATTGTTAACGCCTCACTTTAGTTGTTATTGCATTTAGCTCCGGTTATATTGAAGCGATATTTTTAATGGTGTTTAACGTCCGTTTTTACTACTGAGGCACCACAGGCGATGAATACTGATGATACATGAGATGAAATGATATATTGGGAAAGGATTTTTTTAAGGAAAAAAACTTCCAGGCCTAAGTTTAGGATATCTCCACGGCATTTACCATCTATGAGGACTGAGAAAAACCCGGAAAAAAATTGTCACGGAGGACAGTCCTGGCGAGATTCGAACCCCAGATCTCCAGCTCACGAGTCCGCGTTCTTAATGACCTGTGCCACCCATGGCGATAGCGATTGGGTAGCATTAATGTTTGTAGCTTAGTTTTCTATGGCTCCAACCCGGTGCATAAGGTGATTATTACATTTACATAAAATGAAGTACAAACAGCGAACATAGTATAATAACGTCAATATACTTTCTATTGATTTTTGGTTTTATTTATTTAACATCTCAGGTCATCAGCGTCCCATTCTATTCAGGACGTGAAACAGCCGACAAATTTTGCTCGGAGGTCTCTTTTTTTAGGCTTGAGGTTCTTTTTCGTGCCGTAAATGTACGACACGGGACCCACGGTTTTACTTCCATTTCGAAGAAAGCCATACTTAGGATTTTTACGCCCGAAAAAATCCATCGGTTCTGGCCGGGTTCGAACCCGCAATCTTGGGTTTAGAAGGCAAGTACTATATACTTTTTAAAATCATTATCCTGTTATGCACCTATAACTCTTTGTACTGTATTTTATGTAGAAGTACAGCCGGTTTTATAGTATCAGTCTTCTGTGGTGTAATAAGTCATCTAAAAAATGAGTAGATGTAATTGTCCATAATGTTGGAAAATAGGTTGCTTTATTCGTTTTGTACCCAGGAAAAGGCATGGGGGTTACATGAGGGTATGTAGAAGCGAAGCTGCTGGAATGAAATGCCAGTTTATAATTGTGAAAGGAGATTTTCAAAAGAGGCACGAAATGACAGTTCCTGGATGAAGTGACCGAACAATAATAACCCTGAAATACTTTCACCAACTGTAGATAAGCGCCAAATGAGCGCAGCGATATTAGCCACGTTACCGCGAAATTAACTAGTGCTTATGTGTTTGTGATTTTGAACTTAATATGTTTTTAAAGAGTTTGCAGCCATCTATCCCAATCGTGGCATCAGTGGTTATGTGTTGTTACGCCATGGTACTCACTTAGTATTGCTTTGTAATGAAAATAACTTGTGTTTGGTCTCCGATGGTTCTGCAACTTCCTAGTGACAGCTTTGGGAAATAAAATACAAATGAATCAAGCGACATTAAAAAATTGTGTATTACATATCATTAATTTCAAATTTAAACTCCATATGTAGAGGAGGAACTGTACCGGCATTTATGTCACAAGCCGCCACTGGTCAACGTATGACAACGCTTCAGATATGGTGATGGGCGGCCTTCCAAATGTTGTCAAGATAACTCCATTAAATCAAGAAGAGCATTGCATGGTGTATTTAACTGCAAAAGGGGTTCGAATTGCCGACCTCAAATGTGATCGCAGAGCATACAACGGCAATGCAGAGATTGACGCACAGGGTCAAACTTGTTCTGATGTTACAGGAGTTTGGAGACGTCAATCTCTGCACCGCCGTTGTACGCTCTTTAATTACATTAGAGGTCGACAATTGGATTCCTGTTGTAATTAAATGCACGGTATGATGCTCTTGTTGGCTTAATGGAGGTTTATTGAAAAAGTATGGAACGTATGCCCATCACCGTATCACGTGACGCCCCACAGCGCCAAAACCAGACATGGGTCACTGCTTGAAAAATTATCCACTTACTAAGAGTTGTGGGTGCATTTTTGGATTACCAGAGAGCACCATCTAAAGAGGTGATAAGATAATATACTTTTTTATGAGATATGATCTTGTATTACCTCCCATTTTCCCAAAACGACGAATCAATTCTTATATTAATTAATAAACTTTAAAAGACAGAACAGATACTGTTCATGACATACTGAGACAGTGTTTATGACCTGCCACTCCCAAATTTAATTAGAGTGATAAGTAATTTTATGTAACTTCCTTATTTTAAGCATGAGTGTAGTTTCATTTCTAATTCCTGTACAAGTGTTGGTTATTGTTTGTTTTACCAGAGTGCAGAAAGCTACTCCAGCCATAAAAATCTGACCTGGGAAATTCTGTAGCCTATTGTATCAATATTTGTATAGAAGTCCCAAGCAAACGGCCTACCGATATTTTCTGGAAAAATTTTTGAGCTAGATCCGCGGAAAAGATGTTTCTTTGTATATTATCTGAAAGCTTCGCTGTTATTTAGTTAGGCAAGGAAGACGTAATAAAGAATATGACGACTACGGGGGTGAAAAGACAGGTCGATTACTTCTGCAAGGGAGATACTAACTGTTCCATGTAATATGTGGATGACAAGCAAGAAGTCACGTAAGTCATCAGACCAATAATGTAGCAGAAAAGAATCAGAAGGAAACAGATTACCCAATAGAGATACAAATGTGAGAGAAAACATTCTAGATATTTAAAAAAAACACGTTTAAAAAATAAAAACAGCTTCGTGAGACCGAGAGACTACTATGATCATTCAGTCTTGTAATTTTGCTGCCCAGAGACATTCATTCTCCGTTCAGTTCTGGTCGGTGAAGCATTAGCTGTGGAAAGGCATTGTCAGTTTAATGCAAGTCACGTCAGTGCAAAGAGTTGGATCGATTATCAGTTCAGTTCAGTCGAAGAGTATTGTGTATTGGAAAACGATCAGTGAGGAGTAGGCAGTTGCTTCTCAGAATTATGTGAGTTTAGTAGAGTTCAGGATCAGAGTATTAGAGTTATTAAAGTGCGTTAACATCAAAATGATCGTCATAGTTAGTGCGAAAGTGGCACATTTTCTCCAGGAAATAACAGTAATACATTTTATTTGGAATAGCATATAAACAATAAATTGTGTTTCATTTCCTATAATGAGAAATCTTATTAATCTCCAAGACTGCTCCCCTATGGTCACAGGACCATAAAAGTATCCAGCAGCAGAGTCTCAACAGCCGAGACAAAAATATAAGTCAGCGGAGACCAATCATCGGAGAGGGAGAAGAAAACTTTTACCCCTGAAATTACAGATATTAATCAACCAATCAACCAATACTTAATACAAGAGTCAATTAATCTAAATCCATTTTTCACAAAATCATTCCCTCCATAATCACCTTATCTTTATAAAAACCGCTGCATATCTTAGTAATAGTACTTAAAATAGCAACAGATTCACTGCATATAGCATCAGTGATACCAAGTCATTAATGATATAAATTTCTTAATTCTATCACAAGTTTTACAAGCAAGGTTCAAACTGCATGCAATAGATCAATCTACAAAGTATTTAAGTTTCAGCTGTGATCAGTCTAAACGAGATGGTTAACTATAAATGTTCGAAAAGAATCATTTTTTCTTATTTACAAGAGCGCAATGCTTTGTTTCAGCAGTAAAGAAAACGAGAAAGTATTTCTAATATAAAAATAATTAACACGAGTTTAAAAATAGCAGATTGCTTTTAACTACAATGTATGATAGAGATAATAAGAAAATTTACATTGATCAAAGCAGAAGTCACACTTTTAAGCAGAAGTTTAAGTAGTTTAGCTATTGTTTTGTTGTTATATATAAGAATAACTATAAAAGCAGAAATGGATAAAGCACTAAGAAAAAGCGAAACTTGTGGAGTCCTTCTATGGCAAGAAGACAAGTGACGGTGATAAAAGTAAATATTGAGTATCGAAGGTAACGTTATGCATGGAAACAGATGAAACTAGAAATGAGAGTGTGGGAAGAAAAAAACTAATATGTAAGATTTAAACCAGGTGGTATACGCGCTTTATGTAAAAATATAGCTGCCATTTCTCTATCTCTGAGTAAACTTTCAGAGCATTGTGTAGGTAACGCATCAATAAGAGTTAGACTAAAAGCATCATCAAAATCCTTAGTGAGATAAGGCATGTTGGGCAACCGGCAAGGGAGACTTGGTTTTAACAGAACGTCTGTGATTGTTCATACGTAGCGAAACAACAGTAGAAGTTAAACCAATATAAAATGCTTTGCAAAGTTTACAAGATAACATATATACGACGTTCTTGGAAGAACAAGTAGAGAATGAAGAAATGTTTAATTTTTTACCACCTTAACTTGTCTTGCCATAGAAGAACTCAAGCAGTTCGAAATATAGCGCTTACTAATCTATGACTTTTTCTTACTGTTTTATTCTTATCTGCTTTTCTAATTATTGTTATTTTAGTTACATTATTTACATTTATATTATATATTTATGAATTTGAGAAGCAATAGAAGCTCGGGGAAAAGAGCGAAATTGGATAAACTGGAGTTCAGTGCAGCTATGAGGGTAGATTCTGACATTAGGGCTTAGCAAGAAATATTCCAAGTTTATCTTCAGGCATTTAGATCATGTAGATTGTCTTTTGCCATAAAACAATTACTCATAGCTGTTCTTGATTTTTTGCGTTAGGTTTTAAGTATCTACAAGTGAGGAAAATGAATTTGATTCTTGTTTTCTTGTTTTATTTCTTTTGCTTAACTTATTCTTCCATTTCTTTATATTTTCTTAAATTTTAGTGTACCAATCACTATGTTCCGCAATACTACGGGCTAAAGGGTGGTGATGATGATGATGATTTTGATGATGATGATGATAATAATAATAATAACAATAATAATAATAATAATAATAATAATAATAATAATAATGTCCTATAATCTTTATTTATTTAATATATTTTATAGGTTGGATAAGAAGTATATTTAAGTCTAAAACTAGATTTAAAATCGTATTATGTTTTCAATGAAGGTTTCGTTGGCTCTTGTGGTTAGTGGTAACCATACTTGCCTCGCACACCCAAGAGTCCACCCCTATCAGTGTCAATTTTTCGGCGGAAAAACCCTTAGCATCCTTTGTAAGGAAGGGAACATAAACCACGGGCCACATGTGGATTTACAGCACGTAAAAGAACCACAAGCCTGAAAGAAGAGGAGGCCTCTCAGCAAAATTTATCCGCCGTTTCACGCTATGAATTAAATATGACGCTGATCACTGAGGTGTTAAAGAGTGTCCGTAAATAAACCAAATCAAAAAGACTGGTGAACAAAGTTCTAATCCAAGGCGTTTGCATTGGCAAGAAGCCAGACCTAGAAACCTGGTTTTAACCGAGAAGTTTGCGGAATTAAACTATGGATTAGAAACTTATACTCGAAAACCTTTAACACAAATAGCCCAAACTATCGATAGTGCTTATAAAGTCACTGAGCTCCTGCAGCTTCGTCCTGCTGTGACTGAAATAAAACCGTGGAAGTGCATACACAAAATAAGCAGTTTACAATAATCGGGAGGATGCAGTGGGGTGAACGTCCCAAATGGATTCAGGCATGTCTCACAGTGGAAAGCAGTAGTTTTTAATGTGGTGGTAAGTATAATATTAATTACTATTTATTACTAAAAACAAGGATTGAAAGAAAATGAACGGTACTATGAGTTCCGACCGCGCAAAATGAATTCCCTCCGCAGGTAGAGAGGCCGACGGCAAAATAAATTTTCTATTGTGTACAGAAATGTAAATGTCTAAAATACACTGCACATATAGACCTTAGAAAAGATAAATGGCAGTTCTTTCCTAAAAGAGCGTAATCCACTAGGTTTAAATCGTACATATTAACTAACATTTCTTATGTGTATGTGTGAAATAATTTGTTCACCTACTTTTTTCTTCTCGTGATGTTTTTCAGCTGTTTTCACGCATTACGTTACCTACGAGATTCAACATTTATATTTAACACCTTCACTTATCCTCTGTCTTTGAAGAATAAAAGTTATTTGAAATATTACGCTATTTGTGCGAATGTTTAGTGCTTTATAAAATTATACTTTCTTAGTTCTTATTCTTGATAGATAAATATACAATAGAATACGAGGTTGGGTCCATAAGTTCCCGGTCTAACCATTTTCTAGGTATGATAAAGACAAAAACCACATTTCACTTTTCCATATAGTTATCCTATATTGCAATACATATATATATATATATATATATATATATATATATATATATATCTCACATATTTGAATTAAAACTTAAATCCCCGCCTCAAATAATCGGAAATCTTGTCTGCAAAGTGATCAAGTGATCAATCCATCACTTCTTCGTCACAATTAAATTTCCTTCTTCGAAGATCCTGCTTGAGTTTTGAGAAGAGGAAGTAGTTACTGAGAGCTAGTTCTGGGCTGTAGAGTGGATGGTAGGCCTCCTTGAAGCCACATTTCTTCACAGCTTCCTTTGCAACAAGAACTGTGAGCACAGCGCGTTGTCGTGATGAAGGCGCACGCCACCACTCAGTTTTTCCCGCCTTTTCTCTTTGATGGAAGCACGTAGTCTGTGCAGTAGACCAGCATAGTACTCCCCATTTACTGTGGTGTTCCTCTCCTTGAAGTCAATGAAGAGTATTCCTTCACAGTCCCAAAAGATTGTGACCATGATCTTCTGGGTTGACTGAGTGACCTTGGACTTTGAGGTGGGGTTTGCCAGGTTTACGCCACTCCATTGATTCTCTTTTGAACAACGGATCATAGTATAGGACCATAGTTTCATCTCCTGTAACAATGGTTTGCAAAACTTCTTTTTCTCGTTGCCACGGCAGAGCTCTAAGTATGCTTGAAAACAGATGACTTGTTACTGCTTTTGAACTTAGCAAGGAAGTCTAGGCACCGATATTATTAACTTAATTCATGTTTAAATTTTGATGAATAATTCAAAGGATTGTTGTTTTAGAAAGGTCCAAACTTGCTGCTATTTCTGTAACTTTGAGCCGCCGGTCTTCCATTATTTCTCCTTCCACAAGAGCGATGTTTTCAAGAGTGAGCATCTCCAAGGGCCGACTTACACGCTGTTCGTCTTCAATCTTTCTTGATCCATTCGAAAAAGTTTGACTGATTCTTTCCGATGAGGGGGATGCTTCCCCATATACACCGCCCAATCACTGTTTAATTTCATTTGGAATAAATCCTTCTTTTGTGAAGAACTTAATAACAGCTCGAAACTCCATTTTGAACATGTCACAATCTTCTACACATAGCCTTCTTTATGCAACTATATCTGAACATCTGAACACAGCGGAGCGGAAGCTACAGGTGCAATCATTTACCAAACGGATAAGGTATGACAATGGATAAGGCTTTGTGAAAGCGATAACCGTTATCGGCAAGGCCGGAAACTTATGGATCTCGTATATATTTACTGAGACTACCTCCTTCTTGGCCTGGTGGTTAGCGTTGCTGACTGCTGGCCGGGATATTCAGGTTCGATTCCCGGCAGTGTTTAGGAATTTTCCTGTTAGGGAGGTCTGTAACTGGGTCTGTGAAGATATTTGGGAAGCTGGTTGATGGATAGGTGATGGTGTTCTTCGATCTATAGATGGGTACCGACATTCTAATAACATGCTCCCCTGGCAATACTGTCCTATATTAATGAAGTCGTAAGATGGAGCTAGAGGAATCAGAGGTCGCGGCGGCTGGCCAAGCGCCAAAGTGAAGAAGAATATGCCCGTATTTCCTGAAGTGTACTTTTGCAATAATAAAGTTCTTGTAGGTTGTTTTTATTTGCTGAAAAGATTGGGCAGTTTCGTAACTTTTTTCTTTACTATTTCATTCGCCTGATAATAGATAGGTAATCAGAACAAACAAATAGCGGATCAGCAAACAAGACCTTTCGTACTTTAACAAACTGTAGGGAACTTAATGAAATTTGTGTTAATTATCCAATAACTAATGTAATTTCTTATAATTATCTGTCTTGTTATATCAAAATGTAATATGCATTTTAAATGTGCATTTTTCTTTAAAAGATTTTGAAATTCCGTTTATACCATAAAAATGTGTCGAAATATGTCATTATAAATAGGGTGGATAAAAAGATAAACGTTCCATTTATGAAAGCAGATACAGGGAAAATTTAAAAAATACCATATATGTGTGATATGACATTTGAAGTATGCGTTAAAAGTTTTACTTTTAGATTTAATTAATTAGTTATTTGGTTAGTTTCCGAAGCAGCTTCTTTAAATTTTTAAATATTGCATAATATACTTTTTTTACCTGTTCTCATTCTATTTAAAAGATTTTTCTTAGGGAAAATGATTTTCTGTATAACTGAAAGGATATATTAGGCATATGATTTGTGAAACATACTTGCTGATTAATATATTTTGCTACATAGTTTTTTAAAATTCATATTTTTTCACATTTTTCTTATTCTGATACACGTATTTTATATAAAACATGTACCTGTAGATAATAAAAACAAGAACTAGAGAAAGTAAATGAAAAACTGAAACTGTCGTTTAGCAGAATATTTCAAACAGTTTGTGTCTTTCTTAAAAGCAATAAGACATTTTTTGAACTTAGGGTGGAAATTCTGGTTGGATTTAAATGCACTTGAGTTTTTTTCACGATTTCTCCTGACCACTTTGGTGCATTCTGGGACAGAGCTTTCCTTTCTACGCGGTTTCCTCTCTCGTATTTCATCTCATTTCATTCTGTTATTGTAGGGTCAAAGGTTCCAGACAAGATGAGTTATGCTGTGTACGGCATTTTGGAAATGTTTCTGTCGCTTCTGATAGTCCCGAATTTCTTGGAAAGGTGTTTCGTCGGCATCATTGTGCTTATCTGGAGACAATCTTAGGGATCCCGTGCACTGTTTCCCCGCCCTTCATGCTAGAGTTGTTCCCATTAGAGAAATAGACACAAACGACTAGCCCTTGAGCATGGCTAAGTACCAAAAATTGATACTTCGTTCCTATTAACAACATCCAACTTAGTGTTTGTTGCTATTATTAAATTTTGTGCTGTTTTTGATCCTAAATATGTCCGCAATGTGCTTTCAGCGCCTCTTTACAGAAGTACATAGGTCATAATTATCATTTCTATAAACTGTACAGCTATTAGTTGTTTTCTATACATTTTTATATGCTTTACTTTCATTCATTACTGAATACTGAAAGAATAAAAAATAATGTTAATACGCCTCGTTGATTAAAATGTATACGTAGTCATTAAATTTTCTTTCTGGCTATATGAAAATTAAATGTTAATTAAAAATGGGTAATGAAATTTTGAAAAAAAATGCATTTCATATATGTTGTATAAATGAAGATATATCTGTACATTATGAACATACAATCAATACTTTCCAAGGGTCATTTCATTTACCACCGTTGAAATTTACAATTGCTTTTATTAGCACAGTTCAATGCTTGGGGCGGGTGGGGCCCAACCTAGGAAACTCCATTGAATAATTAAAAAACAAACAAGCATAAGTTAAATATTGTAATACCGTTGGAAAATAAAAGTGTTCTAAATTTTTACATTTGCTTATCTAATTATAAAGTTAAAGAGCTTACGAAAAATTTAATTATTTAATTTATAGTTTCGTATATTTCCCATTACAGTTATAATAACTGAATTAAAGTGTCATAGGTCTAATGTTCATCTTCAGTGACATAATCGTAAAATGTTGGTCTGTGTATAAAATTAAGCCACAGGAGCGAAACGTTCGTCACAGTTCCGTTGTGACTTATATTGAACTATTCTATAGGTTTTTTTGTTTTACTTCTATTCCAATGTTTTGGCCGAAGTTTACTATCAAAATTATGTATTTTAATGTAACAATAATTTATTTCAAAATAAAGTAAAGTTGTTTTTAAATATTAATCAAGTTATTTTACTTTTGTCTTCATACAAACATCTAAAACGTATAAATGTGCACCAAAAATCACCATTATATTCAGTATTTATTTTATATTTTCCCTATTTTTGTCAAGAGATAATGACATGAACTATAAACAATTAATCGTCTTCAATTTATTACCACGAAGATTAACTTTTAAGCAGTTTGTTTTTCTTTAACCGGCCGAATGTTATGTTAAAAACCGGTGCTGAATAACATCTTAAAGTCTGGAGTATTCATTCTTCAAATGTTATGTAGTACCAAAATTATAAAATATTTCAATGTATTGGACATTATGTTCATAGAGAATTTTATGAGGTATCAATTCTTACAGGTTATGATTGTATGACAAAGTGTCTAAATCTTATCGCATGCAAGTTCTGTGTAAGGGGGTGTGCGAAAGAAGCCGTTTCCTCTGTCTTAGTGCAGGTAGTAAGATTCTTAGGACACGTCTGCATCTGTTACTCGTCCAGAATCCCGCGCAGATCAATAACGGTCTCCGAACCAGGGCTTGCGTTGCGCGGTACCACAGTCCACAGCAGTACGCTAGGCGTTTAGCGGTTTTGAGTTCTCACGTTGGCAACATCAGCACATACATCGCTTAAGTACATACCCTACCTACACAGGTTATGACAAGCATAGACTACAATAGGACTTGCAGATGCTTTACTAGCAAACAATGCTGATTTCAAAAATGAAGATTTATTTTCCTTCATTTCAGTGTACATATTTACAAACTGTCAGAAAATACAAAACAATTAAAAGCACATTTGTGCATTTTCTAATTAAGAAACCCTATTGGTAATGTTTAACATTTGTGCTGAATAGATGTTATTTTTTCCCAAAATAGTTATTACAAATTAAGGATGTTGTATAACTATTATTATGTTAATGTGATATTTTAATTTATTATTCAGTTATCTTATAGAGCTGTAAAGTAAATTTATTCGCAGAAATATTGAATCTTAATAGAAACTACCTTTAGCAGATTACCGAATAATTCATCCGTTTTACTGGATGCTAATTTCAATTGGGAAAAAAATTGAAAACCAAAAGATGTAAAAAATGAGATAGGAGAGCAAGAGAAAAAATAAATTAAATAAACAGAAGGAAAGAATTAGAAAAGAAAAAAAAGTATTCAATGACAGAACATAAGTGATATAAAGTGCAACCCAGACTCATGAGAGGTATTCCTCAGGCATTAACATTCAAGCATTGCCAAGCTAAACCAAAAACTAAAACTCGCAGCCATCTACGAGAAATAAATCATATAAAATTAATTTGTACATAAATAAAACGATACCTTCTTGCAATTCATTGTATTATGCTTAGTATCAATAAAGACTACTATTTCATAGGATATAAAGATGTAAGCACATTGGTGCGATCTGTACACTAAAAGGTATAATAAAATACAAAATTTATTCTTACTGGTAATTTATACATCATCACGATTTACATATTATTATCTAAAATATACAAAGGCATTAATAATCTTTTTTTTTTTTTTTTTTTTTACATATAAGAAAAAGCAAACGTCAATTTTCCAGCATGAAATATGAAATAGGATAAAGCTATAATAATACTATTACTACTCTACCGAAAAATATAACCAATTTTGAGTTTTCAACAAACCATGAACAACTGCATAGAACAACAATGGTAAGCAAATATTTTCCATGATAAGGTTTTAACTATTCATTTATGCATTGATAGATATATGAGATGAATCACCTATACATATTTTTTTTTTTCCGAATTTATGCAACACACTAAATGACAAAAGCGCTTTACCCTTCCCTCTCCCCCTCAAACATATAAGCAGTACAGGCATATAAATCCATTCCAAAAACACCTTACTCTCACACTGAGAGCTGCACTTTCTATGCAAATTATAAACTATCCACCTATCATACGCATCAAATATCAAAATTATTTAAAATAAAATGGCGGATCTATGTAGGCCAGAAAGTGATAAGACTACAACCAGTTTAAGAAACGCCTACATAATGAATTTTGTACAGTAAAATTGTTAAATAAGTTAGTAATTCAAGTATGGCGTAATCTACAACACGTAACGTTTTGTATGGAAGATGTAATAGCTTGCACCAAGCAACTATTGATGTTAAATTTCCAAAAGGAGCTTAAAACAACATAAAAGGGTTATAATATCCAAGTAAAGCTTATCGGTCCTGGTGGTGTAGTGGTAACCATACTTGCATTCTAAACCCAAGGTCGCGGGTTCAAACCCACCCAGGATGGATGGATTTTTGGGGTGTAAAAATCGTAAGTATGGCTTCCTTCGGAAGGGAAGTAAAGCCATGGGTCCCGTGTCGTACATTTACGGCACGATAAAGAACCTCAAGCTTGAAAGAAGAGGCCTCTGAGCAAAATTTGTCGGTCGTTTCATGCACTGAATAGAAGGGACGCTGATAACCTGAGATGTTAAAAAGAGTCCTTAAATAAAACAATAAAAAAAAAAGTAAAGCTTCGAGGCGAGAGCAGATTTCCCCTAATTCTCAGCTAGCATTGCGGTTTGGTGCTTGTTTCCAAGCTTTGAGTGGTCGAGCGGAATTGTTAGTTTCATTAATTGCTGTGGTCTGACAATTCGGGTTCGAATATTTCGTAGCAAGTGATTTTTTTACCCCTTATTTTACCTTTGTCGATCAATAATGTAGTATTGCGAAACAAAACTTATTATATAAATATTATCAATAAATTACATTAACCGGATGTGAATGTTTCATGCCTTTTGCTGTCATATACATAATGAACACGGTAAGAAATATCAGCAAGAAACTTCACTCAGTCAACCTTGTTGTAAATCTTTCAAAACGCGAAGTGTCCAGGTACGCTGTTGCTCTATGGCAAAGCAAAATGTAACGCAGCGAAAGCAAGAAGCTTGTACCAGAAACGATTCCCAGAAAGAACAACTACAGATACGTTTCGAAGGGTTGAAAGGGGCCTCAGTCAAAAAAGCTGGATGCGTGACTTCTAGAAACAATGAAGAAACAGTGCGCAATAGCAATGGCAAACAATCCGCGTGCCAGCTCTAGGGCCATGGCACAGGAAATGAACATTAGCCAGGCATGCACAGCAATATATTTCATCCCTGCCATCTCCAAGTATACGAGGCTCTCTAAAGCGACTACCAAACGCGAATGGTATTTTCGCAATGGTTAATGCAACAAGTAAAAACTGATGTCGAATTCTTAAGGATGTGCATTTTAGTGAAGCCATGTTCCACTACAACGGAACTGTGAATCGACATAATATGTACTACTCGAGTGTAAGTAACTCTTACTGGATGAAAGAGTGTCAACGTGTGGTGTGGGATTTTAGATGATCACCTAATAGGGCGTTATTTTCGCGAAGACAACTCGTGGGACTGCGATATGTTCAGTTTCTCCAAAAAGATCTGTCGCTCTTATTACAAAATGTGCTGCTGATGAAACGGGTGAGAATGTGGTTTCAGCAAGATGGACCACCATCACACTGGTCCCTAGTTGTATGAAATTACCCAAAACTAATTACGCTGCCGATTAGAGAAACATGCAGGCATGTTGTAGCATACAAGAACTCCCCTACAACACGTGTTGAAATCTGCGTTAACCAAGGAGGGTGGCATTTTGAGTATTTGTTTCATTAATTTTTTTTTCATCTATGTGTTTTTCTATAGTTTATTCCTAGCTAAAGACATTCAGATTATTACAATAATTACGGTTAATAAACCTAAAACTAATGATATAGACAAATGAACCAAAAAGAAATAAGAAAATAAAACTTACAAAAATAAGAAGATGCTGTACAGGATTTGAATCTGTGAAACTCCAATCAATTTCATGACAGCTCGAGGACTAGACACTTAACCTCAGAGAGCATTTTCTGAATTTTGTCTAACGAAACATTTCGCTGTTAAGTAACGTTTTTAAGCTTTTGGCAACTTCTTAGCATTTCCCCACTTTTCATCATTGATAAGCATAAGAACGATTAAATCGATTAGAAAAGCACAGACATAAAAGAAATTGCTGGTTAACAAAAGAGGCGATGTTTTCAAGCAAGACTATAATCTGCGGGTCACATAGATAGTGGTAACTGATTCGACTGGTATATACAGTGTGATTCAGAATGAATGCGACAAACTCACATAATGCAGGTCTCCGTAAATGAAAGACAGGGAAAAAATAGTGCCGAAGATAGAAGACTAGTGTGTACCATCACAAGTAGATAGCACAGAGCATTCCTAGCTACTCAGCTGGGCAGATGTCCTGCCTTCGCGGTTAATAATTAGAATAGTTACTGCCTGCACTTTGTGCTAAGAGAACATGGCAAAGGATTCTGTGAGCGAAATACTGACATGGCTTTTGTGTATGGCGCTGCTATGGAAATGAGAACAGAGGTAATGAAGTATCCTTTGTACACGCAGCATCGTTCCACATTTGCGCGACTGTTTCAACGACAACTGACAAAGGTGATTTACAACCACAGGCACACCTCATGGAGAGAACGAGGTATTGTGTCACACCGGAGATGAAAGTGGACATTCGTGTTGTTGTTAGGACAGATGGCGTAGGTCAGAGCACCGTAAGACATAAACTTCATGACCAGCAACAGTATCCATACCGTAAACAACTGTGCAGCATTTGGTACCAGTGGGTTACCCTAGGACGATAACCTACTCCTAATGTTTTTATAACAGGTTTAGAAGGGGCTCATTTTACACTCTGGTTTTATTTAGTGATATAGCTACCTTCTCACGAGATGATGTATTTAATGAGCATGTATGGACTGAGGAGAACGCACATTTTACTCATATTGTTCAGTATGCCTAAAGTGTTTTCTGGTTGGCCCTGCATGTTTTTAACTGGCTTGTTTTCATGACTTCTACTTGAACACGTTACAAAGATTAATAGAGAATATACTCTCAATGTAGAACAGCAAATTTGGTTTCAGCACGACGGTGCGCCCCCGCACTGTAGTCACGTAGCATGGTAGCACCTTTCTGCAACTTTTGGAGATCGATGGGTAGGCAAATTCGGTCCGGCCTGCCAGATCATCTATCTGGGTGCCTTCTTCTGATGCCATGTGCAGAGTATGTTGATCGTATGTCAGATCTTCTGCCTGGGATAGAAGCAGCCTGCGATCGCATGTGCCAGGCATTTTTGAGAGGATGAGACAGTCTATGATCAGGCATTGTATAACTGATACGGTGAGTTACTGTGTGTGTGTGTGTGATATAGAGCTGTACTATTTGAGTTACAATTTACTGAGTCATGTATCACCTACCTATTGCATTACATTCTCATACTCCATGCAATGAATAAATGAAAGAAATAAATGTATACACTGTGACTCCTGCACCGCCCACAGCCGGGGTCCTTAATTCCTTGTACCCCTGGTAGGATGCACTCCGAATTCTCGGATTTTTGGGGGCGAGGATTCATTTTCAGGGGTCTGCATTATGTCGAAGTTTGTGTAGATATCTATTTAAAACATTTCAAAGCTGAACCGAAAAACAACAGTAATGTGAGTATGATGTTCTATAAACAGATGTTACTCACATATATTATGATAGCGTTGCTACGTGACAGGTAGATCAACAATGAAGAAATGAAGTCAAGATTATCGTATTGTTCTGCAAACAGACGCGACTCACATTACGTTATGCTAGCGTTGCCACAACAAAATAGGGCCAAGATTGTCGTTTGAACAGTGGAGAGCAATTTTGAAGCGGTAGTGGAAAACCCAGAATGCTGTTGAAGTTCAAAGGCAATGGAGACGTGTGTACAGAACAGAACTGCCAACGTGAGTAATAATTGCACGCATTCCAGACAAATTTGAGACTCATGGTTCGGTAAGTGATTTTCACAAGAGCAGAGCTGGGAGACCTCGCACAGCAACAAGCCCCGCGTCTTCTGCTATGGTTTTGGAACGTTTTGAGCACTCACCGCAGTAATCTACAAAGCAATGTGCACGTGAGACTGGAATTAGCAGAACCAGCGTACGTCGTATTATTAAAACAGTAAAGTTGAAAATTTTCATCTCAAGACTTTTGCATGATTTAAATGAAGATGACCCTGATCGGAGAATACAGTACTGTGAGTGGTTTCGGAACATGATGCAAGAGGATGAGGCCTTCGTAGAGAAAGTTGTTCAGTCCAATGAGACACAATTTTAAGTTGAACGGAACTGTTAACCGGCATTACTGTGTGTACTGGTGTGCAAACAATCAACATGTTATTTTAGAAAAGGCTGTTAATTTACCTGGAATTAATGTTTGGTGTGGGTTGTCATCTAGGGGTCTATTTAGACCATTCTTTTTTGAAGGAACAGTAACTGACACAGTGTACCTGAACATGATACGCACACCCATCCAACCCGCCATTCATACACTCTATGGAAATGAGGAATTTTACTTCCAACAGGATGATGCACCACCACATTACCACCGAGATATACGTGCGTAGCTTGATGACAATATTCCAAGGCACTGGATAGGACGAAGAGGTCCGATGAGTATCCACTGCGTTCTTCGGATCTAACTCCGTTGGACTTCTACCTATGGGGAACTCTAAAGGATGTTGTATACCGTAGAAAACCAGCTACACTGGCAGCACTTCGGGAAGAAATTGAAAAGGTATTTGCTGCAATCGCTAAGGGCACTTTCGCAAACGTTGCTCAGTCAGTAGTTCAACGTACTCAAAAGTGTATCGACGCCGATGGTGGGCATTAGCTGTTGTAACTGTAAAAGTGTAAGATGATTAGTGCTCATCATTTTCTGTTTGTGTGAATTCAGTTTTGTTATGTTAACACAGTTTTTACTTTACTTGAAGTGTGAATACATTTTTGACATCCTCTGTGTGTGTGTATAATATAAAATAAAAATAAAGTAACACTATTAGCAATGTAACAAATTAACAGTAATTATAGAAGCTTAAAAAGGATAAAACACTAAGATAATATAAAGTTGCACTTGAAATCGCTATATTTTGAACTCGAGTTCGAAGACAAGTCATTTCAGTCATTTCAAAGATTCCATTTACGTACTTGTCTTCTTGCCATAGAAGAATTCACCTGTTGGAAATATAGTGATTTCAAGTGTGATTTTATCTTAAGTGTTTTAAAGCTTCTATAATTACTGTTAATTTATATATAGCTCACGAAACTATGGCTATGACGAGCCAGTCTTGAGCGTATGCCCACCAAGTTTACAAGCCAATTTTTTGAGCTATCGTATTTAAACCAAAGATACACAGTTGTCGTATTTCACTAGTAGAAAATGCAAAATAGAAACAAATTTCACAGTTACAAATGAGTGTACGCCTTCAGTATTTGAGACCTGAATACTTTACAATTTGTACAGTAAATGTACCAGAAGAACATAGGAAGGAAAATCCTGAATATTATTTTTATTAAATCTTGTAGTAAGCAATAGATGTAAAAAAACACCCAAATTTGAAGTACTCCCTAGCAAACGTATTGGAACAAATAGAGAGACAGCTGTCAATCAGAATGGTGGAATGCTAAGAAATGTGCTAGTTTTAATAATACGCTTAAATTAGACACGTAGAAAAATCATATACTTTTGCTGCGGAAAACTGGTCTATTTCTTCTACAAAAGAGGGAAAACGGTATTCATAATGTATGGAGAAATCGCATTAATTCAAAAGAGTATTTTCTGTGCTTAAGGAAAGAGGTACAGGCAATTAAAGCCCCCAAAAGGTGTTCAATGCTGTTTATTGATCTTTCAATATGAACTACTATCTCAAAATCGACTGAATCTAGATCTAGGTCAAATATCAATTATTATTAATCTGAAAACAATATATTTTTCAACTGACGGAATACCTAGTTGCTTAAAACGAATTTATTTTATATTGCTTTGAGAAATATTTAAAGTTTCTTAAATACGAAAAACTTATTTTAAGTAAGTACTAATTAATTCATTTTACACTCCTCTGTAAATTCAATAGTGATTCTATTGAATTTCATATATGCGTTATTAATTAAATTAATTTATTACCGTCCATAGAAAAATTGACTTTAAGCTTGCGCGTATTTTATCAAAAAAGCCAGCATGTGTTTCTTTAAGATTATTGAACACGTTTTCTCGAAATCAACCAGCACAAGTATTGAATTTATTAGATCCAAAATATCAATAATATTCAAACATAATTTTTATTAGCAATGTTAATGTGACAATTATTTCCCCAAAAGCAATTTTGTGTCTTATTTGATAGTTTCGTTCACTTTGGCCTTATTTCTCTTTTTCATTTAGTTCTTTTGTGTTTCATTGGAATTTCCTCACATTTTTCATTTGAGATTATTTAAGAATTTCACCGAATATGACAACGCGTTTTGACTTTGTAGAATGTTGCACAGAACATCAGAATATTAAAATGTATGTAAAATGCATTTTCAATAGAAAGACAAACTTGAATGAGATTGTGTATAGACAAATCTTGATGAAAAATGACATCTAATTGATACAAATGCGGCAACTTGTTCTTCATAGAGCCTTTAATGAAATTTGTGTGGTTCGTGGTAGAGTAAAACAATTTACTAGGCATGCCCGAAAGTTATGTAAAAACATTTACAGCTCTTATTGTCTGTCTGGGAAAAGAATACATTTAGTCTATGGTTGTAACAACAAATGAAGTTAGCACAGGCGTTTAATTTGCATTGAATTTTATACCCAGATACTATTATGATGTATATAAAAATATCTAGAGATTTTGATTTTCTTCAGAAAATGTAAATACTTTCCCTGACACCGTTTCTCATCTAGCACTGTTGTTAAATTTATTTTATTTTGTGTCAATAGCACATTAGCCACTGCTGAGATTAAATAATTTTGAAGCTGAAAACAACAAAGTGATTAAACAAATGTGGGTATACATAAATGCACATTCGAGGGATTCCATTTACATGTTTTTGTTATCGGAATTTTTAGATTCGTTGTGGCATCAAAATGCACGCTCCCGTTGACGCAAAAGTGTAACAAATATCACTTCAAAATCCTGTTTTAAGTCATTAAGTCATTAATCTGCGGTATATACACAGATGAACACACGTTAAAACACATGTTTGTATATATAGATATAACAGGTAAATTATGCAGTAGTATTTGTATAAGATGCGTGCTAAAAACTTTATATACGTCTGTAAGTCTATACGTTTCCGGCCTCGCCGATAAGGATTATCGCCTTCACAAAATCTTTATCTGTCATACCTTATCTGTTAAGTAAATAAATTCAACTGTAACTTCCGCTCCGCTGCGTTCATATTCAGATATAGTTGCATAAAGAAGGTTATGAGTAGAATATTGTGACATGTTCAAAATGGAGTTTCGAGCTGTTTATGGGGAACCATCATATTGTACCGTAAAAGAATGAGCCAAACTTTTTCGAATGGGTCGAGAAAGCATCGAAGACGAAGAGCGTGCAGATCGGCCCTTGGAGGTGCTCACCCCTGAATACATCGCTCTTTTAGAAGGAGAAATTATGAAAGATCGGCGGCTCAAAGTTACAGAAATAGCAGCAAGGTTGGGCCTTTCTAAAACTTCAGTCCTCCGAATTATTCATGAACATTTAAACATGAATAAGGTTAGTGCAAGATGGGTGCCTAGACTTCTTTCCTCAGTCCAAAAGCAGCAACGTGTCATCTGTTGTCAGGCATTTTTCGAGCTCTGCTGTGATAACGAGAGAGAAGTTCTACAAACCAGAGATGATCCTTGGAGTGGCGTAAACCTGGCGAAGAACCGCCTCTAAAGGCCAAGGTCATTCAGCCAACCAAAAAAAATCAAGGCCACAATCTTTTGGGAGTGTGAAGGAATACTCTTCATTGGCTTCAAGGTGAGGAACACCACAGTAAATGGGGAGTACTATGCTGGCCTACTGAACAGAGTACGTGCTTCCATCAAAGAGAAAAGGCGAGGAATGCTGAGTGGTGGTGTGCACCTTCTTCAGTATAACGTGCCTGTGCACACAAAGGAAGCTGTGAAGAAATGTGACTTCAAGGAGATCGATCATCTACTCTACAGGCCAGCTCTAGCTCGCAGTGACTATTTCCTCTTCTCAAAACTCAAGAAGGATCTTCGAGGAAGAAATTTAAGTGTGAAGGAGAAGTGATGGATGCTCTTTGTGCCCATTTTGCATACATGACTTCTGGCTATTTTTGGAGGGGGACTGAAATGTTAATTCAAATATGTGAGAGGTGTATTGCAATAAAGTAATATATTAAAAAGTGAAATATAGTTTATCATACCTAGAAAATGGTTAGACTGGGAACTTATGGACCTATTCTCGTAATTATGAGCCTGTAAGCATTTCGTTTCAGAAATAGGAGATCATCACTGTGAATGAACTAGCTATTGGTATAAGTGACAACCGTTCGACGTTCGACTGTGTGGAGAGTGGCATTTGAAATAATGACAAACTATCCAACTATATTTAGCTGAAGCGCCAACTTGCATAAACCACATCCGGAAATACATCTCAGTTAAATGGTGCAATTCATTTCTGAGAAACTGCATATAAATGTCTCCTACCAAACGCAGAGAGAAGATATATGGACCAAGAAGATAACTCAAACGTTCAAACTGCATTACTGATGTTTTGGCTATGAAACTTCACTAAGGTTTTCATAGACTGCGACTGTCCTGATAGTTAAAGATATCGTCACGTGTAAAGCCAGCCTTTTCAGTGCACAAAGCAAATGCTAAGAAGTTTATGAACACTGTAGAACGCGTTGGCAGAATGTTTTCGTGACCGAAAGTCCGCTGCATAAATCTCTTGCATTCGGTGAAGGTGAGAGAGATAAAGCAGGTTTTCATGCTCAATTCCAAATTGTGACTAGCTCCTTCCCTCACTGGAGTTTTTGTTGTATTATTTGCTGGGTTTCAAGTTACAAAGAAGTCGTTTCGTTCTTCTCTTGGTCTATCAGCATACGAAAGCCAACTCTCACATAAATCTGTTTCTCGCAAGTATGATCAATTCGTGAAAACATTCTTGCATGTCGGAGTAGATTCCCGCTTGAGCTCACTTGCTCCTAATATATCCCATCTACAGAGCTGGGGATATAATGCACACCTACCTAACGAATGTATTTTGTTATAATTTTTTCAACCAGTTAAATAAAAACATATAAAAAGAGAAAATAATATCAGGCCATATTTTAAAGAAGAAAGTGATTAAAAATAGAGCATTTAATGTTTTGTTGTTGGGAAAGTACCTCAAATATTTGCCACCAATTAACATATATTCTGTATAAGTTAATTTAAAATATGATAAACAATTATTAAGATGGGTATAATATTTTTTTTGTTTGTCACAAGGATCACTAAATAATTAACCTCATAAAATTATTTCTATTTATGGACTAACTTATGTGAAAAATCAAAAGCAAGTTCTACATCAAGGAATGTTGAGTTAGCCTATCCTGCCACCAAGAATACTCCCCAATAGTCATCGCTTTATTAAACGCTCTAACTTATGAACAAGTAAAATTTGGACAATTTTAAGTTCGCGTATAGCAGGTTCTGGCTTTCTATTTCTATTTACATTTTTTTCATCTTTTAGTCTGAAAAATAGTGTTTGGTCTAGGCGGTTTTTATGGCATCACTCATGATGACAATAATTAAAGAAATATTATAATTTTACACTTAGCTGTTTCGTAAGCATAAACTACAACATAATATACCATATGTATCAGATAATTACATAATTTCAGTTTAAAAAATAAAATATTATATTACACACTACACGCAGACAAAAAAAAATATACATAAAATATATGCACGCTTAGCGAAGCCTTCGCTTGTATATTTTCATGGCTTTCCCCTCACGTCCATCCACCGAAAAGCATCAACGTTAGGGCTTGGTCACTTGAGCGTTTAGGGAAACTAATATTACCAAAAGTTAAAATTTATCAAATTAAATTTCTTTAAAACTAAAAATGGACCAGTTTCAATAATATGTGTATGCATGTATGTAGTAAAGATAAATATAATTTTATAAATTTAATCAAATATAAATATAGCTCTTTTACATCTACAATGTCATATTCTCCTTAAAGAACATGAATAAGTAATTAACCCAGTAAGCTAAAGTTTCATTATTTGCTTTCATCACAAAATTATTTGCATGCATGAAGCTACGAGAATAGCTCCATAAGTTTCCGGCCTAGCCGATAAGGATTATCGGCATCACAAATATCCTTACCTGGGTTCATACCTTATCTGTTAAGTAAATAATTGCAGCTGTACATTCCACTCAGCTGTGTTCAGTTGTTCAGATACAATTGCATAAAGAAGGCTATGTGTAGAAGATTGTGACATGTTCAAAATGGAGTATCGAGCTGTTATTAAGTTCTTCACAAATGAAGCACTTACTCCAAATGAAATTAAACAGCGATTGGACGTGTATATGGGGAAGTATCCCCCTCATATTCTATCGTAAAAGAATGGGCCAAACTTTATCGAATGGGTTGATAAAGCATTGAAGACGAAGAGCGTGCAGGTCGATAAATGGAGATGCTCACTCCTGAAAGCATCGCTCTTGTGGAAGGAGAAATTATGCAAGACCGGTAGCATAGCAGCAAGGTTGGGCCTTTCTAAAACAACAGTCCTTCGAAATATTCATGAATATTTAAACACGAATAAGGTTAGTGCAGGAAGAGTGCTGCCAAGACTTCTTTCCTCAGTCCAAACGCAGCAACGAGTCATCTGTTGTCAGTCATTTATGGAGCTCTGTTGTGGGAACGAGAGAGAATTTCAGTAAACCATTGTTACAGGAGATGAAACTACGCTCCTCTACTATGATCTCCTGTCCAAAGAGAATCAATGGAGTGGCGTATACCTGGGAAGCACCGCCTCTAAAGGCCAAGGTCACTCAGTCAACCAAGGAGATCATGACCACAATCTTTTGGAACTGTGAAGGAATACTCTTCATTAAATTCAAGGAGAGAAACCCACAGTAATTGGGGAGTACTATCCTAGCCTACTGCACAGACTACGTGCTTCCATCAAAGAGAAAAGGCGAGGAAAGTTGAGTGGTGGTGTGCGCCTTCTTCACGACAACGCTCCTGTGCACACAGTTCATGTTGCAAAGAAAGCTGTGAAGAAATGTGACTTCAAGGAGATCGACCATTCACCCTACAGCCCAGATCTAGCTCTCAGTGACTATTTCCTTTTCTCAAAACTCAAGAAGGACCTTTGAGGAAAGAAATTAAATGTGACGAAGAAGTGATGGATGCTGTTTATGCCCTTTTTGCAGACAAGATTTCTTACTATTTGGGGGGAAAGTTGAAAAATTAATTTGAAGATGTGAGAAGTGTATTGAAATTAAGGGTAAATATATTGAAAAGTGAAATATAGCTTTTGTGTTTATCATACCTAGACAATGGTTTGACCGGAACCTTATGGACCTACCTTCGTATCTCACAGGTGTGAGATTCCAAGTGATCGTAGGCTCTATTCTTGTGCAAATCTCAACTTGTTTTTATTTTCCTGTTTGCATTTTTATTTTCCACGCCTAGTGGCCTTTCTTTTTCACTTACGAGTAATACAACATGTTACATGTTATCCAGCTAGACATAGATGGAAAGATGGTGTTTTCAGTGTCATTTTCATTATTATAATTACAACATATTATAATAGGGGACCAGCTAAACGTGTCATACATACAATATTTACTGGTAACGTAGCAAAAAAAAAAAAAAAAAAAAAAAAAAAAAAAAAAGCAAATTCGTCCTACTTTGAATCCAGCTTTACGAAGTGCCATCGACATTATCTCACGTTGGACACTCTGAAAGTAGACGACAAGAGAAGGTATGTTTTCTCTTACCATCCTCTATTCTAACATGAAGTCTACAATGAATATACAATAAATATAAAAATTCGAGAAAAGTGTTAGCTATCAGGAAATCATTGAGCTCGTAATATTTTAATATGGTGTGGAGTTAATAACAAAAGTTCTGAGAAAGGCTTTACAAGCATGTTTGTTCGGCCAATAATTGCAGTTATTTCTAATGCAGCTGCTAATAAACTTTTCTTACTCAAACAGGAATTAACTCAAGTATTGTTACATTTTGTACAATAAGAGAGATTTCTATTTCCGTTAGACCGGAACCCGGAAGCTAGGCAGTGTGCCTTTTCTATATATGTAAGTGCAGATAAACATGAACATCGCATTTCAATGCATTGGGGTCCGTATGGCCAATTTTTAAGTCGCCTTTTTCTATTTTTGACTTCTGTGGCCTATATAAAGGTTTAAAACCTTTTTTTTGCCTTTTTTGGATAGTTATGGATTTTTTCTGCGATTATTTACGCATTTTGAAACACACAAAGAATTTCAATATATTGAAGTGATAAAAAGTATAAAAATTAAATGGCATGTTGACCTCACAAAATATCTAATCTTATTATAAAATCGTTTGTTTTCAAGCAATCAAAAATTTCCTTTTCAGCCCATTCATCTTTAAATAGCAAAACACTCATTTGTGAAAAGGTACGCACAGTTACCTCGTGCATACGAATTCAAAGAAATAGGATGACGAAGTACTGTAGTTTTGAATAGTCCTGGCAAATGATATGCGCTAAACAATTCTAGAAAAGTTGTGGTCGGAGTAACTTCTCATTTACATAAATGTAACAGACAATTACAAGCGAGAAAGATGAAAGCGGTACAGTTTTGCAATAAGCCGTTCCTACAATATTTTTTTTTTTAAAGAAGAAAGAGAGATACCTAGCCTGATTCCATAATAAACGCATAAACAGAAAATGAACTCGATCCGAAACCAATGCCCATCTTTTGCTCATTCACCAGGACTATTCAAAACTTCTTTACTTGTCTTGATCAACATTTCCATGTTGTCCTGAAAGGTGAATGTTCTGTTGTAACTGGTATGAGCCCTTCCGAAATAACTTGTTTTAAACATGTCTCGATCACTTCAGTGGAAGTAGAACGTTCTTTTTCCATGATGAAAAATTTTCTCTCCGATGAACTGCTGACTATGACAGTTGATACGACCCCCACAGGTGGCCGAAGTCATTAAGGAGAGTGGGAGGTCTGGGGTTCGAATACCGCCAGGGCCGTCCTGCCTGACTGAGGTTTTTTCCAGGTTTTCCTCAGTCTTTACAAATGGCAAATGCCGGGAAGGTATCTTAAACTTAGGCCTTGGAACGTTTCCTATCTTAAAAAAATCCTTTCCCAATATATAATTTCATCTCATGTATCATCAGTATCACCGCCTTGGTGCCTCAGTAGTAAAAACGAGCGTTAAACTTCATTAAAAAAAAAGTTCAAATCTTGAAAAGGCATCTTGTTGTTTGTTCCTGGGAAAAGTAAATTTAATTACTTTAATTATGTGATAAGGAAATTATTAAGTATAGTAAATGCCTCTGTTTTCACTTTTAATAAATGCCTATTTTAATTATATTACTGCCTGTTTTTAATATCTTAAGTGTATTTTTGCCTGCTTATTTTAACCAAAATAAATATATGAACTTACGGGCCCAGTTTGTCACTTTTACGTTGCACATTTTATATAATGATACTAAAAATGGGGAATAGAAACAATAAAATTTTTCCTACAAAAATATCCTCTAGAACATTTGTTTACGAATAGTATTCCCTATTAAGCACCCATATAAGCAAACTTATGTTTTGGCAAAATAAATTACACTAGATGAACGAACCTCCATTACTGGGGTTCAATGTTGGACCTCCAGACTATCATTAGCACTATAATTTGTATTGCATAGAAAATACCGACTTCCAGCCTAATTTTAACGGCGTTTAGAGCCACTTCCGCGATTCCTTGGCTAGGGTATTAGTTTGCAGCAGCTGCGACAGCTTGAAATACTTGGTCAAATTGTCCTGTGAGTTGTTTTTCAGAATGTTTCGTTTTCTATAAAAAGTGAGCTCACCAGGTGATCTGAGGCTCCCAAGATTTGGGGCTCATTCGTGTTATCATTAAGAAAACATTGAAGTTGGTAAAGGGTACTTTAAACGCTTAAGAAACTTCCAGAACTAGATTAGCAAACCTGCTCGGGGTTCAAATCGAAAGCACACATCTTATTAAAGGCGGCAATAAAGAAAAAATTAACGTCACAGTTCCGGAATCAAATGCCACGCTGTTAAAACGGGCCGAATAAAATTAAGGAGCGGTACAGAAGCATGTTGTAATGAGATTTCGGTCCTGAATTTGCTAAAGTAGAATTAGTGGCTTTGTTTTCATAGGGAAATAAGACTGGTTGGTTGAATATATTAGCTATATAGAGAAACAAATGAAACATTCAGTAATTAGACTATAACGTACAGCACACTTGCTTTGCTGTTTTGTTTTCGGAAGAACGAACTCTATTGTTCACTGATAGTGGTGTATCGGCCTTGTTTACCACATCATCAAACAAAAGAAGCGTGAACTAAGACCAGAAAAAGTTGTTTTTAAATAAAAAAGATGGCAAGAACACAATTGTTCTAATATCAAAACACAAGTTAACCTCTATAAAGTACATGCATATCTCCTGATAGAAGCTGTAACAGAATGTCTTTTGTGACCCTTAATTAAAACAATTATAGACGAAAGATTAAGTAATATCCAGCCATAAACATAAACCGTAAACACCACCACTGGTGTTTACGTCAAGCTGTCTGGATAAGGCTTTTTTTCGGAGTTTTTCCTTACCCAGAGAAGTTTTTTTTTTATTTATTTATAACTCAGGGCATGAAACGGCCGACAAATTTTGCACAGAGGCCTCTCTTTCAGGCTTGAGGTTCTTTTTCGTGCCGTAAATGTACGACACGGGACCCACTGCTTTACTTCCCTTCCGAAGGAAGCCATACTTACGATTTTTATGCCCGAAAAAATCCATCGTCCTGCCGGGTTCCCCTGAGGAGGTGAATGCCAAATAACTTTAAGGAGCCAAGCACTCCGAGCTCATTTGCTCTACCATTAATTCATTTCATTTAAGTCGTACCTACAAATTTATACTAATAGTGTTCACGTCCAATATACAGAGAAGACCAACCAGTTAAAGCAACCGTTAATAAAACATTTTAAATTTTTTCAACTACAGAAACGTGTAGTATCGTGTCATTATAACAATTATTGTTATTATTATTATTATTATTATTATTATTATTATTATTATTATTATAAAGAATAACAGTCACTAGCTCATCAAACATAGCGTTCCTGTACAGTTATCACATTTTATTTCTATGCTACATAACCTCGAGCAGTAAATTTCTATATAAAAGATAAAGATAAAGGTAGCTTATGTCCCCTAAGGACAAAGGTCTCTTAACAAGTAGGGAAAGCTCGTTTTTCCTAACGTGGTGAGATATTCCACGCTAGTTGTTCGTATCCTGTTTAAGACACTGACTGATTTGTTCTTTGATTACTCCATTTCTCACTGCACTAGTTGCTTCTCGAGAGATTTCCATTTTTCTCTTCCTCTTGCTACTCTTGCCCAATCTGAACCTGCATGTTGCTTGATGAGGTCTGTTCATCTTTTTCTGGGTCTGCCTTGTGTCCTTTTTCCTATCCGAGGGTCCCACATGAAGATCTTGTAGGTCCACCAATTGTCCTGCATTCTTGCGACGTAGTCTTCCCATTGTCATTTGCTTCTGGTAGCTATTTTTGTGATGCCTGTTGTCTGAGATAACTGATTTATTAATACTAGAGGCATTTTGTCCTTCAAAGTTATTCTCAGGATCTTGCGTTGCATTTTTCTTTGGCACATTTGAATTTTATTCTTATTTTTCTGTTATTGACCATGTCAGGCACCCATATAGTAATACAGGATATACACAAGTTTCGAGCGTCTGGAATCTGATTTTCTTAGTTAGTGTTTGGTCTAACAATATAAACTTAAGAGCCCAAAATGCTCTCCAGGTTAATGAGATCGTTCTTTATACTTCTTTATCCATTTCATCATGGAAGAAAATCTGTTGTCCTATGTATGTATATTCTCTCACATATGTGAGGACTGTTCCAACTATTTTTATTGGGGTTTCAGGTCCTTTTGAAATTAATTGCGTCTTCAGTTTGTTTAATGACAGCCCTGCATTTTTTCTATACTCACATAATTGTTCCAGCATAGTTTGTAGTGTTTTCGGTGTTTTGGCAATAAGACACATCGTCGGCAAATCTTATTCCACTGCAGCTTATATTGATTTCGAAATTATTATACAAGTTCATTTTCATGAATATATGCAGCATTACACAAGTGAAGAGTTTGGAAGAGATTGGATCGCCTTGGCGAACTCCTCTTTCTAGTCGGAATGGTTGTCCTTCTGTTTTTACTTTCGCAAAACTTTGACTATAGATTTTGTGTAAGATGCGAATGTATTTTGCCTCTATTGCCAGAACGTGTAATATGCATGTATGTTCCACTGAGTCAAAGGCCTTACTATAGTCAATAAAGGCGATGTATAGTGTTAGATGGAATTCCTCTGTTTTCTCCATCAGCTGGTTTATAGTTTGTAGATGGTCTACTGTGCTGAATCTTGTACGGAAACCCGCTTGTTCTGGTGGTTGATTTTTATCCAGAATCTTTGTTATTCTTCTAGTTAATATTTTAGTAAACAGTTTATATATAGTTGGCTTATAGGTCTCTGGTTGTCTATATTATCTCTAGTGCCTTTTTTGTGTAGAAGAACAAGTGTGCTGGTTTTCCATTGTTTAGGTATGTCTTTTGTTTCTAGATTTGCGTTGAAGATTTTGGTGATTTTTGCTGTTAGTTGGTCTTCTGCAAGCTTTAGCAATTTCGTTTTGTATTCCATCTTCGCCTGGGGTCTTCCCGTTTTTGAGCTCGTTATGGCAGTTCGAACTTCGCTGTAGAGGTTTGATTGATTTATTTATGGGCGCTCTTTAACAGCTCAGGTCATCAGCGTCCCATTCAACTCAGGGAGTGAAACGGCCGACAAATTTTGCTCAGAGGCCTCTCCTTCAGCCTTGAGGTTCTTTTTCGTGCCGTAAACATATGACAGGGACCCACGGCTTTACTTCCCTTCCGAAGGAAGCCATACTTAGGATTATACGCCTGGAAAAATCCATCGGTCCTGGTTCGCTGTATAGGATAGATAGAGATTGTGTGTTTGGGATATTTAGTATCTGGTCCCTTGACCGAGTTGGGATGGAGCTTGAGTAAAGGTGTTTGTAGAAATCTGTAATTGAGTCGATTATGCTTTTTCCCTCTGGATTCTTTGTTCAAGGTATCCATTTCTTCCCTTTGTTCAAATTTCCCTTTGCTTTTTTGATTGATTTTGAAATGTTTCATATACTTTCAGTCATGTAGCACCTTTTCCTATGATGTTTTAATCTAGCATGACTATCTAGAGATAACCAACGGAATTTTAAAGTGCATTTAAATGCGTTCAAAGCGACAAAAATGCATTTCTTTTCCATGCCTCCGAAGAAAAATATATTCTCGAGTGTTTAAAATGCTGTAATAGATTTATCTCATATACTTAGGTGTAAAACAGATTATCAGTTTTATTTCAAATGTTGAAATCCTCCTTTACTTTAGTTTATAGATATATTACAAACTGTTTCTCTTAGAGGTGTCGAGAAATACGTGATAGTTGGAAAAGTAAATTATTGTTTATTACCATACATTTCTCCAAAATTATGTAAAATCTCTTTAACTTTAAGTAAAAGTTCAATGCAACTCGATATGTGCTTTTCTAGCTACCCTGCTGACATCCAGACTCCAGCTTTCCATTTACGGTGGCGTCCACATATTTAACGTAGCTTTCTTTTACTCTACTGAATATAGCGCCAGGCTGGTCCTAGCATTAAACATTAGCACACATGTTTCAACCCATTTTCGCTGTAGGAATTTGGATCATTTCTACATCTTGTAATTTGTGCCATCATAATTGATTCGCAAAGACCAATGATAGCTTTTAATATAACATTAAACTTTTATAGCCCGAATCAGCTCATAATGTGTTACAAGGGACGCTAAAGATGTTTTAAAAAACGCAATCAAAAGGGTTTTATATACCCAAAATACAGAGCGTGCCACTTCAAGCAAAGAAAAAACTGTGTTAACATAACAAAACTGAATTCACAAAAACAGAAAATGATGATCACTAATCATCTTACACTTTTACAGTTGCAACAGTTGCTCAAAATGTCCACCATCGGCGTCGATACACTGCTGAGTACGTTGAACTATTGATTGAGCAACGTTTGCGAAAGTGTCCTCAGCGATTGCAGCACATGCCGTTTCAATTTCTTCCCGAAGTGCTGCCAGTGTAACTGGTTTTCTACGGTATACAACATCCTTAAGAGTTCCCCATAGGTGGAAGTCCAACGGAGTTACATCCGGAGAACATCTTAGTTCTATTACCTTTGATTCAATAACATTCTCGGTTTTTCCGATACCACTTCAAAATTGCTTTCCACGCTTCAAACGATAATCTTGGCTCCATTTGTTGTAGCAACGCTATCATAATGTATGTGAGTCACATTTGTTTACAGAACATCACATTACACATTACTGTTGTTTTTCAGTTCAACTTTGAAATATATTAAACAGACATCTACTGTGAAAGTGTACACATTTTTGTTGGTCCCCTTGGTATTTGGGGAGATATTTATACAGTTGCACTAAGTACATGAGTCAAAAATGCATTAAACATATTCCTGGGTCAATAAATGGGTCCATTCCCTTTGGGAAAGGACTTAAAGGCTGGCCAATAGCAATATCCTTTCGCAGGAGAACGTTGATGTTTACCGATACATGGCCAAGAGAAATGATGTATGTTTTCATGAGTGGGTTTCAACCCAAGTAAAGTGAACTTCTACACAGGAATTAGCATGTTGAAAAGGCGCTCCTTTCTCGAAACAGGAATTCAGACTGACTAAGGAATTCTGATAGTATTGTTCAGGGAAGTGTGCTGAATTTACTCGCGCAACTTGAGATAACAGCACAGGTTTTCAGCAGTCTTCAGAGAACATCTCAACGTTACCCAGATGAATAATGGAGGAGGCGTTCGAAAGATTTCCTCGTTCCCTTTCCCACACCTTCTGTGCCATTCCTATACAACATTTAAAACGGATTGAGCAGGTGTACTAGAACGGAGATTTGTTTACCAGTGCCAAGCTAACATTAGTGCCACCTCGCCGTTGCTCATCTATATTCAAATACGGCGAGTGTTGAGTACTAGTTGGTGCTGTGACGTTTTATCGGTTGTTTTTCTCTGTGAAGAAAGATACTCTACATCTTAGCGACGGTGCACTTACTTTCATAAAAACAATTCATCTCACCCTGTCAGTAAAAACCTTGAGCTATCGAGAAGTCAAAAACTTAAAAAAGGGGATTCTTCGAATGCAGCAAATTACAGCAATAACCGCCACAGGTGGCCGAGGTCGTTAAGGTGCGGACTTGTGAGGGGGTCTGGGGTTCGAATCCCGCCAGGACCGTCCTCCCTGAATGAGGTTTTTTCCAGGTTTTTCTCAGTCCTCATAACTGGCAAATGCCGGGGAGGTACCCTAAACTTAGGCCTGGAACGTTTCCTTTCTTAAAAAAAAATCTTTCTCAGTATATTTCATCTCATGTATCATCAGTGTCTACCGCCTGTGGTGCCTCAGTAGTAAAAACGGGCGTTAAACACCATTAAAAAAACTGTAATAACTAAGAGCTATTGAGCTGTAAAAGAAATTAACGAATAAGAAATGCAGGTGCATTTATTAATTTGTTCAGAAGTCTGTAGCTAGTAAAAATAGATATCTTTGAAAGAAAGGTTAACGAGTCTTTACTTTTTAAAATTGTGGTCCTTTATAGCAATCGCAGTGCAACAATCACTTACATAAGTATTTCCGTATTTTCCTATTTCTCTAAAACAGCTGAACATATTCTAGACATGTCGTAAGTTGAGAAAAGGTATATTTAGTAATTTTGGCAATTCATAAAATGCAAACTCACGGGCCGTTCTTTTAATATTCAACATTGTTAGTAAGAAGTATGAATACATTAAATAACAGATATTATTGGTATGTTTTATAAATTAATTGGTTATTGGTATATGTCCTCCTGATGTCAGTAAAAGTTTCTAATAATATTGTCACATTGTTTCATAGAACAATAAAACTAGTAAAATTTAAACATATTATGACTCTTGGTTTCATGATTTTATTTTGGCTAATAATTTCATTATAGGTGAAAAATAAATGCAATTTAATATTAGAACTTTAAGGAAACGTTATTGAAACAATTATAATGGATAATTATGACTAAATTAATGAAGAAAAGCAAATGTATGTACCTCATCAATTGTTTTATATATTATAATCACAAAGAAATAACTTGTAAATACAATGAATAGGATTAAATTCTGAAACAACTTTGTGTTGTAACATGTGAGAACATCGCAACAAATGAAGTGTTCTGTGCAAAGCAACAGCTGTGATTGCCTATCTTACAAGTATGGAGTTTCTAAAGGGCCGTTTGCGTGTACAGAGCTGTTGATGCTATAAATTACAGGGTTTTGCAACATGATGTTAGCCATCTGAAGTAGTGATGAAATAAAAGATATACCGAGGGTGCCAAAAATATATACAAACATTCCCATTAGATTTCTATTTAATATATTTCAAAGTTGAACCGAAAACAACGGTAATGTGTAGTATGATGTTCTGTAAATAGATGTGACTCACATGCATTATTATATCTTTGCTACGTGACAGGTAAATCAACAATGAACAAATGAAGCTAAGATTATAGTATGATATTCTGTAAACAGATATGACTCACATTACGTTATGTAAGCGTTGCTACAACAAAATGGAGCCATGATTATCGTTTGAACAGCGGAAAGCAATTTTGAAGTGGTATTGGAAAACCGAAAAGGTTGTTGAAGTTCAAAGGCAATGGAGACGTGCGTACAAAACTGAACCGCCAACGCGAGTAACTTGCATGCATTGGAGACAAATTTGAGACTCATGGTACCGTATGCGATGTTCACAAGGCCAGATCTGGGAGACCTCGCACAGAAACAAGCCTCGCGTCCTCGGCTCTGGTTTTGGAACATTTTGAACTCTCACCGCAGAAATCTACAAAGCAATGTGCACGTGACAATGGGATTAGCAGAACCAGCGTACGTCGTATTATTAAAACAGCAAAGTTGTCAATTTTCATCCCAAGACTTTTGCATGCATCGAAGAATGCAGTACTGTGAATGGTTTCGGAACATGGTGCAAGAGGATGAGGCCTTCGTAGGTAAAGTTCTTTGGTCCGACATAATTGTTTCTACTGGTGTGCAAACAATGCACATGTTATTTTAGAAACCAATTACACTGGCAACACTTAGGGAAGAAATTGAAACGGCATGTGCTGCAACCGCTGAGGATGCGGTTGCTCAAACGTTGCTCAATCAGCAGTTCAACGTACTCAGAAGTGCATCGACGTTGATGGTGGACATTTTGAGCAACTGTCGTAACTGTAAAAGTTTAAGATGATTAGTGCTCGTCATTTTCTGTTTGTGTGAATTCAGTTTTGTTATGTTAACACAGTTTTTTCTTAACTTGAAGTATATATACATTTTTGGCATCATTTGCATATAACCGCTATTAAAGTGTATATACATTATTTTGGACCCCTCTGTATTTAAATATATTTAAAATTCATCGTACTTAAATATTGTCTGTATTTACTAGATTGTGGAAAATGTTTCACTAAGGGAATTTTAAAATAGCAGGTAGACGAGGAAGCCAATTATAGCTAAAACTTATATACTGTTGGTCTATTATTTGAATGAACTGAAAGCGTATTAATGTACTGCATTTCTGCTGTGAATTTGTATATTCCGAAAACTAAAAAATTCACTGGCAAAGACTTTCCGTTCGTGCCTATGATAGCGCAATGTGTTTTAAAAAGGTAAAAGGAAGACATTAGCTAAAGGAAGGATGTAGATATCCCGCCGGCGTTTTCACGGCACTTGGTCCCAATTTTATGCTCTCTTATAGCTGACTCGCTGTGGAAGGAATGATGGCCTTGGCTTTTATCGCCGCCCTCTCGCAGTTCCATCCACCGGTCAACCTGACAATGGGACGCAAAACCTACCGTTTATTGTGCAGTAAATACATCATTACTCAGAGACCGGCTCTCTTCTTGTCCTTAAGAGACCTGGGACACGCAACTCTGTCGCTATGGGTCATTAAGTCCATGGTGCTCTTTGTGTCTCGGCCTACATTGTTTCTTCCCTTATTTCTACAACAATACTTACACACATACTCTGCTCTGCAGTTTTCTGTTTCATTTAAAACTAAACAGTGAGACTTTAAAATTATGAACCAAGATTTTTAAACTATAATATTTTGGGATTAATTTATATGAATAATCAAGTCAGTTCATAGACAAGAGCTCTAACCACGGTTTGTGATTTTACGACTGGTAAAACAACAGAACTGGATTCTGTTAACGAAGTGAGCCGCGAAAAGTGAATATGTCATGTGTAGCTTAAAATTAATGTACAAGATTCAAAAAAATATTTCGTTAATTAATACTTTTTTTTTATATATATAAAATTGTTCGTCACGCAGGAGATGTATAAATTAAGCGAATTCCTCACCAAGTTGAATAGCTTTATAAATGAATATAAAATCCAAATTATGGCCTTATTAATTAACGAAATGAAATAAATTATGGCATTACTGTGTGGTATTAGGGAAAAAAATTGAATTCTTGCAATCTGTAAGCATCACAAAAGACAAATACCGTCACGGGTGGCTGAGGTCTTTAAGGCGCGGACTCGTGAGCGGGAGGTCTGGGGTTCGAATCCCGCCAGGACCGTCCTCCCTGACTAATATTTTTCCAGCTTTTCCTCATAAATAGAAAATGCCGGGAAGGTACCCTAAACTTAGACCTGGAACGATTCCTTCCTTAAATTAAATCCTTTCCCAGTTTATCATTTGATCTCATGTACCATCAGTGTCCACCACCTGTGGTGCCTCAGTAGTAAAAACGGGCGTTAAACACTATTTAAAACAAAAGAAAAATCACATTTTAGAGTTATTATTATTAATATTGAGATTAAGCCACAAAAGTTAATGGTATACTATTAATTAAATATATGATCACTGACAAACATAAAGTGTGTGGGTTTTTTTAAAGATTTTTAAATGTAGTCATGTTTATGAACTGAGCCTTTGATATCATCTTTAAATTCACTAAAATAGAGAGAAATAACAGAAAGTTTCGAGTTATATTGCGTATTTAAGAAGATGATGTTCATATGTTTCAATAAAACGAAAACATGTTACTATATCGAAACAAATACAAAAGTACACACTAAACAAACATACACATCAACAATTTACAATCAAACGTTTCATTCATTTTCATTGGCTTTGAAATTTAATTTAAATGTTATTATAGTATAAACGTTTAACACAAACGTTTTCTGAAGGTTATTACAGAGCACTCTTACATATAAATATAATTTTCAAACACATATTAGAATAATATTTCACATCTGCTAGCTTTACGACGATGCTAAAACATGTTCATCGTTATAAATACAGTTTATATGCGAAATTGTTTTGTTCTTTTATTTTAAAAAAGTTGAAAGAAAATTAAACGCAAGACTTCATTTTATATTTCGAATTTTTGTATACCTTCACTTCCTAATAGTGCGACTTACCTGGTTTTCAGAAACTATTTTTCTTATTTTATTTCAATGGCATATATATAAAGAATCAATAGAGATTTAAATTTTTTTTTTCCAAAACTGTTTTACGGTAGAACCGCAATCTCCATTCCTTCGGAATTCAAGCAGAATAATTAAGAAGCAACCGAATGGTAACAAAGCACAATACCAAGACAATTTTCACTCAAGATCCAACAAGTGGACTTTCTATAGCATGTAAAACAAGCTACATTCAAAGATTATATAAAGCGAAGAAATTCATTATCTTTTTACACTAGACCTTGATAGATTACACTAAAACTTTTGATATATAGAACACATAAGAAAATTACGCGCGCTGTCTAGGCAAGAAGATGAGTGCGTGTACATTTGGATCTTGGCCAAGATTTGTAACGAATTCTATGCCAAGGTAACTACAGAAAGGGAGGGACAAGCATTAAAATGAAGAGAGGCGTATGGCAAGAAGAATCGATCTTCCCAAACCTTTTTACAAGCTTACTAGAAAATAACTTTATAAACTGAACTGAGGAAAATATGGAATTATAATGGATAGCCACAGTTTCACAGGTGCAAACAAACCTAAAGGACTGCAAGTAAAGTTGCAGGGCCTTAGTAAAGGCAACTAAATGGCGAACTGTTGATGAACGTGGACAAAACACAAGTTATAACAAACAATCAGAGTTAATGCAGTTGAAATACGTCATGTATCTATCATTGGAACACATATATGTGGGTCACCTTGTTAACTTTCAACGAAATATGGACAAATAATCCTAGCAAGGAAATCACTATAATCATTAAAATGCATACTACTGGGTAAGAATTTGAATAAGATTTTAAGTAATGCCACCCTGCTCCCCCCCCCCCACACGTCTTTATTTATTTAATTACGGATTCCAAACTTGAACTCTGATCTAAATTCAAAGAAATGTCCCATGACTGCCAGAGAAAGACGCAAAGGAGGTTAAAGGCAAAATCTCAAACAACTGGATAAAAGAACTGCCAGACACAAGTGACGTGGCCAGCTAACTTAAAAAGGAAATGGGCAGGTCACCTAGTAAAACTTCAAGGCTGCAGATGGGCAATCAGATAGAGGCAGGCCATCAACTAGATAAGCCGATCCCTTCAATAAAATCCACAGGACTGTACTTGTCCAAGGCAACTACAAAATGTAAACAACCAATGAAATAATTTTCTTTGTCTACAAAAACTCATTTTATAATTCATACTTTTCATGCGAGTGAATAAATATTTCTAGATTCTCAAAATCTATATTTTACAAAATCTTATGTGTTTAGAAAAAGTTGAGTTTATATACAGATAATATTTGAATTGGCCCCTCTTTAAAGGGTTTCTTAAACAAACTCTACCTTTCAAGTAGATTCATTCATTCTTTCTTACACACACACACACACACACACGTATATACATGAAAAATAATGTAACGCTATTCACAATGTAACTAAAATAACAATAACATTAACTAGAAAAGCAGAAAAGGAAAAGCACTAATAAAAACTCAGATTGGTAATCAGAGAGTATCTAGTCGATGGATAGGACGCGGAAGACCTGTTCACTGGCCTTCCCGTTCCCCTGATCTCATATTAAAGATAAATTTTATGAAGAAGTACCAACTAAACCTGATAAACTGCGGTAACAAATTAGGAATGTGTCTGCAAGAACCAGTGAAGAAATGTTGAGACGTGTTCATCGATCTTTTGCAGCACGTTTTTGGAAATGTATCGAAGTTAATGGCTATACTTTCGAGCATTTACTGAATTGAAATTGTTTGTAATGTGAACATGAACATAACATTTACCGAAAAATATTTCCTGTATTATTTGTCCAATATCTCATCATCTATCACCCCTAGCTGATAGATGTATTAGAACTTTTATACTTAAATCCGAATGCTCTTTCCATTCCTGGGAAAAAATTACACTATTCCATTTAAAAAATTCAAGGTGACCTTGAAATGACCTTGAGAATGCCATTCAAGGCGAGTTAAGACCGCTAACTTTATGTCTCCCTAACAGCACTTCCAATTTTGTTTAAAGTATTTTTGATTTTCCTTTTCGTTTCGGAATAAAACGAATGCGACACTATAAATACCTCATCCTGTATGTATATATATATATATATATATATAAAATAAAAATAAAAATAAAGTAACACTATTAATAATGTAACAAATTAACAGTAATTATAACAGCAGAAAAGGATAAAACACTAAGAAAAAGTCACACCTGAGATCGCTATATTTCGGACTCGTGTAGTCCTTCTAGACAATTGTCTTCTTGCCATAGGACTCCACGAGTCCGAAATATAGCGATATAAAGTGTGACTTTTTCTTAGTGTTTTATCCTTTTCTGCTATTATAATTACTGTTAATTTATATATATGTTATACTTTTATACTAAAATATACTTTTTATATATTATAATAGGATGCACAAAGGTTGCAAAGTTAATATTATGTGCGCTAATTTGAATAAATACACTCATTTATTCCCGTCTTCCTTTAAGTCCGGTATTGCATGGAGTGGGGTGTAATGTCAATTGACAACAGGAACAATGAAGCCACGTTCTATGCACAGATGAATCGCGCCTCTGTCTCATTCACATTGCAGGAGAATGCACATTATTGTGGAGACAACGCAGAAAGACCGAAGAATATATAGGAAGTTCACAAAAGCAGGTATCATCAATGGTCTATGAAGGAAGAATGACCAATAGAAAAACAGATCTCGTTCTGATCCGTGAAACCATTTGTGCAAACTAGTACATTGAAACTGTTTTGCAACTTGTGGCCATATCTATTCCTTTACACACACAATTATGCCGAGGCACACGTTACAGGACATGTGTCTAGATGGTTAGAAAGGTACAATGTTACAGAACTACGAGGGAAGGTCCATAAGTTTCCGGCCTCGTCGATGCCTTCACAAAATTCTAATCTGGTGCCATATCTTATCTGTTAAGTAAATAATTACAGCAGTAACTTCTGCTCCGCTGTGTTCAGTTATTCAGATATAGTTGCATAAAGAAGGCTATGTGTAGAACATTGTGACATGTTCAAAATGCAGCATCGAGCTGTTATTAAGTTCTTCACAAAAGAGGGGCTTACTCTAAATGAAATTAAAGAGCGATTGGACGGGATTTATGTTTACCCCGCTTTTCCTAATGGCCGGATTTGCCTGATTTTCAGGAAATATTTTTCTTATTCTATTAAATTTCGTATAAATTGTATTTCGTTGCGAAAAAACATTTTTTTTTAACTTTAAATTTTGGGGTGCAGGCAACCCCTCCCCCCGTCGCTATTAATCCGATTTCACTGATTTTTTTCAGTAATTTTTTTATTTTATTTAAATGACATATATAATGAAAGAAATAGTAAAGACACTAGAGCTATTTTTAAAATTTGGATAAACCCCTGTCTGCTAATATTCCAATTTCGTGATTTTCTGGAAGTATTTTTCTTCTTTTATTTCAATGGTATATAGCGAGTTCCTTTTAAAAAAATAAATTGTGGCCATTTGAGCGATTTTTAAATTTGGGCTTAGCTCCCAATAATCTGATAGTTTTCAAAAAGTATATTTCTTGTTTGCTTTAAATTATATATGCCGAGTTTTGTTGTTAAAAAGCAAATATTGGAGCTGCTAGAGTGATTTTGGGTTTCAGGTAATCCCCTCCCCGCTCCTAAATGCCAAGTTTGCCTGATTTTCAGACAGTATTTTTCTTATTCGATTCAATTTAAATGGCATATACGTTGCGAAAAACATATATTAATGCCACTAAAGCGATTTTTAAATTTTGGGGTGCAGGCAAACCCCCATCCTAATGCCCCGATTTTCCTGATTTTCAGAAACGATTTTTCTTATTCTATTTAAATGTCATGTACGGAGTTTCGTTTCGAAAAATAATGTATTAATGCCACTAGAGCGATTTTTATATTTTGCGTTTCAGGTAACTGCCCCCTCCTCCTAATAGTCCGGTTTCACTGATTTTCTAAAACTACATTTCCTACATTATTTCAATGGCATATACCGAGTTTCTTTTTAAAACGATAGAGAGATTTTAAAAATTCGCTTTAACCCGCAAACGATTTTTCAGAGGCATATCCCCTTCCGAGTAGTCAGATCGCCAAGATTTTCGAGAACTACTTTTATAAATTAATTTAGAGATTTTTACTGAGTTTTGTTGAGACAAACCCAAAGTTTTGGCCGCTAGAGTGATTTTTCAGGATTTTTTTTTTTTTTTTTTCAGTTTTCGCTGTAGGCTAACCCCCCCCCCCCCTAATGGTTCGTCACGCCCGAAAGGTTCCATCCGTCCTGGCCGGGATTGAACCCGCGATCTTGGGTTTAGGAGGGAAGTATGGTAACCACTACACCACCAGGACCGGCGAAGTGACATAATGAAGCCATAACAGATGAACAGGCTGGTGATACTTTGCTGTAAATTGCAAGCGGCTGATTGGGAGGGAAAAACTGTAACCGCCGAAAGATATTCTTCCCCTTTCATTTAAGAGACTGTCAGAAAATTGGTACGTCCCACGAGATGGCGTCGTGACGTGTCAGCATGGCCAAATCGTCTCTGTCTTCTTTCTCTTCTCGCGATATGGCGTTCATTAGAATTTAATCGAGTTTTCGCCTTGGCTGGGAGGTTTGCCCCACCCATATTCGCGAGGAGCTAAGTGGCGATGAAATTTGCTACCCCTCCTTCTTATGATGATCTTCAGGGTTGCAACTTTTTTACTGTCGATGTGGGGGGTGAGAAGCACAATGACAAGGAGCGCCAGCGTCGCCAAGATGATATTTAAGGAGCTGAGGAAAAAACAAGACTATAATAGTGACAAGAGCTTTTCTTAAAGTTATATGCTATGACAGCAAAAGACTTCGGCCGGCTCCTTGTAAACTCCGTAGCCTATGCTATCTTTGAAGTACCTAAGCCTATGGTGCTGTTTTCGTCATTATAAAACGATAGTTGGTTAATGTTTGTATTATTCGTTTTTGTATTTTTTAATACTCTGCATACTTTACGGCTAAGTCTAGAAAGAATAACGCTATTATCTGAGGACAATGCCTTTGAATATTCTTCTTTTCTTAATTGATAATAAAACACTAACGAGCGAATATCTATAGCTGAAAAATTCCAAAACACGTAGAGTTTAAGCGAGAGACTTTTTGATATTATGGTATATATTTCTTTACACTCGAGGTTCACTGCCGATACTCGATTCTTTCTTGTTTTATAAATTAAAATAAAGTTTTCTCATTTTATTACTTTGCAAAAAATTGACATTTAAAAAAAATGCCCTATTACTTATAAAAAGTTTTGCGATTACTGCTAGTGATATGAAATTTTCCACCTCGCAAAAAATAAATGTTTTACCAATACGGAAAAATACCTCGATATCACCCACAGAATTCATTTTAAAAAGCTCCATAACTCATATTATGCAATAAACGCGCTGTCTTGTTATTTCAAAATAACAACTAACTTGAAAATTATTAGGTAAAATCAATAAACGCGCTGTCTTGTTATTTCAAAATAACAACTAACTTGAAAATTATTAGGTAAAATCAGCTTTCATGCCCAAATACCCTGGCGTATGATATTGTTACAATACGCTAGTTGCATTTACTAATTTAACAGATCATGTGATATGTTTACTAGATGTCTCAGCACAGAGGTTATTTTGTAGGCGAAGTATTCATTTTTCCATATCTGCCAAAAATGAAAAATATGCTAGAAACTAATGCATACTAAATAGCAACATCAAAATATTTATTTCCGGTAATTTAACATGTTTTTCCTCCGGTAGATGATTTTTAAAGAAAGTTATAGCTTAGACATCTGTTGCCAGACCATCTGTAGAAATATAAAGAAGGAAAAGGAGGTGCTTTATTATTATTATTATTATTATTATTATTATTAGTAGTAGTAGTAGTAGTAGTAGTAGTAGTAGTAGTAGTGGTAGTGGTAGTGGTAGTGGTAGTAGTAGTAGTAGTGGTAGTGCTAGTGGTAGTGGTAGTGGTAGTGGTGGTAGTGGTGTTAGTGGTAGTGGTGGTAGTGGTAGTGGTGGTAGTGGTGGTGGTGGTGGTGGTAGTAGTAGTAGTAGTAGTAGTAGTAGTAGTAGTAGTAGTAGTAGTAGTAGTAGTAGTTGTATCTTTATTGTAATAAAATTCTATATACATACATTATAAATATGTTTCAAGCATGAGTAGTAGACCGTATATGTTTACACAATTAGAAAAAGGAATAAATAATAATAATATAAAAATAAAACAACATTAATAATAAATAAACATTATTATGGAAAGAACGATATTTATAGATATATGAATGGAAACATATTCCTTTATTTATAATTACACTAGTTATTGCGTTCTAACCAGAAAATAAATTGCTGCTAGCTTCGCGCACTTTGGCTAGGAAAATGACCATATTCAAGAAATAGTGTGGTTCTCATACAGGTCTCAGTATGCCAATCGTGCTCTAATTGTCTTAAAAAGTTTTCAGGAAACAGCGTTTTTCTTAGGTGTTCATTCTGCCAAATACGTACCCATTCCTCATTCCCTTCACAAAATGGGCAGACTCTCCTACCAGCACTATCCCGTTATTTTGTGAGGTTTTCAACCTCTTAGTCTAAGCCAGGACATTCCTGATTTCGCCTTTCTTCCTATAACGATTATATATACCTTTATACCCCAGTTTAATTTAATTTAATTTCAAGGAGACTTTCTCGTTACATTCTACCTCGATTTTCCTGCCTGCTAATATCCTCTAGCCTTGTTCTAATCTTCTACCTGCCATATTGAACCAGAGAAATTCCTCTGAGATCTCTTTGCACCTCTACAACCCAAAATGTTTGGTGCTATATTTTGCTCCTGGTGTCTATAACATTTAGCTCCAAGTGTGGACTGGCCTCCCTACATTAGTCTAAGCCAATGTTTCACTGTCCTTGTTTTACTATTAACCGTATCTTCATAGCAATCTATCTCCCTCATGACCCCAACAGTTTGATGCTCCTTTGAAGAGACCGAGAACCCTTTTGAGTGATTTTTATGATCTTTGAAGCGCACCCGATTTCTTGGTACCTACTACCTGCTATTTAGTAACTTATGAATGAGACTTGTGTTTCTTGCAAGCATTTAAAATGAACCAATTGTGACAGTATTATTTAAAAATTGTTGCATTAAAATATTGAAAATAGTATTGAGCTCATGTATAGGAATATCATCCGATATCGATACCTCCCAATACAGAGGTATATAGGACCTAACTTAGGAGCTTCTGTGCGAGTTTTCTTTCCTTCATGCTGTTACCTCAAATTGTTATTCATTTAAGGAATACTTCCTTGTTTTTGTCTCATTTACATTATTTTGACCATTTAGTAAGTGGGATGGAATATTGCATGAAAATAAGGATTGCCACCAAAGATGAAGAACCATTATCAAAAGGCGATAATGCTCATATGACCCATATGTTATACATTTGTTCCTAGCTATTTTTAAAGATGAAAAATTATATTACAGTATACAAGAAACACAAAATGTTAAAATTTGTTGTTATTTAGGAGTAATCTTTAATATGAGTGGAAATTAAATAAGCGTTTATCCATTATTAATTATAAAGCACATGGTCAACAAAATGAGTTGCAGATATACCAGTAAGGAAGTACAATGCTATGATTAAATCTATTTTGTTGAGCAGTATTTCCTATCTCCAGAGATTAGGGAGAATATAAAATTGTATGTTTAATTTGATGAATCCTAAAACATTAATAAGACATTATCAATATAAATTAAAGCAAAAGCCTCTGAGAATACGATACACACATTTTGTACAGTATTTCTGAAAAATCATACAAGGCAGGACCTCGCAAACTTGCGTCCCCCTATAAAGTCATAAAAATTCCAATCCCTAACATACAGCTAGGCTAGGGGTGATCTCATGGCAGGAAAGATCTTGAAGACATGCAACTCGAACAAAAGGCTAACGGGAATGTTTCTGGCCCGAAAACTATTCGAAGGGGAGATCTGAGGGGAGAAATGAGATAAACAAGCCCAGGAGTTTGTTAGTAGGAGGACTATTACAGAAATCGGCGCCAAATAGCAGCCTATAGGGAACGAACCGGAACCACGTGATTCTCATGTAGCCAACCTAGGAGTAGAACCTAAACAGACGCTACAAGAATTTGAACTCAAAATTAAAAGGACGCACATGAGGCTGACCGACTGTGAAACTAATAAAAGTTATGGGAAAGCAGAAAAACCCGGCAGTCTTGTGAAGAATCTTGGATGACGCAGTTTTGAAGAAAAGCCACGCAGCTCGTTAGGCAGTTTTTTGAAGAATCTTGGAGTAGTTACGTAACAGTTGTCGACGCAGTCTTTGATGAGTTGTAGTTAAGCAGTCTGGTGAGTTTTTAGTCAAGCCCCGCAGTTAAGGCAGGAGCAGTGTGATTAAGTTTTTAGTTAGGCACTGTGACGAGTTTTAATCAGTTTTGATGAGTTTTGAGGCAGTTCAGACAGTCCGCAGTTAGCTCCCTTATAGTTCAAACAGTCCGAGTAAACAATTCTCAAAAGGAATCTACATGTGTCTTGAAGTGAAGTAGAGCGTGTCCCCCGTTCCCATCCTGTCTCCCTGGTAACGTGCATACGTTCCAAAAACTAAAAATAAATAAATAAATAAATAAACCCTGAGATTCCAAAAAACTATAAACAAGTAATTCATTCTCATGCGCCGGAGCATTGGTTCTGACGTGGTGAACGACACTTCATAGCAGCGGAGCGTTCATCATTTTCTCAACAGCACGACCGCACGACCATCAGCCGAACCCCCCCCCCCTTTTTAATACCGCTGCATTTGTTATATGAAAGTGAAATATGGGATAGGGAAGAGCTGAACATGTAAATAAAATTCAAGTCGATTTATGGAAAAGGGTTCTCGGGCTCTCCAAAGGAACTGTGGGCTGGGGCTGCTATGAAGATGCGGTTAATAGTAAAACAATGATGGTGAAATACTGGCTTAGACTAATGCATAGAGACCAGTCCACAATTCGCACTAAATGCTATAGATACCAGATATAAAATATAACACCAGTTTTGGGCTGCAGACGCGGAAAGTGGACTCAGAGAAATTGGCCTGAGTTTAATTAGCAACGAGACAATGCAAATAATAAAAACGTATGGAAGAAAGTTGAAAAAAAGGCTAGAGGTTATCCATAGGCAGGAAATCGATGCAGAATGTAACACGAATGTCTCCTTGAGCCTATCGAATGAAATGAAATTAACCTGGGGTAAAAAGAGGTGTATATGGAGAAAACCGAGATTAGGAATGGCCAGGCCTAGACTTGGAGGTTGGAAGCATAAACAATAACGGATAACTCTGGTAGGAGAATCTGCCCATTTTGTGGACGGAATGAGAAATAGGTACATATTTTGGTAGAATGTGCCCATTGGAAACACCTGAGAAAACACTGTTTGCTGAAAACTTTTTAAGGCACTTAGAGGTTGATTGGCATGCTGGGACCTGTTTGCAAACCATACTAATTAGTTGCATTTTCCTAGCCAATATGCGCGAAGCTTGAAACGTATATTATCCGATTTAAGACCCTAAACACTCATTGATAGCAGTTGTTTAGCTGTATTATTTTAATAAATTAATTTTCACATGTTTGTATATTACGGTAAAGGCTATAATGCTCAATATAAAGCCACAGACTTTTAATAGTAATAGTTATTTAGCTATGTTAATTTAAGAAATCAATTTACGTATGTTATTACATAAGATAAAGGCTAAAATATTTCATTTGAAACTCAAAACATTCATCCATATTATGTTTATAATTATATTAATTAAATAAGTTTACTTGCACATATTTAGCTAAAGCATATAATGCTCAATATAAAGCCACAAACATTTAACAGTAATAGCCATTTATGTTAATTTAAGAAGTTCATTTGCGTATGTAATTACGTAATATAAAGGCCATAATATTCGATTTAAAGCCTCAAACATTGATTGATAATATGCTTTTAATCACATAAAATTAATAATTTTATTTGCACATATTTTAATGTTAGGTAAAGACTTTAATTTTCAATTCAAATAACAAACATTCGTGGGCAATACGTTTTAAATCGTATAAATTTTCAAGCTCATATATATAGATTTCATTTATCAGATAAGGCCTATTACAATGTATGCCTTAATGTTTGTTAACCTTTATGACAATACCGAATAAGAAAAATGTAACGATTCAAAGAATGACGCATATAGTTAAGAATATGAAAAGATTAAAACTACAGATAAGAAAATTGTAACACTAAGTGAATCAACCATTGGCAAGCGTAACAACATCAATAATGTGTACCAAGAATGAAACACGAGACAGACAGCTTTATTGCGACTAAATAGAAACGAACGAGTTTCATTCGCTTAATATATGTATATTGAAAAAAACCACATTGTAATGTATAGTATTATTACAATCCTATTGTAATAAGGGATGGTTTTTATCTCAAAATTTATTAGTTATGCTTTGGATTCCGTAGAGAGAAACTGTACATTAAATTCCATTAGCAGAAATCGTGGTTTGTAGTCCGTAAAATTTAGCAGCATTTTAACATTACGGAAAGATAAGTGGCGATTAATATTTCTCGGAAAAAATTACAAAATTATTAATCGTGGTAAATGATATGAGTTACGAGTTTGAATTAATATCCATATAGGAAAATTGTATAAGAGTTACAACAGGACAAAAAGCTCAGTTTTCGGGAGAGAAACATAAATTATACCACGTCTGTCTCGTACTCAGACTGCATCTAATAATATCCTCAGAGCATATCGTAATCAGAAAAGTGTACTGTTGTGTGGTTATAACAAACATTCATAAACTCGTAGATTTCTATCATTGTGATTTTGTTATACTTAAAATCAACTCCTTTCACCCCAGAAGTAGCAATCTGAAAAATCCTGCTATTATACCAAACTCTGAACTAGTTGAGCATATTGTGGTGTTAGTTAGGAACGATGTAAACGTCCACGACGACAAACGGCGGCATCGTCCTTATTAAACTATTACAAGCTAGAAGCAATTTATTTTCTGGTTAGAATGCAATAGCTAATGTAATTATAAATAATGTAATATGTTTCCATTCTTATATCCATAATATCGTTTTTCCCATTTTAATGTTTATTTATTTATAATTAATATTGTTTTAATTATTATTTGTTCCTCCTAGTTGTGTATTATATTTAAGCATGTACGGTCTTTGACCCATGCATAAAATATATTTGTAATACGCACATAGAATTTATAACAATAAAAAGAATACGTCTACGACTACGACTACCACTACTGGTACTACTCTACATTTGTACCTCTTACATTTTAAATTAATGTTAAATAACTATTAGATCCACAGGGGAAGTAAGCGGAGTGTTGTGATGCTTATTCGCCCTAATACACATTATTAAACGCAACCCTAGTATTACCAAATGTAATTAAAATGATAGAGAAATACATTTATTAGTTTATATAAAGTTAAAGGAATACATTTTTCAACGATTTAAAGTTAGGAAGATTCCAATTCTAAGGTCACAATGGATCCCTTCATCTTAAATGACATCCATAATTCAGTTATTTAATGAGGGCAAAATATTTTGGTTCATTATTTTAAAATCACAATTTTTGCCATTATTGCTGCAATTGCTATCTTAAAAATTCATTTTGTAAATATTATGTGCTCTGAAATGTCAAGTCTAAATAGGTTAAATGAGATTTAGAGCAAATGCACAATTGATTAATTTATCACAAATAAATCATCCCATCCATTGATATATAATTTTTTTAGATGGCTAAAATCCGTGACATAGGACGGTTCTGAACATTATTTTTGTTTTTCTTCGTTATATTTTGCATTGTCTGCTTATTTTATTATAAGAATAAAAATATTATATTACATGCTCAGTAGTTTTTGTAGAATTATTCTATCTATATTTAAACAACAATCCTGTTTTTCAGACAACGATAAAAGGAAAACTATAATAATTAAAATATCTTTAAAATATAAGCATCAACATGCAAGGTTATAATTTGCAATTTCGAAGTGAGGTAACTGCTAGCGAATGTGTTGATAGCTAACATTTTATTGTTATGCTTTAGACATCCCCTTTAAAATTTAAATAGAAATGATTATTAAAAATAAATATATATTAAATAGGCAGTTATTCGGTTTGGGAAACTTTGCTACAACCAGCAACTGTCGAATTTCTTGTCTTGTCGAAACTAGTGGCCCTGAATAGCAATTCCCTCTGTTAAATTAAAGAAGCACTATTGAACAACCGTTCTTTAACATTGGCACTCTAGTTTGCTAACATGAGGAAATATGCTTGATATGAAGAATGGTTTCAGAAAAGTTTAGTTTAATTAGGGGGTTAAAATTGGTTTTCTCTTAATGGGCGCCAACTTACGTGCCCCAAAATCGATCCCTCAAAATAATTTACAAACAACAGAAGCCTTAACTTACTATCTCTACCCCCTTCAGTTGCTTTCATAATTCTTGGAGAAGATCTGCACAGTAACTTTTTTCACCGTAACTGTTTGCGTAATTTTCTTAATTCATTTGCAACCGGCATAATATTTACTGCAATGTTCCCTCCACTTCTCCCTATTGCTGACTAGGCTCGCTTCTTTTGCAGGTTTACTCTTATCTACCAACAATTCTTTTGAGCAAAAAGTGGCAGTTAAATATTTAACATGCTTTAAAACGTTTATTATCAATGTAAGTTCGAGCAAGACTTTAAATGTTATTTCTGATGCAGCTTGACTGTTGTTATCGTAAATATTATGTTTTAAATGCCAATATTTTTCTCAAATAAATTGGCAACGGACTGTATAAAGGATGCGGTACAAAAGGAGTAATATGTTCGCAAGAGGAAGCGGAGCGAAAACTACACACAGCAATAAATAATGTGGCCTGTGCCGGTGAAAACGACGAAGTTTAAAAATAATCAGGTAACGTACACTGTGCGTAAGGCCACCACGCCCTCCCATCCTTATCAAGGAGCTGCATATTGTTACCGACACAGGTGACCGAGGTTGTTAAAGCATGGATTCGTGAGCGGTAGGTCTGGGCTTCCATTCTAACCAGGATTGAGGTTTTTTCAGGGTTTCTTCAATCTGTATAGATTGCAAATGCCGGGGAGGTACCCTAAACTTAGGGAACACTTCCTTTCGTAAAGAGAAATGCAATTTATCAATTCATATCCAGTCCACCACCTGTTGATGCTTCAGTGCTAAACAATATTTTTTAAAAATATGAAATATGCGACATCGATTGTTTTATTACTTGCAAACTATTAAACATTCTGTGAAAATGAACATGAATCATCATCATATCTATTTGAATAGCGCGATTTAAAAATGCTGCTTTCAAACATTAAGTAATTGCTATTAAAATAGGAGCTAAAATTTCTTAACAAATAATGAAAATTTTCAGGAATGTAGGTCAGTTTAAGAAATACGGTATAAAGGGCGTTTCTTAACGGTTTCGAAATTGAATAACATGAGTTGATATTCTGAAAATACAAATATACCGGAAGAAAAAATAACAATAATATATATTCAGAGAAAGATATTTTATAACAGGGGAGCAGAATTACAATTTACAATTACAAGGTTTTGTTGAACAATAATAGTAATATGTAATGCACACATTAAATAAATTTCAGCTTTGAAACTCGTCTACATATCATTTAAATAAATATGAAAACTGGAACATTGTTACAATAAATAGGTATATAATAATTGATTAAATTCTTAACAAATAATTTTTGGGCATAAACATGTAATAATATCTCCCACTTAGATAGTAAATAAAGACATTTTAATGCTGCCTGCAAATTACAAAAAAAAAAAAAAAAAAAAAAAAAAAAAAAAAAAAAAACTCGGCTTTTAAAATACAAGTTCCCTCTTAATTTAACAACTTCAAAAGAAAGCTTTAAAACTTATATTTAAAATGCAATTCACAACTTTCAACAAAATGTCCTAAACCTTCATTTTACCTGGGTCAGGGGATAACCGTTAGAGAAGGCTCCTTGCCTAACACTTTGGAAGAAAAATTAAAACACCTACTCAGCCCGCAATATTAGGACAAGGGACAATGAGCATGCCAGTAAAAATGACGTCAGGCTTGACAGACAATAGCAAATAAGTGCTAGTTGGCAATCCCTTTTGACATGGCCTAGTAGAAGGAACGGAGAAGGAGGAGAAAAGGCATTGGGGAACAAATAAATTGCGTTTAAAAACGGCACCAAAATTTTGTCACAGAATTATCAAGTTAACACCTGAAATATAAAGGTTTGCATGTAAAAGACAATATTTTAATTTAATTGCAATTTTTTTGGACGAAATATACGTTTTATCTCATTCTGACACAGCTGTTGCAGTATATCTGTATAGTGCCCCTTATAGCTACAGGACGCTATTGATTCTGTTACCTTCTAAGTTAGTTATTTTTCTTTCATGTTCGTTTCAGGCTACGCCCTTTCTTTGCACATTGCTTTTGAGCACTATTCCCCCCCCCCCTTGCTTTTTACGTATCCTTTCTCCTTTTTCCTTCAGCCTGTTTTTTTAACCACTTTCTCTGCCTAATATTGATTTAGTTTGCTTCTTTTTAGCTCTGTGTCCCCTTTATATGCCCTCTTTTCTTCTCTTTTTTCCCCCCTACTCTTTCCAAGCTTAACTATGCTGTTGGCACAGCCTCTTTCACAGCTGCTATGTTGTTTACTGCTGGATAGAATGTTGACGCTTTATGTTTTGACGTGCCAGAACTGATTTTCTTGTACTCTGGGGTATCCTCCGTTATTTCCGTGTTTACTCTCCTACTTTCCTCCTACTTAGTAGCATTTCCGTTCTGATGCCACTGAAATCCATGAGGGTTCCTACCAGTTATTTTACTCGACCTAGCTATTTACTTCATATCTGTTTTCGCATTTGCTTATTGCTATAAGAAATAAAATTGTCATATATGCAAAGGAGCTTAGTTCCTACATTTTCCTTCCTTTTTCTTTTCTTTTCTTCTCTCCTCCCCTTTTTGACAGTGAAATAGCGTATTATTTATAGTCGTGCAGGTCATATCCGCACGATAAAATTTTACTAGATATATTGAAAAAATCCTAAATATTAGTAATATTTACAAACAATGAAAAAGCAACTTTTTCTAGCAATTTTAATGGGCTTTTATAGACTTTAGGGAAATTTTCGTTGTTTTACTAAAGGATATAGTACAGGTTTATAGTTTATAGTTTATAATTTTAATATCTCTCTGCTGGTGTTATAAGATTCATAGCAGTGTTTTATACTGTCTGATTTTTTTTTGTGAATATAAAACTACAAATATAGTACATCCTTGAAGACACCAAATAATAAAAAGAATAGAAGGTAAAGAAATACAAGTTTTTAGCAATGCTGCCTAATGCCTGAATTTATCAATAGAATCCTGATGATTTTCAACAAAAATGTGAAGCGTATTCAAGTTAGGAAGCGGATGTTATCAAAAGACACTGTGATGGATCAAATGTGCTGGGTGTGCTTATTAAAATTCACACATAATCAAAATAAATTTTGTGCCGCTACAATGGAAATTATAGATGTGGTAGTCAGTGGCACTCAGAACTGTGTTACTGTACTGTGATACTCAACTGTTTTCTTAACAAATTAGGAAATAACTAAAAATGGAATTAATAAACTTTTATTTTCATAGCAAACCTGTGACCTCAGATCATTGTTTGTTTTTTTTTTCAAAATTCAGTATTTGAGAGTGAGAAGAAGAAAATACACAATGACAACCTAAACAGACTTCAGACTTCAGCATGGACGCACACAACACTTAAAGTAAACTATTTGGGCTTTTTATTACAGAGAAATAGAAAGATTGATTTGGATATTTTAACTCCACATTAGCACCATTATAGCTTTAGGAAGTGGTACACCGAAACTAAATATCACTAAAACTATGAACAGACATCTATAATGTAAATTTTAAGTCAAGAAAGAATGAAAGAAACCAAGAAACAAAGAAAGAAAGAAAGAAAGAAAGAAAGAAAGAAAGGAAATATCATTTTCAAAGTCTGCATTCAACATCGAATAACGACGGTGGCAAAAGTTGGGGTAAATTAGGGCATTTATTTCCAGTAAATGCCATACGCACAGTGGATACGCATATTTGTATCGCCTTATGGTGCATATCGCCGATTTTCTTTTGTACAGGAAAATATATTAACGTAATTTATTTATTACTAACACTAAATAAAACCTTGCTTATGTATAGGATTATGTCGATTAAATAATTTATTTAGAAGCCAGCTGTTTAACAGTATCTCATCCCCTAATCCTCAATTACTGCACTCTCTTGTTCAGATTATAGTTATCCACGTATGTGAATTCTGTCGATCCTGGGGGCGTAGTGGTAACCATACTTGCCTCCTAAACGCGGGTTCGAAACCGGCCAGGACTGATAGATTTTTTGGGCTTAAAAACCTTAAGTATGGCTTCCTTCGGAAAGGAAGTAAAGCCGTGCGTGCATTTACGGCACGATAAAGAGCCTCAAGCCTGAAAAAAGAGACCTCTGAGCAAAATATGTCAGCCATTTCACGGGTGAAACTGAAATAATAGGTTTAGGTAATAAATGATAAAGAATTAATTAATAATTACCCAGTAATATGTATACACATTCATAGCTGTAAGGTTATTGTTATTTCAGATATTATAATTGCCATGGTTAAATGTGTTCCCTACAGCCTGAGGGCAGTACAATATTCACTTTAGGAAAATGTGTTGCCCTCTTGAATGCCTGCAACCAGAGCCCAGAACCAAGGGACTGGTAGAGTTGAGGACAGAAAACCATGTTCTTTTGTTTTGTAAACAAATACATCCTCAAAGGGGTGAAGGCCATATCCTTGACAGCGAAGTCAAGTCTTTCAGTTCTTATCTTCGAGACAGTTCGGTTTTTCAGTTCTTAGGGAGAGAGTCCCAGTGTTCAACTCTCTAAGTTTCCCGCGAGAGAGTGTAGCATGAGTTTACTAGTTCAACTTCAGTGTAGTGTCAGTGAGTTAAGTAAATAATCAGACCAGTAATCCGAGTGTAAGTTTGTAAAGTTTAAAACTTTTGTGTTAATATCGGCTGTACCGCGGCCGAAACGTCGCTGATGACGTCGTAATGGAAATCTAACGGTTATGCAAAAGTGACATACACAGCGTCCCAGGCAATAACCGAGCACTATCACAACACAATAAAGTGCAGTTCATCACGAAATACAACTAATCTATTCATTCCCTCATCAAGGTCCTGGCAATATCCTTTACCTGTTATCTACGGATAACAAAAATTCCTGTAAGAGCCGGGGAAACTGTAAGACAGCGGGTAATTATCGGCGAGGAAGAAGAAGAAATACCTCTGAGATAAGGGCAACCTAATCAAGCAACCAATACTAAATAACCAAGCATTCAAAAATATCCTCTTCCGCCAATTTTGATTCATTAAACGTTAATTACAATAATTAATACAGAAACCAATCACCATCATTATAAAACATACAGCTGCACACCCTGAATTGAATTGTAGGCGATGACCTGAGATGTTAAAGAGCGTATGTAAATAAACAAGATAAAAAAAGTATGTGCATTCTGAGTTTAAAGAAAATATTAATTTGAGTTATAGCCCCCCTCCTTCTTCAAGCAATAAATGCAATGAAGGCTGGATGAGGGAGTTGTGTATAATAACAATAATAATAATAATAATAATAACAAACGTAAGGGTGTTCCCCGATATACTCTGGGGGGAAAAAATATGGTCTGTGACTAAAAAAGAGTTGGACTACATCTAAGAAGCGAATATCTGCAATTTAGTTTTACTTTTATCAGTAATAAGAAAAATTAATAACAGTAAAAGCTCTATCCATAATGGCGGGTTGATTTGGTTTATTTATGAACGCTTTTTAACATCTCAGGTCACCAGAGTCCCATTCAATTCAGGGCGTGAAACGGCCGACAAATTTTGGTCAGAGGCCTCTTTTTCAGGCTTGAGGTTCTTTTTCGTGCCGTAAATGTACGACACGGGACCCACGGCTTTATTTCCCTTCAGAAGGAAGCCATTCTTAGGATTTCTACGCCCGAAAAAAATTCATCGACCCTGGCCGGGACTGAACCCGCAATCTTGGGTCTACGAAGCAGGTATGGTTATGGTTACGTAGATCTTCGTGAAGGAATACTTGAAAAGCAGAGAAGAGAATTCTTGTGCCAGATTGCGCACACTACAGACCTCATATCTCTCCGTCTCTCTCCCTGCTATTCTGTAATACGATTCTGTTGTAGCGCGTTACTTGTATAACTGTAACGTCTCTATCTGTGTTTCTGAGAACTGTCCCTTCTCCCAAAGGACCACGAGAAGTACATGTACAACATCGTATAAAGAAATACATTTATTTGTTTATTCAGCCTCTCTTGCAGATTTTTTAGAATTTACTTTGGTGTGCCAAGAACAAACATCACCTCCCCCCACTGCCACCCTTGCAAGGGGCATGGCGTTTACCGAAATGGCACTCATACATTCTCTGAATACGCAAATACAAAACGCCAGAAGTCAGCTATGCAGAAAATGCTAGACGACATAATTTGAAAGCCTGAAGCTCAACAAGGGCTTAAGGAGCTAAGGTTCTGTACCGTACCGAATTGGCCTCGGGTCGAAACAACTCTTGCTGTTACACCACGGTTTAAATAAGTACTTTTAATACAAGTTGCATATCTTCTGTTTAAATAGACAGCAAGACAGTATATATAACAGAAATGAATGTACGAAATTTCCATATTCCATTCGCCACGTAATAATGCTAATGCTTTTCATCAACTATGCTATTTTCTGATTTATATATTCATAACAGGTATTGAATGGTGATGACTTTGTATGTATGTGGGTATCTATATATAGCTATAATAGTGATATATCCTGTAATATGTTTATTACGACATCTCCAGTAAATGTGTTAAAATAGTTCTAAGGAGGAAAATAAATAAATATTAGCCAAGATTTGTTTTCGTTGTAATATTTACTATACTACAGAACGACCTAATGAGCTAAGAACTAACTTGCGTTGCCGTCCGAAGATATATGTGAGACATCTGTCAAGTCGTACCTGGTGTAGTGGTAACCATATTTGCCTGCTAATCCCAAGAACGTGCGTTCAATCCGGCCAGGATCGATGGGGAAAAATACTAAGCATGGTTTCCTTCGGAAAGGAAGTACAGCCGTGGGTCCCTTGTCGTACATTTACGGCACGAAAAGAAACTCAAGTCTGAAAGAAGAGGCCTCTGAGCAAAATTTTTCACGCCCTGATTTGAATGGAACGCTGATGACCTGAGATGACAAAGAGCATCCGTAAATAAACAAAATCTACAACATTTGTTCACAAAGCACAATATTAACAAAATGTAAATATTAAATTAGTTTTCTATTTTAATGCTAATATTTTTAATAATCAATTTTAAAATATTTGACATTTGTTTCAGTAGGACGACTGGGTGTATGTTTATCTACGAGGGCAAGAATATCTGCTTTAATTTCTGTCCGCAAGTTGGACTTCCTGGATTTGACTTTGACTTTAACATTTTCTTTGTAAAGAAAGCACATCAAACATCTAAGTCACTTTAAAGTAAAACTAGCGTATTTGCCAGGCGCCACATATTTTCAGAATTGTTCATACTTCAAATTGGATTTTGAACAAAGCATGGGGTCACTCTCGAGCTCATATAATTCCATCTTAAGTTCAGGATCTTGGCTTTCCATCTTCGCGGACATAGATTCAACAACAACTGGTAATTGGCGCAATCGGAAAATCGTTTTTCATATTCTTCCTTGGTTTATGAAACTGTGCAAATTATGCAAAACTGAGACTATTGATTTGCGTTGAAGAATGGTAGGTCAGTTTTTTAAACCTTCCTCAAACATTTCCAATATTCTCTCAAAACGGCTATATGTTCATGTGTTTATATATGAAGCTTTAATTTGACATTTCAGATGTTCAATAATATCTGTCAAAAGTAAATATGCAAAGAAATTCTTCGTTCTTAGGTTTTTTAATATATCAGAAACATACTTTCCTTTGCTTTATAAGAACTGGAAGACCTGCTTTCTTATAAAAAATACTTCAGTTTTCTTGGAATCAAAAACAATGCAGTTAGAAGGAATGAAGGAAGGGATTTGAAGTGAGTCTAGTCTTTCTATTTCTTGTTCACCTCTTCAATGTAGTACGTATTAGATTTAAATGCTTTTTTTTTTTAGTTTTTGAAGAACGTAAACTACCCCCTTCGAGGGCTAGAGAAAAGAGACCCTGGGGACCGGATCCAGTTGGACCACATTGACTTAGATACTGAAGACATTGCATCCAAAATCAGTTGCTTTAATATAAAACCTATAATCATTTGCGACGTTAAGAGATGATACACCTACAGTATGTTGTCTTTATTGTTCAAAGCTTTATGTTGAACTTGAAATAACTGGTTGTGCACGCAGTACAGTGCGGTTCATTTCAAACTTGCCGGCTTACGGCTCGCTTTTACTGGGGAGATGCTTCTCTTAATGCTGATGTTTTTTAGATGCCGCATGATTGTGCTAATCGGCTTGAACGTTTCCAATGACTTCTGTGCATTCTTGCCTAAACATCTGCAAATTTCTCCTCTATCAAAGATGTCTTTTTTTCGATTTTTCTTTTTGTCTTTAACAGACGGCCACTTTCCGAACAGTTCAGTTGCGTACGATCTTGAATGAATTTTTTGGTAAGATTAGCTCTGTAAGAGCTAAGTTTCAACAGTGAATATTCGACACTCAACACTGTACCGCGCCATAGTAAGCGAGGGATTTACTGTACCTGGCATGTTTTCAACAAGACGTCAGAATGACCCTGAGCGGCACCGTGGAGATTGATTTTCTTCCCGTGAGGGAGCGATCGGTTCTTCCCAGTTAACGCGCCCGTATGGCTCGCTAGAATGCTGGTAGATTTGAAATGGATCGCACGGTAATTCCATAACACATGGATAAAACATCAATTGAAGAAAGTAAACATTAAATTAATCAGACTTGTTAAGTGTCAAAAAGTTGAAGTCTTGATATCCTTAATTTTAGTCTTCTAAACAAAACAGACATATATTGTGGGAAAGAAATTATTTGTAATTGTATTTGTACTTGGTGTTGTATTGTTATGTTCGTTTAAGCAATATTTTAAATGAGATGCTTGTTTAAGATATATTTCCATATCGATGCAATCTAGTATTGCGTTCCTAAATGAGATCTCTATTTTCAAAATGACAGCATGGATCTTAGCTTTCATCAAAATGAAAAGGTAAAAGTTACATTGTTATCTTTACGAGTATATGCCAGTTAACAAAGGACTATAAAATAAAAAGTGATATACCATAATGGCGATAAGTATGCTATATAGGTTTACATGTAATACATTTATAATATTATAACTTAACAATAATTTATACCGGATGCTTTAAATAAGTGAAAAAATATTTAAGATCAAATAATAAACACGAAAAATTAAAGTAATTTGTTCTCACGTTTTGATATGTCTAAAAATACATGAACTCTGCTACCTTAGTTTTAATGTTATTTCATCCAAACTTATTTTAAACTTCCTGTTCCTCTTAAAATGCCTTATATGAAAACACTTGTATAAATAGAACAGGTAATAAAGCTATGCAATTACTTATTATTGCGCTATTTAGAAATGTATACAATTTAAAAAGAAGGATATGAACATAACACATATACTATTAATATAGACCTCAAAATAAAAATAAATATTCAAGTTGTAGGAGTTCCTCCGATCCAACCTCACTGAAATATAATTATAATGTACAACTATGTAAGCCCAATCATTATATTTTGATATTGTAATTAGTAATATAAAATAATGTATATATTTGTGTCATGTTTTATCCTTAGTGAAAGAATTGTAACGTTGTAAGGTTAATAAACCTAAAGGACTTTTAAACTCGATAAAGTCTGTAACCGTTAAACTAGCCAATGCCAACAAAATGTTTTAAACTTACAAAATTAGTGATTGGCACTTGTAGAAGATGAACTTAAACCAGCTAATGAAAAATGTATGCTTGAACTTTAAAGAATATTACGCATGCCTTTGTGACCCCATGTCAATCGTTAAAACCAACGGTTACTTGATTTGAATTTCATATATAAGGTGAGGGCAAGCAGTTGGCAGAAGCAGTTGTAAGTTCGACGTTGCTGAGGTACGCAGTTATAAGATCTACACGTGGCAAGATACATGCAGTTCTGATACATCAGTAAGGCAATTTTTAAGTGAATATTAAGTCTAACCTAGCTAATTCTATCGTACGCAAAACACCAGAGGACACGAAAGACTTTGGACACAGTAAAATACTTTTATATACTAATGTAGCATGCATGCTTATTTACACCACTGGACTCCACTGCCAGTTCTGTTGTGTACAATCCACAAAATAACAGAATTCACCCTCAGAAATCGTTGTCATTGAAGCGTGAGCAACAACACTGAAGCGATCAATACTCAATCTGCAAAACCGCTTCAAAATTGGCATCACAACGTGAGGCCACTCGACCTCGACCACAAATCACTTCAAAATTGGTGCCCAACCGGGCACATAGCCGGAACCTACTAAACCGCTTCAAAGTAAAAATTGAAATAGAAATTAAATAAAGGCATCTCAGATCTCGTCGGCTTAAAATCCACCGTAAATGCACGTCAAAATCTTTCATCTTTCAAACAAAAGGGAGCAATGGGCACATATGGAAATATTCAAAAGTATTCCGGACTACAATAAAATATTGTTAATAATGCGATAATATACTGGGTGAGCAAATTTATTTTTATTCTACCGTGAGTAATTTAAAAATTACTGACGTCACTATTGCGGAGCGAGTTTCAATCAATATTGTCCTTAGAATTCTATGGAGGACCAGAATGCTCTCAGAGAGAGTTATAAGGCAGTTTATTTACAAAGTACAGCCTTGTTAGATCTTTAGCCACTTGCTAGGCGGCAGATATCATCTACATTTAGTGACGATATCCTTCAAGGGAAAGTGCGCTGACTAGCAATTAAAGTCATCCTTTCAAATGACTAGCATTTAAATTTGAATAAATTTTATTATCCAGTATATGCGATTTGATAAACCATATTTTTAACTGTAAATGAACATAACTTCCTTGCAGCCTCAATATGGGATGACAAAACACTCGCACCAGTAATTCAGTAACACAATGAATGAATGAATGAATGGTATTTAACGCCTGTTTTTGCTACAGAAGCACCACAGGCGGTGGACGCTAATAATACATGAGATGAAATGATAAATTGGGAAAGGTGTTTTTTTTTTAAAGTAGGAATCGTTCCAGGCCTAAGTTTAGGGTACCTCCCCGGCATTTGCCATTTATGAGGACTGAGGATAACCTGGAAAAAACCTCAATCAGGAAGGACGATCCTGGCGGGACTCGAACCCCAGACCTCCCGCTCACAAATCCGCCCCTTAATGACAGTCACATACACACACACACAATATATATACACTTACACATACCAGGTGAGTGTTTTCATCCTGCGGATTGGTAACTAGGCCAACTAGCCTCATAAGTGACGCATCATATTTACCAGACCGTCTTAGGTAGTGTACTATAAGCTACTGTGTACTTATTGCTCCAGAACTACTCCTGTTTTTGTCTTTCTTTTGCATGTCAAACTATCTACGAAGAGTAAAATATAATTGAACGCCTTATGTCCGTCATTTCACTTGAATATACTATTATTTGCATTTCCTTATTATGTTCGATAAAGCAGATTCTTATAGTAACTGTGATTTAATTAAATTTACATAATTAGAGGTTTTATATTCATAAATACCACAGGATAGCCATTATTTCTCTCTTCCGTGCCAGAAAACGAAACAATGAAAACATTACTTCAAGGGGAATTATTTGAGCTCCAGACCTACACTGCTAAATTCCAGCGCGCGCACAGTGCAACACGAGTCAGAACTTGCTGAAACACAGACATAACACCAATTCAGCTGAAATCTATACAATGCAGGAAACTGTGTTTGCCGAGATTGTATAACTGTCCGATAGGCAGGATTAGAAGACCCACTCGGTATGTATATATACATACCAGGTTAGTCAGTCACCCTATAATTTCCTAGGAGATAGGCCACCCTTCAAGCGGCAATTGCTCTTTATGTCCATTTTCTTCGTTTACCAACTATTAATTAATGTTTTTAGATAGACAAAAGTTCAAAGGAAAAGCGTTATAAAGGAAATAAAGTACTCCACTCTAAAGTAAAACTCAAAAACATATGATTTTATAACCTCTATCTCATGTTAAAGAATTTGCATACATACCATTGGGTCCGATGTTTTAATGTAAGATATAGACGGCAGATAGCATAAAACTGCAAAAATAGGGGTAGCTGACTCACCCGCTATATGTACCTAGGGTGCTAAAAATGTATAAACACTTTTATAGTAGATATCTATTTAACATATTTCAAAGTTGAACCGAAAAACAACAGTAATGTGTAGTATGATGTTCTGTAAACAGGTGTGACTCACATTACGTTATGTTAGCGTTACTACAGCAAAATAGAGCCAAGATTATTGTTCGAACAGCGGAAAGCAATTTTGAAGTGGTATTGGAAAACCGAGAATGTTGTTGAAGTTCAAAGACAATGGAGACGTGTGTACAGAATAGAACCGCCACCGTAAGTAACTTGCATGCATTGGAGACAAATTTGAGACTCATAGTACCGTGTGCGATATTCACAAGGGCTGATCTGGCAACAAGCCCCGCGTCCTCGGCTATGGTTTTGGAACATTTCGAACACTCTACAATCTACTTTGTAGATTTAGAAATCTACAAAGTAATGTGCACGTGAGACTGGAATTAGCAGAACCAGCGTACGTCGTATTATTTAAACAGTAAAGTTGAACGTTTTCATCCCAAAACTTTTGCACACATTAAATGAAGATCACTCTGAGACGGCATATGCTGCAATCGCTGAGGTCAACGCAAATGTTGCTCAATTAGTAGTTCAACGTACTCAGAAGTGTATCGACGACAAGTACTCAAAATGGTGGGGAATTTGGGTACTTGTTGCAACTGTAAAAGTCTAAGATGATTAGTGCTCATCATTTTCTGTTTATATGAATTGAGTTTTGTTATATTAACTCATTTTTTTCTTTGCTTGAAGTGTGTATACATTTTGGCACCCTCTGTATATAACTTCCCTCTGGAAAGAACACAAGTTATTTCGTTCATTCTCTCTCTCTCTCTCTCTCTCTCTCTCTTTCTCTCTATCTCTCAAGCAACATTTAGTTTAGAAATAAATTATTAAGAAATACAGAAATTATAAGTTCTTTACTTAAAGACCCCTTCAACTGCTCAATCTGCTCGTCTGTTCAAACCCTTCCTAAGTGTTTTATGACAACGCCTCTCTAACTTTGTATATATCAATTTAAATAAAATTCAAATTATCAACTTTTTATATTCTTATGGTTCAAAATTTCATTAATGAACTTTAACGCAATATTTACTCTGTTTCATAAATTTTTCAAATATCATTAAGTATCATGGTAAACGTGAAAAAGATATACGGTTAGCAAACTGTATTAATTTTGCTAGGCTTTAATATATAACATGGGAAAGTTACTCCTGCGTAAATCCGTGCATCAATTTACAAATTTGTATTTATCCTCTGCATCTATTCTGGGAATATGAATCACAGCTTACAGTAACAAAAATTACCATGTGCGAACATTTATAACATATATAGCGGGGCACTGACATATTGCCAGTGTCAACGCAATGCATTAAACGGAAAATAGAATGGAATGAAATCCGCATAGCAAACAGAAATTAAACAAAGGCAAAGCACTTTCAAATGGTTTGTTCAAAAGAAATGCATTGTTAAGGATATAATGTATGTTAAAACCTGTGTAGATAGAAGCAAGTAGTGTTATATATAGACTCTTGTTATGTATAATTATAACGTTTGTGCTAAGCTTTTGATGAACAATTTTAAAGAACGAAGCTCCAAATGAATCAAAGTTGATATGTTTTACATTTATGCATTTTCTTATGCATTCAGTGTCTTGTATTATTTGTTTTTGTTCTTTGTAATAAGTATGGAATAAATTATTAATGTTTTAATAATAATAATCTTGACTTCATTCCGCTACGCAATCGAAATTTTTATACACTAATGGATTGCTCTAGAATATTTATTTTACACTTGCTTATTGTGGAGCAGGTGAAGAGTATGCTAGAACAAAGAGTATTTGTTTATAATTGTTATGTGCAAAATAAATCGCACAAGTACTGTAGGAAAGACTTTTGCCAAATTTACAGACGTAGCTTCTGCATTGATAGTGCACTTTTCAGATTGGTGAACAAAATTTGAACTCAAGACGTTTTTATTGGCAACAAGCGCAGACAAAAAAATGGTAGAGGAGAAGTTTTTTTTTTGATTGATTTATTTATGGACGCTCTTGAACAGCTCAGGTCATCAGCGTCCCATTCAACTCAGGGCGTGAAATGGCCAACAATTTTTGCTCAGAGGCCTCTCTTTCAGGCTTGAGGTTCTTTTTCGTGCCGTAAATGTACGACACGGGACCCACGGCTTTACTTCCCTTCCGAAGGAAGCCATACGGAGGATTTTTACGCCCCGAAAAAATCCGTCGGCCCTGGTCGGGTTCGAACCCGCGATCTTGGTTTAGGGGGCAAGTATGGTAACCACTACACCACCAGGACCGACGATGAGAAGCTTAATAAATAGACGATCGATTATATACCTCCTCAAATTCCTTGAACACGACTAGTCCAGCAAATTGGTATATCTCTTGGCAGTGCGATAAAACCACTCAGCAGCCCCATTTTCATCTTTCTTATATTACTTCTGTACGTGAAATAAAATACCTGGAGGCGTCGAAACAAAATATCCGGGGGTTAGTTTAAAATATTCAGAAGAAGAATATTGTGGTGAGTGTCTTTAAAATTTTTCAAAAGGATTCAGGCAGGTAAAGGCAGCCACTTCCAGTATACAATATTAATTACTATTTACTACAAATAAATATCGAAAGAAACAAAGCATTTCTGCTATGAGTTTAGGCTGTGAGGCATGATTTTCCTTAGGAGGTGGCGATGCCATTAAACAGTGATTTCCAAAAAAAAAAAAAAAAAAAAAAAAAAAAAAAAGTGATTGCATAGTGATACGAGAATCCTTTAGAATGTCTGAAATCACCTAGAGTTGCTTTTTCAGCGTAAAGTAGTGCTAGAGAACCAATCCATCTTCGTAACTTATAATTATTAATCGCAGTTAAATTTGATTTGGAATGACACGCAAACCGTGTAATAAACAGCGCTTGGCATTACATATTAGTTGTCAGGAGTTGTTGAACTCAAATAGAGAATTGATATTTAACATTTCGTTTGGCAGCTTATCGTTGACTTATTTCAAATTCTTTTTATTTTCCTCATTTTTCGGTATATCTAAACATGTTCTTTTAGCGTTATTTCATTACACTTATACAAAGACTATCAATATAATACCGGCATAGTAACTACTCAAATAAATGTAAGCAAAATTCAAGACATTTACGGGCATATAGTTTGTACAAATACAGAATTATCATTGAATTGCTAATTATAAATTATTATATATTACATGGCAGCGGTTTTTATTAAATGGGCGTTAATTTAGTATGTAAAATATCTGGAGGGAAAGACTTTCGGAAATGAAATTAATTTCATTGGTTATATGGAATCTCAGAGTAAAATTATTTTTTCTCCATCTCCGACGACTGGTTTCCGCTGACTTATATTTTTGTCATGGCTATTGAGACTCTGCTGCTGGATACTTTCATGGTCCTGTGACCTTAGGGGAAGGAGTCTTGGAGATTAATAAGATTTCTCGTTATAGGAGATGAAACACAATTTATTGTTCATAAACTAATTCACATAAAATGTGCCCCTTATTCTTTGAAGAATATGTGCCATGTTGCACTAACTATAGCCATCACACTGATGTTTCTTAACTTGATAAAGCCTGATCCTGAAATGTATAATCCTGAGACGCAACTGAACTCAAGTGATAAAGCTCGTCCACTGAACGGAGCTGAACTGACCGTGCCTATCTTCCACACTGAATACTCTTGCAAAACTGACTACAGTTTTCCACTAACTGAACTGAACTGGGAAAAACCCTTCCATTGATAATGCCCCGCTGAATACCCTTGCATAACTGACTGCGGGCTGCAAAATTACAAGACTAAATAAATATGGCCTACGTGACTTTTTACATATAGATATGTCGGTCCTGGTGGAGTAGTGGTAACCATACTTGCCTTCTAAACCCAAGATCGCGGGTTTGAACCCGGCCAGGATTGATGGATTTTTTCGAGCGTAAAAATCGTAAGTATGGCTTCCTTCGGAAGGAAAGTAAACCTGTGGGTCCCGTGTCGTACACTTGCGGCACGAAAAAGAACCTCAAGCCTGAAAGAATTGGCCTCTGAGCAAAATTTGTCGGCCGTTTCACGTCCTGAATAAAATGGGACGCTGATGACCTGAGATGTTAAAGAGCTTCCGTAAATAAATCAAATCAATCAATAAACCTATAGATATCAACTGAAGCTGCTAGCTTCATCCCTTGTAGAGGTTGTCGGCCTGCCTTTTCATCCCTGTAGTTGCCGTATGTTTTATTACGCCTACCCTACTTTACAATTCTCTAACAGAATATAAAATAAGCATCTTTTCCACGGACCCTGCTTAAGAATTTCTCTAGAAAACATCGGTTTGCCATGTCCTTGGGCCTCTAGACAAATATTGTTACAATAGACAACACATATTCCCAGGTCAGATTTTTATCGCTAGGGGTAGATTTCTGCACTCTGGCGTGAAAATGACATTTTACATGCAATAATTCAACTGTACAGGAAATAGAAATGAAACTCCCTTGTGAATACAATGGAAACGTTACGTAAAATTACTTACTATAATCAATATAATTAAATTTGGGGATGACAGCTTATAAATACTGTCTCAATATGAGCAGTGTGTTTTTGTTCCATTTCTTCCTATAAATGAAAATGGAATGCATAAATAATAATAATAATAATAATAATAATAATAATAATAATAATAATAATAATAATAATAATATGATAATGCTTTATGTTCTCATCTATAAATACTTTTCATCATCAAATTCATCCCTTTCGTCATTTATCTCTTCTTCAGCTTCATGAAAAGTTTTTGAATCTAAAGATCTTATTTTTAGTTTATGCTCAGAATCAGAATCATTAGTAGTTTCATAGAATGTCATCCTCTGGAAGGACATTATCATCGAAAAGCAGACGAACTTCCTTCAAATCCTCGGGATTTGATATCGTAGCTCTTGCTGATGTTCATACCAAAAGAATAACATCTGCTTGCAATTGGAAAGCAACTGTGCAAACATACAAGATAAACAATACTCGAGTAACAACATCAGTAGGTTACGAGAGTAGGGCGCTGTGTCAAATTCGTACTGGGGATAAGGAACTGCTTGTTGTCAACATTCATTCTTCAACTCAAAAGTTATCGTTGCAGTAAAACACTGAGAAAGGTATGTTATCAAGTAAGCCAATTATGCAGGTGCGTTCGTTAGAACTTTATAACATCTAAATCATGCTATGGGGAAATTGGCGTTACAAGCAGGGCCGAAAGCACTAGGAATCGTATGGAGCCTCCTGCTACAGCAGGAGCGAATGACCAGTCCCAAGCGACAGCAGAGTTCGCTCCAAGCACTGATATGCGGGTAAAATATTGATTTGACGACCTCCTTTTCGTAAATATAAATTGATAGGGGCGGGTAAATCACTGTAATCAGGGCATTCTTAGGCGGGTGAAATACTGTAACGGTAGAAAATGTGCTCTTATTCCAATTCGCAACTAATTTATATAAGTAGGTACACACACACTAACCCTAACACTAACCTCGGGTAAATCCTGAACCCATTGATTTGCTGCAATTCGCTACGGCCAGACGGCCTACGCTTGCCTCCTTTTCATAAATATAAATCAATAGGGGCAGATAAATCACGGTAATGGTGACAAATCTCCTTTGGTTGCGGCAGAACAAAAAACTGGTCAATATCATTCTGTACGTGATACTATGTTATCGAGTAAACCATCCGAATATATATAATGAAAGTTTAAGGTTCTTACAAAAATTTAATGTCAGCTTCTTTTGGTAATCATTTTGTGTATCCATTTAAGGACAATTGTATTGTTTGTTTCCTCAGTGTCTTTTGTATGAGGGTTTATTATTTATGAGTTTAGTTGCTTAGTTACCATTTGTAAATTGTTTTAGTACACAATTTCATTATCGGAAGAGAAAACCGCTCTATAATAGTAGAAGGTTCAGTTCAGTCTTTATCGTTGCATGGTTGTTGCTGCATAAATTTGGTTGCTATTAATCAAAGCTCAACTTGAAGCAATAGGTGACTTCAAATCATCAGAGCTGGTTGCTGTAGTCGGCTATAGGATTGGGAGGGTTGGACCCACCCTAAAGCATATAAACTCTGCAGTGGTTGATGAGTTCTCTCCTACGGTGATGCAATAAACAATCTTTGTATTACATGTATCTTCCTTGAAGTGTTAATCTGCTTTGCAGTAATTTACATTTCTGTATTTTTTTAAATAGTGCAGCGATATCAGCGTTACTAGAAGATAAAAAATTATAAGCGGTACGCCATTCACAGTTAGTAAAACTAAATAAGGTGGCCCAAAACAGTTTCCATTTTGTTTCACTTCGAGCATTCTGTGCATTTATTATTATTATTATTATTATTATTATTATTATTATTTTCTTTTTCAGGTTTTATTTTCTGTAATATTCAGGTACCCCATTTGTTTTGTTTAATATTTTTTATAATGTATTCAATCACCCAGAACGTAGATTAAGGTGATCTAGGGCAGATGTGCCTTATGGGGATTTTGGGATATATTCTGTAACATTAAGTTCCATAAAAAGTAGAAGTGACAGTTGGAAAGATAAGGCAAAGAAAATAAGATCTGCGTTTGTGCAACACAGGTATATAGATAACTTTCTTTAGCAGATGTGGAGAGTGGACGTGCCGCCGTCAGTTCCGGGGTAGCCATCTAGGTTGGCGCCCATCATGAATATAAACACAATTTATTTCATAATATGAATGTTGTTTGTGTTTTCAGGGCATACATGGCAGATATTTCCCGAATTTAAATCATATTGGTTAGAATTTTTTAAGATAAGTGTTGTAGCTACGTCCCTAGTCCGATCCCAGTTGGTTAAATAAGTCGGAGAATGATATTTTAGGGAAGGGGTTAGCAGAGGTTAGTGAAAATACATAAACATGAACAATGAAAATATTAAAAAAATATAAGAGACAAAATAATAATAGAGCAATCACTAACGATAACTATTCATACACATACAAATCTTTGTAAAATATGAAAGTGAAAAAAAAAAGGAATTAGAAAAACATAAAAATGAAAAACACCAATAATATGTACTTTGAAGGAGATTGAAAGATTTATGATAGGAATAACAATAAGAACTACAATAACAGAATGAATAAGTTACTGCAGGATAAAACAAATAACTGCATTGTAACATAAAGAATCTAAAGCTAGGGTAATGAAATATTTCTAATAACATTAAATAATATCTTATGAAATTCTTCTAATATTTAGCAGTCTCTGACATCCCGTGCCAATGCATTCCAAAGACGGATAGTGGTTACGGTGAATGATGATTAAAGTGATGTACGATGCAATGTAATATTAGTACGTCCTGGGATTCAGAAAGAGGGTTATGAGAGGAAGACAAATTTTGAAAACAAGGGTATAGATGAGATGATGTTGATTTGGTTTATTTACGAACGCTCTTTAACATTTCAGGTCATCATCAGCTTCCCATTCAAACCAGGGCGTGAAACGGCCGATAAATTTTGCTCAGATGCCTCTTTTTTCAGGCTTGAGGTTCTTTTTCGTGCCTCAAATGTACGACATGGGACCCACGGCTTTAGTTCCCTTCCGAAGGAAGGAATACTTAGGATTTTTACACCCGAAAAAATCCATTGGTCCTGGCCGGGATTAAGCCCGCGATCTTGGGTTTAGAGAGCAAGTATGGTTATCACTACACCACCAGGACTGACACACACACACATAACTTAAAATGTACAAAGGCCTGCCACATTTAAAGTAAGAAACACATAAAGACATTATAAAACACTGTTCGAGTCACTGTAAGACAATGTGGAACACTGTTGAGGTCACTGTATAACAGTGCAGAAGTTACTTTATTTCGAGCCAGGATGGGCTCTTGATCGCTAGCTGGAGAACAAGGACTATGTCTAGCATATCACACGGCTTGTGTGCCTTACAGTCTGCTGAGTTGGCGGGCAGAGAAACCAACTTAAAAAAATGAACTTTCTAGATGATGGTGGGATTTTTTTTTAATTGAAGGGAGATGTTTAAGCCCGGAGGGGAGCGTACCTTGTGAAGAATAATAGCCGCCATCCCTCTGTCTCTGAGAGTACTGGCAGGAAAAGTAGGAAGTACGGCATCTATAAGTATTAAAGCAAAACAATTATCGAAAACAGAATGGTGAAGGTTGGCATGTTGGGCCACGGGCAAAGAAGAACAGGTTTTGGCAGGGCGTCTGTGATTGTTCACTCTGAGCGAAACTGCGGTGGAGGTTAAACCAATGTAGAAAGCAGGGCAATATGTATGAGACGAAAAATATTGTACATGATTTTGAAAAGTAGTTGAAGTATTGGATATTTCTTCAGTTTTTCAAGCTGAACAAAGGCAGCATATCGAGGGCGGGTGTTATATGATCCAACAAATTCACATCGCAGATGTAACTTACTTATTATGAACACGCTGTAGATTTTTCGTTAGGTTAGAGTGTCTGTGAACAGAAAATTGCAGTAATCGAAGTGAGACAGACCAGAGTTTACATCACGGCATTTATAAGGTTCTGGTTGGAACATATTCAATATTTCAAAGTGTGGATTAGAAAGCTTGCTTTCCTGCAGATGTCAGCGACATGTTTTCAGGTTATTGTATATAATAACTCCGGGATTTTCGCTCAATCAGTGAAGGGAATTGCAGTTTGATTTATTAATCTTTATGTCTAAGATACTTTGCATTCGCTGGTGTTCCATTGCCATTACTTGCGATTTTAAAGGGTTAAGACCATCCAGATTGTGCATCAATGAATGAACTGAATCAAGACCCTGTTTGATGTTTGACATTGCGTCATGAATGTTTGAGAGTGTATGTGTGTATATTAAAGTTGTAGGTCTTCAGCGTAGAGATGGTATTTACTGTGACATATAGCACAAGAAATATTTTTAATGTACATGGAAATATACAATGCATAGAAAAACGTATTTAGCCCTAACATTTTTTTAAAGTTTCGTATTATCTGTTGCAATTGGATAAAATTAAAGCAGAAGAAAGAATAATTCCTGATAAATAACTGCAAATCTCGTATTTTACATTATCTTATATAGAAAGAGTATATAATAACCTTCCGTCACTTATGGGTCAAAGTTAATACCAAAATTCACGACTACATAATCCAAGCTCGATCTCAGCCTGAGAGCAATGCAACGGAAGTGTGGATTTTTAACCTACTTGAATCAAAATTTCCCTGTGGAGTTATGAATTCGGGAAACTTTTTGATTAACTTTAAGTCCTTGTACAACAGAAAAATATAATTATCTTTAAGATTTAATAATTTAAATAAAAAATTAAAAACACGTTATTATTTTCTTTATAATAAATGAACTAAAAATTATAAAATAATTCATCCTTGCTAAATGCAGATTTATAACCCCATGCAAATTCATAAACTCATAAAACTTTTTTAGAAAATTTCTTGCAAACAAAAAACGTGAGGCACATGCAATAGTTTGTCTGAACCATTTGTGTGATTAATTTAAACTATAATACCCTTAACAGTTATTAATTTATCTATTGCATGCGCCCCACGTTTTTCGTTTGGAAGAATTTTTCTAAATAAATTTATGAAATTATGAATTGCATGGAGTTATAAATCTGTATTTGGTTAGGATGAATTATTTTATATATTTTAGTTAATTTACAATTAAAAATAAATAAAAAAGTGGTTTTAATTTTTTTTTCTTTTTGCTTTTTAGTCTAGTATGCACGTAATTTTGCAATCAATATTAGGCGTCTCGATAAAATAATGACAAAAATTGAGCAACTCTTAGGTTTAGTTCATTTTGTTTTCTCTTGACCATGTTTAAAATAGAAAATTCTTTTATCTACTCCATTGATATATCGAAACAGTTGATTAATTGTTGTTTTTTTAATTAAAAACAAAATACAGAAACACAAAGTTAGTTTGAAAATTTTTATTTCAGTATTAAATACATTTGTACCTGATTCTCAATATAGAAGTCAAAATCTTTGATAATATATGTAACTCATTATATTATATTATACTCATTCACTGCTTATTTACACAGTTGAAATTATTAATACATTATTAATACACATGTTACACATTAACACTAGCGCAAATGAATTTATGTAATAGATTTATTAAATTTATTTGTAATGATTTAAATGTGAGGATTTAAATTTGATGTTTTTATTTGAAAAGTTGCCATGACGACTGTATTGTCATCAAAATATTTAGCATGTCATTTCGTGTCATTAGCGAGTCGAGAAGAACGTTTTTCCATCGTCTCAGTTGATCGCGCTTGAGCCATGCGATTCTTGGAATTTGCGCGTTCGATATCGCGCTGTTTATTTGCATAGTTGCCATTGCAACTGTATTGTTATCAAAATATAACAAAAAGAATTCTAATCAATTTTAGATTCAAATAAAATGTGGAAATTAAATATAAATCAAGTTACACTGTAATTTATTTATTGTATTTATTTACTGTAATATAACACAGTCATCATAGCACCTGTTCTTATTTTTAAATAAAGATTATTATAAATGTTTATATTTTACGCGTTATTAACGAAACTACAGAAATGTGTTCTTACTATTCAATCTTGGATTTTTTAAAACCTTCGTGTTTGATATTACTTTCAAAACTGCGGAACCACATTTTTGAACCGTGGAACCATTGAACCATGATAATTACCGTATTATATTGTCATCCATTTCTGACCTATGTGAAAATTTTCAAGTCTCTATCTCATTTAGAAGTGCATGAAAAATTAATTAAAAAATCCCACCCGAACAGACAAGAAAGCCAGTCAATAAAAACGTTTGAAAATTTGTCATTGTACATTTATGAAATAGATCAAAACAGAAACACAAAAATTTAATGTTTTGGATTCTTAATATGCAATTATTTTGTGATCATTAATAGGTGTTTTAAATTAGACCCATTCCATTATTTTTTTTTTCCTTTTCAATTACCTTTGTTAACTTTAAAATAAATTATTTAATAAATATTAGTATATAAATTATTTGTAATAAAATATTTTACTTGGGTAACAACCTAAAATGACTCAAAAATTCAGGTACCTCTGTGCATGTTATGTGTAAAGTAAACAAACCGTGCTTTCTATTAGCACATAAGAAATTTAGGTGCATTCATTATTCCGTTGAAACTGTAATCCTTCTTTTGAACAGAAAGTTTTCATGACCTAACCATCGGATTTTAAAAAGTCCTATTTAGCGAATTTCCATTAATGCCCATTTAGTTACTTTGAAGAGAGGAAGCAAAGAAACAAGTAGAAGAAAAATATAAGAAAAGAAAATTGGTAATGCAAATGGGGAACATGGAGAGCAGCTCTTACGTGAGACGCATTTTACATTCATAGTTTAACTGGCACCTGTCTTCTGCAGTCAGCACATAGCCTGCATTAGAAATTGCAAAAGTTACGTCTCCCTCCACAGACCTCTTTTTCGCAATTGAATAGCTTTCAGCTTTAGAATTATAATTGTCTTATAAAATTACACAAGAAATGATAAAATCTAACTATATTATTATGTAATAATGTATCTGTGTGGGAGCACAAGTTAAAAACTGCTATATAAATTGTCTTAAACCAGAAAAAATTAATAATTTAACAATAATAACCACATAACAGGCACTGCTATTTTCGATACCTTATTTTTGGAAGGAACATATTATAAGAAAAGCATATATTTTATACAATCATAAACAGCATACGAGGAAGTCAACATTAAACGTGGAATATGTTCTTTATTTCACATTAAAATGAATTCCAACTTTGCAGTTGCTTTAGGGTTCTTAACGACTTCTGTAATTAACTCATATATAGATTATCACGTTGTTTGTCATGTTATTTAATAATAAATAAAAATATCTAGGATAGAAATTAGCCAAGGAACAGTTCAAGATTGCAGTTTCTAAATGATGCAATTTATCCAGTGCTTAACTAAGTACTTAAATAATTTAGTTAGTTATTCTGAGCCCCTCATTCTTGTGTTAGTTGTTCTGTAACATTTAAATTGTGAAAAGCAAAATAATAAGTCACGCTGGCACATGTAGCCGGAAACTACCTAATAGTTTTTTCATCATGCAAAAGGTACTTGAAGATTATTTACGATGCAGCGGTATTAATGAAGCGGGGGGGGGGGGTGTCGGCTGTTGTGCACGTTACCAGGGTGATGATGAACGCTCCGCTGCTATGAAGTGTCGTTCACCACGTCAGAACCAATGCTCCGGCGCATGAGAATGAATTACTTGTTTATAGTTTTTTGGAATCTCAGGGTTTGTATTTGTTTTTTAGTTTTTGGAACGTAAGCACGTTACCAGGGAGACAGAATGGGAACGGGGGACACACTCTCTTTCACTTCAAGATAAATGTAAATTTCTTTTGAGAATCGTTTATTCAAGGTTGCAGAGACGATGAACCTCTTTTATTAACATAAGTTATAATTTTTAGCCAGGAGAGATTCTCGGACTGTTTGAGCTATAAGGGAGCTAATTGCGGACTGTTTGAACTGCCTCAGAACTCATCAAAACTGATTGCAAACTCGTCACACTGCCTAACTAAAAACTTGATCGCACGTCTCCGACCTTTAACTGCGGGGCTTGACTAAAAACTCATCAGACTGCTTAACTACAAATGATCAAAGGCTGCGTCGACAACTGTTACGTAACTACTCCAGGATTCTTCACAAAACTGCTTGGGAAATGCTCCGGAACTGATCAAGGACTGCGTCGAGACTGCATTGAGATTCTTAAAAAAAAACTGCCTAATTAAAGCTGCCTGGCTTTCTTCAAAAACTGCGTGATCCAAGATTCTTCACAAGACTGCTGGGCTTCTATTCAAAACTGCGGGGCTTTTCTGCTTTCCCCTAACTTATATTAATTTCACAGTCGGTCAATCTCATGTGCGTCCTTTTAATTTTGAGTTCAAATTCTCGTAGCGTCTGTTTAGGTTCTACTCCTAGGTTGGCTACATGAAAATCACGTGGTTCCCCGTTCGTTCCCTATAGGCTGCTATTTGGCGCCGATTTCTGTTAAGAGTCCTCCTACTAACGAACTCTTGGGCTTGTTTATCTCATTTCTCCCCTCACATCACTCCTTCAAGTAGTTTTCGGGTCGGAACCATGTCCCGTTAGCTTTTGTTCAAGTTGCATGTCTTCAAGGTCTTTCCTGCCATAAGATCACCCCTAGCCTAGCTGTATGTTAGGGATTGGAATTTTTATGACTACTATTCTTTGTATAGCGGACGGAGGGTCTTGACTTACATGATTTTTGCAGAGTTACTGCACAAATGTGTGTATCATAATCTCAGAGGCTTTTTCTTTAATTTTTATTGACAATGTCTTATTAATGTTTTAGGATTCCTCAAATTAAACATACAATTTTATATTCTCCCTAATTTCTGGAGCTAGGAAATACTGTTCCAACGAGAATTTTAATCTAATTTACTAATATTTTATATTTCATCTAAAATCGTGTTTTTTGTGAGAAAGTTTAAAATTTAAAGACAAATAGATCTCAGCCTAATTGTATAAATAATTTAGTTTAAAGTCTCTAACATTGAAAAAAACTGGTAACATTTTTCCCAAAGATGCTCTTGCACAATCTTTTAATTACTTTATTCCAAATTACAAGGAGAAAGAATTAATCAGTTATGCACTGCATGGAGAAGACACCAAGGTTAGAATACTAGAATTGTTCTCAAGAGCTTCAGTAATTTTACCATGCATGAAGGTCTGTTGAGGGGGCACAAAAAATCTGCATTAATTTCACTTTTCAACAGGAATATTTTTATTTATTTATTTGTTTATTTTTTGCCTTCTTCCAGCGTTACAACCAATCTGTATATGTTGTGTGTAATTTCCTTTCGCTCCGATCTAAACATTCACAGATGTTTAGATATTTCCATGTTGTGAGGCAATTTATTGACTTTTTAACGAGGTCAGTTATTTGATAGTTTTAAATATATTATCTTTTCCAAGACAATCTCCAATCTCAAAATGAAAGTATAAAGATATCGGTAAAGAGTTTTTTTTTTTTTGTTGCTTTCTTCCTAATATACATTGTGATAGAGCATAGGCCATTTAGATAACCATCTTTAGAAATGTTAAGAGTATTCTAGAACTATTACTGCAGCTGTATTCTTAGCATTCTCTATTGGACATTGAAATTTGGAGGTAATTACGATGGTAGGTCCATAAGTTTCCGGCCTAACCATTTTGTAGGTATGATCAAGACAAAAACTAAATTTCACTTTTCAATATAATTACCCTTTATTGCAATACACTTCTCACATCCTTAAATTAACAATTCAATCCTTCCACCCAAAATAGTCAGAAGTCTTTCTGCAAAATGGGCATAAACAGCAACCAATACTTCTTCATGGCACTTAAATTTCCTTCCTCCAATGTCCTTCTTGAATTTTGAGAAGAGGAAATAATCACTGAGAGCTAGATCTGGGCTGTAGGTGGATTTCCTTGAAGTCACATATCTTCACAGTTTCCTTTGCAACAAGAGCTGTGTGCACAGGCGCGTTGTCGTGAAGAAGGCGCACACCACCACTCAGCTTTCCTCGCTTTTTTCTATTTGATAGAAGCTCGCAAGTCATTACAGTACTCTCCATTTATTGTGGTGTTCCTCTTTTGAAGTCAATGAAGACTTTACAGTCACAGTCTCAAAAGATTGTGGCCATAATCTTCATGGTTGACTGAGTGACCTTGGCCTTTAAGGGCGGTGCTTCGCCAGGTTTACGCCACTCCATTGTTTCTCTTTTGGACAAGGGATCATAGTAGAGGATCATAGTTTCATCTCCTGTAACAATGGTTTGCAGAACTTCTCTCTCGATGCCATGGCAGAGCTCCAAAACTGCCTGACAACAAATGAGTCGTTGCAGCTTTTGAACTGATTAAAGAAGTTTAGGTACCCATCTTGCACTAACCTTATTCATGTTGAAATGTTCATGAATAACTTGAAGGACTGTTGTTTTAGAAAGGCTCAACCTTGCTGCTATTTCTGTAACTTTGAGCCGCCGGTTTTCTATAATTTCTCCTTTCACAAGAGCGATGTTTTCAGGAGTGATCATCTCCAAGGGTCAACCTGCCGCTCTTCGTCTTCAATGCTTTCCATTGACCCATTCGAAAAAGTTTGACCCATTCTTTTACGGTAAAATATGAGGGGGATGCTTCCCCATACACACCATCCAGTTTTAAACTTTATTTTGAACATGGCACTACCATTTATACATAGCCTTCTTTATGCAACTATATCTGAACAACTGAAGACAGTGTGGAGAAAGTTACAGTTGCAATTATTTTCTTAACAGATAAGGTATGACGCCAGATAAGGCTTTTGTGAAGGCGATAGTCCTTATCGGCGAGACCGGAAACTTATTGACCTACCCTTGCATTATCCTGTATTCATTGACTTTTAAAGCAGGCAATTCACTTACTCCTCTATCGATTATCTTTCATAAATAAATTCTGTCTATACTCTTCAGAAATGACATATATTTAATATCGATATTCCATTCTTTAGAAGAACCACTTAATATTTGAAGACTCAAAAATTGTTGCTTATGACGAATGTCATAAAAAAAGATGCGTATACTGGCGGTTAATGTTATGTTTCGTTGCAGTAAAAACTTTAATGGTCACTCCGCAATTGCGAAATGTTATCCACAGCATGGACTAAAGCTCAGAATCAATTGCAGTAGCCCAACCGAGAGGGGGATAGAGGGTTTTTATGACTCGACGGAAGTGTACATCGTAAAAAACTGCTCCGCAAGGGAAGGGGAAAATAGTCTCCAGCACAACAGATCCAGCCTGGGTCTGTGGGAGAAGGGATTTGCTAAGTAAGTAACTCTGATTACTGTCTTCCAGCATTGATATCCACCATCAAGGTAAATAGAACCCATTTGCAGAATCATCTTCTATTTATTCATGCATCATTGTAAAATTGACTAATGAAATCTTACGGGAGTACAAAATGCTTGATAACCTAGGCTGTGTTTTATACGTTAAACAATCTATTTAAAAGAACACTTTTCCTGATAACTTTTGCACTCTTTCTATACCTATCATTAACTGCTTTATAAGTGGTTTCGAATAGATATTGTTATATGTACTGTTAGGAACAAGTAAATCTTATTTCCAACAAATAGATTATTTCTTTATACCCAGCATTTAGCAACAGAAAATTGATTTTATAAATATAATGATAAATATGTTTGAAAATGTAACTTCTCCGTGTTTTTTCAGGGGAAAATAAAATCCTGGTCTCAGTCGTTACCCTTTTCTGATTAAATCCTTATTCGCAAAGGTAAAAGCATTTTGAATAATTAAAAAAATTATTTATATTTCCAGATCATATAAATATACAAGAAAATACGCCTTAATTTGGGTGCTATTGACGTAAACATATTTTTTGGAAAAATGATGTAATATCTTCTCTTTTTTTATAATTTTCAAGGTAATCCAGAGAGATTTTAATAATTATTAGGGACAGAATTATGGTTTCTTCATTTGTGTATATATATCATACTCAATTACAAATATATTAAATATCTTCATTTACAAATAGACCCTAGAAACAAAGTTCTTCGGGAGTTTTGCTTTTTTAAGGTATAAGTGACCACATTTTACAAGAACTGTAGTGAAATAGGAGTCACAGTGCCATAAAATGGAATAATTTGTAGTCTCTAATCATTCTCACTTTTCAAACAGAACACATACATTTACTTTAAGAAAAAGAATCTCAAGCCTGAAAAAAGAGGTCTTTGAGCAAAATTTGTCGGCCGTTTCACACCCTGAAGACCTGAGATGTTGAAGAGTGTCCATAAATAAACTAAATCAAAAAACATTTCCAATTATATTCATTACTTTGTTAAGGTATCGTAAGTTTGCAAGACATTGCCAGATATGTTTTTTTAATGATATTAAGCGCACGCTTTTACTACTGAGGCACCACAGGCGATGGACACTGATGATACATGAGATGGAATGATAAATAGGGATAGAATTTAATTTAAGGAAGGAAACGTTCCTGGCCTAAGTTTAGAGTACCTCCCCGGCATTTGCCGCTAATGAGGACTGAGGAAAACCTAGAAAAACCTCAGTCAGGGAAGACGGTCCTGGTGGGATTCGAACCCCAGACCTCCCGCACCTTAACGACCTGCCATCCTTGGCAGTGCCAGTTATATAAAAATCCTATTGCAGAGAGATGAATAAATGTATAAAAACATTTATTTTGATTTTGATGATAAATACTTGAAAGAAGCAGAAATCACTTGTTCTGCTTCCATTTCAGATCCTTTACAACACACATCACAGCACGCTGCATAAAGAATCTTGTTCTTGTGCTCTAGTTTCTCATATAAAATCCATGAAAACGTAATTCTTGAGCGCTTTTTAGCACTTAATACTTAATCAGAGTCAGAGCTATGATAGATTAATGCAATTATACACAGAGGATTAAACACTAATTGCTTCTCCCTGAACACGAAAAAAAAAAAAAAAACAGAAAAATAAAAACACGCTTAAACTTGAATTAATATTTTTCACTATAATTCAAACATCGGCCATATTTACAATAGTGTCATTTTTTGACGTTTAAACTATTCAGATGTAATTTTACTCTTAAAAACTAAAACTAACTCGTTAATTTTAATTAAAATTATTTTTCGTGATATGTTTACTATGTCTAAAGTAAAGTGTAAAACAAAATAAAGCTCAATCTTATTTATATCTTTACTCAAATTGAAGAACAAATTCACTAATAAGTGGCAGACTATAACTTTAAAATTATGCATAGTACGGTTCAGGTTTGTCTTTTGTTTGTAGTATAAGATGGAGATAACTTAGTAGTTATAGTCTTTACTTGAATCAGACCAGATGACTGAAAGTTTGTAAATTCTAAACTTTATAGTACTTTCGACCTAGATCTAACACCAAGCGTACAAAAACGTCGCTGGTTTCATGTGCACCGTTAGCAGAAAAGACGCAGAAAGAATAATATACACAAGCACGCGTTTCCATATTTATTATGATTTTAATTCTAAGAGATTCGTAAAACCTTTACGTTTGAGTGCGACATCGTTTCTTAATATTTACAGACCTTGTAATAATTGAGTAACGCTAACGCTGGTCGTAAAAGAATTAGAAATATTACAAGAATAATACCGAATATTAGAGCAAAAATTAGGATAATAAGCAAATACCAAACTTGATATAAAATATAAGAAGCATAAGAAGCATAGAAATGATCAAGAATTTTGAAATTGTGCATCTGCGTCAGTTAAATTACAAATACAATGAACACTGTCTCCGATCCGCCCTTACTAAGTAAGCATTTTGGCATTGGGATTAGTAATATTTTATATGTATATACATATTGTTTGTGTGTCATAAGCTTTAATTTAGAAGTTAGAAATGTGCAAAAGTCTCTGACGTTTTTACTGGAGCTTTTATAACTAGAGGGCTATAAAAATTCTACACAGTAGGAAGGAAGCTGAGGGTCGTATGCGAAGCCCTTTTCTTTTTTAAAAAATACTGCTGTGGCAAGGCTAATAAACCTGAAGGACTTTTAAACTCATTAAGGTCCCTTAATATGACGCCGTGGTACAGTTAGCCTTTTAAACCAGCCAAAGCTGACAAAATGTATAAAAACTTTCAAAACTATCGAATGGCACGAGTGGCAAGTGAACTTAAACCAGCCAATGGAAAATGTGTGTTTGAACTTTTAAAGATAGGCGGGAAGATTGCGCGTGCCTATTCAACACCGAGACAACCGTTAAGCCAACAATCATTTGATTTAAATGTAATATATAAGAAGGCGATTGTTCTGCTGGGGCACTCAGTTTCAAATTCTCGCGTCGTGAGAAGCTGCAATAAGATCTATACGTGGCGAGACGCAGTTATAAAATATATACACGGCAAGATACACACTTCGCAGTACTCGTTATAAGTTCGACTTTGATTTTCTTTCGCCGCGGCACTCATTTGTAAGTTTTTCAAATGCGGCAAATAAGTTTGTATCGGCGTAGCTAAGCCCAACGTACGCAAAACACCAGAGGACGCAAAAGATTTTGGACTTAATAAAGTATATACATATATAGGTACTATATGGCATTAAATATATAGGTACTTTATTAAATATATAGGTATTATATTATATATATATATTATATATATTTAAGCCTGGAGGGGTGTGGGCCTAGTAACTTCAGCAGTGTACTACATTGTTCTCCAGTGCCTCAAGTGACTTCAGCAGTGTTCTACATTGTTCAGCAGTGTTCTACATGTTTCTACAGTGCCTCCAACATTGTTATATAGTGTTTCTGTGTGTTTCTTTCTTTAAATGTGACACGCCTCTATGCATTGAAGTTTTATACATATAAAGATATATATATATATATACATATAAAGATATATATAGCCGCATAGTGTCATCATTTACACCATTGAATTCCTCTTCCGGTCCTATTGCAGAATTCCTCTAAGAAATAGTTGTCATCGAAGCATGGACAGCATCAACGAAGCGACCAATAATCAATCTACAGAACCACTTCAAAATTGACATCCTAACGTCACTTGATGTCGACGATAAATTGCTTGAAAATTGGTGCCCAACCTGGGGCATTTAGCCGGAGACTACTAAATAGCTTCATAATTAGGCTCTAATTGTTAGGGCCAACTAAACCGTTTCATAATTTGCCGCCCAGCGTGAGGCCTATTAAACAGCTTCAACAAATAACATAGAAAAATAAGCATTGAATTTGATGATAAGGTCAACAATACCCAAAATAATCATCTCCGTGTCGAAACAAGTACAAAATATTTCATAATTTAGAAAAAAGGACTAGAAGGACTAGTCATGCTAAATTTTAATTGAAAGTTTCACGTTAATCGCTTCTTATATATCACCAGGATAGAGCATAGGTATTAACAACATTAACTAAATTAGATTAGCAGTTATCAAATATTTCTTGATCGCGAACTGCTCAAAGGTAATTTAACCAAAAAGTGCATTTTAGCTAACTGTTCTTATAAAAGAATGAAAAAAAATGAATAGAAATATTGAAAATGAATAAACAAAAACCTAAATAGACCGCCCCCCTGGTCTAGTGACCAAGCCAAGCACCTCGGGTTTCATTTGCGCTGAATGAAAGTATATCTAATTTCATTCAGCCATACAGATATACGAGGGTGGGTACATGAGTTTCCCGTCTAATCATTTTCTACGAATGATTAAGACTAAAACTATATTTCCTTTTTAATATAGTTACCCTTCTCATATATTTGAACTAGCATTTCAATGCCCCCCCACAAAATAGTCAGAAGTCTTGTGTGCATAGCTTCACTTCTTCGTCACACTTAAATGTCCTACCTCAAAGGCCCTTCTTGAGTTGTGAGAAGAGAAAATAGTGCTCGGAGCTAGATCTGGGCTATACGGTGGATGGTCGATCTCCTTGAGGCCACATTTCTTCTCAGGTTCCTTTGTAACAAGAGCTGTCTGCATAGGCGCGTTGTCATGAAGAAGGCGCACACCACCACTCAGCTTTCCTATCCTTTTCTATTTGATGGAAGCACGTAGTCTGTGCAGTAGGCCAGCATTCCCCATTTACTGTGGGATTCCTCTCCTTGAAGTCAATGAAGAGAACTCCTTCACAGTCCCAAAAGAGTGTGGTCATGATTTTTTTTTTGTTGACTGAGTGACCTTGACCTTTAGAGACGGTGTTTCGCCAGGTTTACGCCACATCACTCCATTGATTATCTTTTGTGACAAGGAATCATAGTAGAGGACCATAGTTTCATCCCCATTAGGTTTGCAGGACTTCTCTCTCATTGCCACGGCAGAGCTCCAAAAATGCCTGACAACACATGACTCGTTGCTGCTTTTGGACTGAGGAAAGAAGTCTAGGCACCCATCTTGCTCTAACCTTATTCATGTTTAAATGTTCATGAACTATTTCTGTAACTTTGAACCGCCGGTCTTCCATAATTTCTCCTTCCACAAGAGCGATGTTTTCAGGAGTGAGCACCTCCAAGGGCCGACCTGCATACTCGACCATTCGAAAAAGTTTGGTCCATTCTTTTACGGTAGAATATGAGGGGGATGCTTCCCCATATACGTCATCCAATTGCTAATTAATTTCATTTGGAGTAAGTTCTTTTTTTACGAACTTAAAACAGCTTGATACTGCATTTTGAACATGTCACAATCTTCTATACGTAGCCTTCTTTATGCAACTATATCTAAACAACTGAACACAGCGGAGAGGAAGTTACAGCTGCAATTATTTACTTAACAGATAAGGCATGACAATAGATAAGGTTTTTGTGAAAGCGATAATCCTTATCGGCGAGGCCGGAAACTTATGGACTTACCTCGTAGACCTATAGTATTCAGCCCAGGATCTACACATGTGGGCCAATGCAGCCAAAGCGACGACAAATAAAGCATTTAAAAAGTCTATAACCTGTTGTGACATGAGTAAATCTGGATATGGTTGACCATAATCATGTTTTCAGTTAAAAAGAACTATTACACCGCCTCCCAGAGAATAAACTCGGCCAGATTACGTCTAACATCCCGATGCCGTTATCTCTACCACCCGCAGTGTTTAATAAAAGTTAGCGAGCTGTTCACAGATCCCTGAAGCCGAGATAAAACACGTTCTTTGCTAGGCGATTGCTGTGTGCGCGCGCCGCACGCTGAGAGACGAAAGACAAAGCCATGTAGCTAAAACCCTCGCCTCTGCTATCTACATCTGCAGTGGCAGTAAGAATGATATGGGAACTTTCTCATATTTTTTTCATGTACTTTTCGCTCCCTTTCACTGCTATGATTATTGGACTGTTTCTCTACAGAAACAATAGCTTTTCTAAGCCTATTATATAATAAAGTGAGGTTTATAGATTACAAGTTATTAAAGGTAGAACAAGATCACCTCATAAGTCTGGTGGTTAGCGATGTTGACCGCTTACCGGGAGGCCCGGGTTTGACCCCTGGTATCTGTTTATTAATTTTCTAAGTTTAGGAAGGTCTGGAAAGGGTCCAGCTAGCCTCGTGAGGATAATTGGGAAGCAGCTTAATGGAGAGGTTGTTAAGGTGCGGACTCGTGTGCGAGAGAATCCCATCAAGACCGTTCTCCTTTATTAAGTTTTTTTTCCAGGTTTCCACAGTCCTCATAAATGGCAAATGCCGGGGAGGTACCCTAAACTTATGCCTGGAACGTTTCCTTCCTTAAAAAATCCTTTCCCAATATATCATTTCATCTCGTGTATCACCAGTAGTAAAAACATCACCATGGGTGGCCAAGGTCGTTAAGGTGGGAACTCATGAGGTCTGGGTTTCGAATCCCGCCAGGGCCGTTCTTCCTGACTGAGGTCTTTTCCAAGTTTTCCTCAGTCCTCATAAATGGCAAATGCCGGGGAGGTACCCTAAGCTTAGGCCTGGAACGTTTCCTTCCTTAAAACATAAAAAAATCCTTTCCCAATATATCATTTCATCTCATGCATCACCAGTGACCATCGCCTATGATGCCTCAGTAGTAAAAACGGGCGTTAAACACCATTCTAAAAAATTAAGATTGGCCTTTACACAGGCAAACTTGGTTCCTTAACACATGGCATTACAAGTTTATAGGAAAAGATACAAGAATAAAAAATCCCCTAACTTTAGTTGTAAAAGAAATCCCATCTGATTTGAAAAAAGTAGCAGGAGAAATTAAAAAAAAAAAAAGTACAGAAAAAAGTCGAAAGCATTGTAACCAAGAATACAAACTTTGTGCCACATTTCTCATATGTTAAATCATTTTCTTCTTTTTGCATTGCAGAAGAAATTACTGAGCATTTCAAGAATGCTCCAGATGTGGCGGGGAGTTTTCCAAGCACAAAAAAGAGATGTCCGACAACTGGCGATCCCTCACTTTCGAGAACTTGCAACTGAGTAAGACAATACTCTTATCCTTATAATTCACATAATAACAAGAGAAGTAGACATTAAAACAGAAATGTTGAGAATTCAACTAATCAATTAATTTCAATTTCAGCCTTAAGAAATAGCTGCTGTCATACATGGAAATTAAGAAATTGAGATTATACAGTAATTGTTATTTCTTTTGTTTATGTACTATTTATTTTAAGGTTATTACAAAAATTAGGGACATTTCAGGTAATTTTGATAATACATTTAGGTAAATTTGTTGATCAGATTTAGATATTTTAGGTAATCAAAATCCGATCCCTGTGGTAAGAAATAATATTGCCCTATGCAGTATCTCCAAGCAGAAGATTAACTGGTGTTGAAACCCCTGAGCATTTCCTTCATACTGACACATTGATTGATGATATATCGTGTCATAAGCTCAATCATTGGGGACAAGGTGATTCTCTGGATGAAATATCCTATTGCTCTCCTATCCCTCCCTATATGTCAGTTTGCAACTTGCAATAAAGTGTGTGTGATGAAGGAAGTCTTCTCTAAGGGCAGATTTCGAATTGATGGGGAGGGGGGATTTCCTCCTCTCGGTAAAAAATGTCCTACTCGTAAAATAAAAATTCTTTTCTTACCACGGAAATATTTTGCTTCTCCATCTTTCATAAACGTCAATTTATAAATGCAAGTTTTAAAATTCCAATGCAATTGCTGGAAACACGCTTGCGTTTCTTCTATAATGTTCTGCGGATGAATCACCTGCATGATGCGTTGCAGCAGTGTAACCAATCTAACAAACATTAGAAACGCGACAATGGACATACTGTTTTATTTTATGTAAAGTATGTATTACTGCTTTATGTCCGTTTCTCTTAAGCTGCAAATAATAGAATTTAAATGAGAGAAGTAGTAATTCCTATTCTACGGTAGTCAGTTGAGTGTCTTATAAGGACAGCGAATGTCATTAATAGTTGGATGACATGGATAAATTTTTGTTAAGTAACAGAATCAAATTGAGTAGGCATATTATTGTCTGAAAGTCAAGTAACACGGGTCAAGTAACAAAATCCTTATCTGATGTCATTCCTTGTGTCAATTGATTGATTGATTTATTTATGGACGCTCTTTAACATCTCAGGTCATCAGCGTCCCATTCAACTCAGGGCGTGAAACGGCCGACAAATTTTGCTCAGAGGCCTCTCTTTCAGGCTTGAGGTTCTTTTTCGTGCCGTAAATGTACGACACGGGACCCACGGCTTTACTTCCCTTCCGAAGGAAGCCATACTTAGGATTTTTACGCCCGAAAAAATCCATCGATCCTGGCCGGATTCGAACCCGCGTTTTGGGCGTAGGAGGCAAGTATGGTAACCACTACACCACCAGGACCGACTCCTTGTGTTAAGTAAATAATTGCAGCTGTAAAGTTCGCTCCTCTGTGTTCAATTGTTCAGATATAGTTGCATAAAGAACGCTATGTGTAGAAGATTGTGACATGTTCAAAATGGAGTTTAGAGCTGTTATTAAGTTCTTCACAAAAGAAGAACTTACTCCAAATGAAATTAAACAGCGATTGAACGGTGTATACGGGGAAGCATCCCCTACAGTAAAAGAATGGGTCAAACTATTTCGAAGGGGTCGAGAAAGCATTGAAGACGAAGAGCGTGCAGGTCGGTCCTTGGAAGTGCTCACTCCTGAAAACATCGCTCGCTCTTGTGGAAGGAGAAATTATGAAAGACCGGCGGCTCAAAGTTACAGAAATAGCAGCAAGGTTTGGCCTTTCTAAAACAACAGGCCTTCAAATTATTCATGAACATTTAAACATGAATAATGTTAGAGCAAGATGGGTGCCTACACTTCTTTCCTCAATACAAAAGCAGCAACGAGTCATGAAATAATTTAGAGATCGGTTTAACAGGAATTGATATAATTTGATTGATGTAACTTTTACTTATATGTATGTCATGTGGCAGGTGATTGTAACTTACAAAAGGGTTTTGTATACATAGAGGTAAAAGATGTGAGAAAGAGACAGAGATGTATACCTGACTGGCGCCTCGTCCACTGACCGCTCCTTAGATAATGCAGGGAAAAGGGTAAAATATTCCTTTGTCAGGTCACGAAACTTCTGCCCAGGGAATACTTAGGAGTTAGCAGAAAGAAAACACTTAGCCATAACGGGACAGTATTTGAACAAAATAAGATATAGCAATAATTTAAAAGGAGATGGAAATGTCTGAACGGATACGAAAATGCAGGCAAGTCGGAGGTACAAAGTATTAATGCCACCTATACAAGCTCATATTTGCTAAAGTAAATATGTGCGTTCTCTCTGAGAACATTTGGCAATCTATAACTAAGGCAGGAAAAAGATGTTACTTTAGAAATCAACATGTAAGGAAAGGGCCGAAATTTATGATAGGCTGTTCTTGGAAAATTCAGGCTTTGGGAAGGTATTGTAAATCAGAAGGGGGAGTATAATTTTAGCCAATGGGCATCGAATTAAAATTAAGGAATGAGAAGAACTTAATGATATATTAAATATTTTAAGATAGCCAATGGTGAACATATAACTCGGGAATAGGATAATAAAAGTGGGAATTTAATTTAGCGAGAGGCGTGGCGATATTGTAGAAAACTGGAATACAGGATCAGAAGTTGATCATTCGAAAGCAGTCAGTCTAAGGCACTCTAACGCACTCGGAATCATTCTAAGTCTTTCTAAAGACAGTCTAAGGAATTCTAAGTCCTTCTAAGGTGATTCTAAAGTCAGTCTAAGTGAGTAGTGAAGTCAGCGACGAACAGTCAGGAAGTAAACCCAGTATTTTATATATGAATAAAATATTTGAAACAAGTCAACCTGGTGTATCTTTTGGGGCAGACCATTTCTCGTTCCCGTGGATCTAAACTGATCCACAAAACACAGTGGACCCTGAGAACGAACTCAACAGGATTGGAGCAGATACCATCAGTGAGCAGCCCGGGTAAACATCGAGACCACGACCAGTAGTCAACAATCTACGCCCACGCCATCCCCAACTTTTACGCCCCCACCATTCTTTAAAACTGCTCCAATAGTTAAGTCTACAATAATAAAACAACAACTTAGATAGAAGTTCATTGGAGGGGGAGGATTTGTGTAATGTGTCTACGCCGAAAATATGCTTTATAGTTATTAAAAGGAAAGAAAGTTCTGAAACTTTGTATTGTAAATTATTTAAGCAAATCCATTTTGTGTTACAAAAGCCACGCACTTATAGCAACATAACATTTCCTGGAATAGATCCAGTCCCCGTAATCCTAACTATATTAATATTGCTTCGGTATTAAACGAAGCAGTAACAAAATAATTAATATGTAATTGATAGAGGGAAATTTTTGGAAAAAGGACATTAATTTGATTAGTTATATGGAATCTCAGGAGTAAATATACTTTCTTCCTGACCGATGATATTTACCTGAGTTATATTTTGCCACGGCTGTTGAGACTCTGCTGCTGGATACTTTTATGGTCCTGTGACCATAGGGTAAGGGGTCTTACAGATTAATAAGATTTATCGTTATAGGAGATGAAACACAATTTATTGTTCATAGTTTATTCCACCTAAAAAGGTGTGGCGTTATTTCCTGGTGAATGTGTGCCACTTTCACACTAACTATGACTATTACTCTAACGTTTCTTAATTTGATAAAGCGTGATCCTGAAATCAACTAATTCTCAGGCGCAACTGAACCCAACTGATAAAGCTCTTCAACTGAATTGACCTTGCCTATCTTACACACTGATTATGTCCCACACTAAATACTCCTCCAAAACTAACTACCGCTTTCCACTAACTGAACTGAACTGAGAAAGCCGTGTCACTGATAATGCCCTACTGATTGCTCTTGCTAAATTGTCTGCGGGCCGCAAAATTACAAGACTAAACGAACATAGCCTACCTAACTTTTTACATGCTAATATAAACTCAAGCTGCTACCTTCTTCCCTTGAGAAGATTATCGGCCTGTCTTTTAATCCCTGTATTCGTTATATGTTTTATTATGCCTAACCCACTTTAAAATTCTGTAATAGAATACAAAATAAACCTTTTTTCCATGGATCTTACTTAAGAATTTCCTCCATAAAATATCGGTTTGCGGTTTTATTGAACCTTCTCTACAAATATTGTTACAATAGTCAACAGAAATGCCTAAGTCAGATTTATATGGCTGGGGGTAGTCTTCTGCACTCTTGTAAGTAAGTAAGTAACATCAAAAACAATAATTTATTTATTTACGGAGGACGCTCTTTAACATTTTAGGTCATCAGCGTCCCATTCAATTCAGGGCTTGAAACGGCCGAAAACTTTTGCTCAGAAGCCTCCTTTTTCAGGTTTGAGGTCCTTTTTCGTGCCGTAAATGTATGACACGGGACCCACGGCTTTAGTTCTTTTCCGAAGGAAGCCATACTTAGGATTTTTACGAAAAAATCGATCTATCCTGGCTGGGTTTGAAGCTGCGATCTTGGGTTTAGAAGGCAAGTATGGTTCCCACTACACCACAGGATCGACGTCTCGAATGCATGCAATTGTTACTCGCGTTAACGGTTCTGTTCTGTACACACGTCTCTATTGCTTTTGAACTTCAACAATCTCGGTTTTACAATACTACTTTAAAATTTCTTTCAGCTATTCAAACGATAATCTTGGCTCCATTTTGTTGTAGCAACGCTAGTATAACATAATGTGAGTCACAGGTATTTACAGATGATCACACGATAATGTTGCCTTCGTTTGTTCATTGTTGATTTACCTGTCACGTAGCAACGCTATCATAATGTATGTGAGTCACATCTGTTTACAGAACATCATACTACACATTACTGTTGTTTTTCGGTCCAACTTTGAAACATATTAAATAGATATCTACTGTGAAAGTGTGTATACATTTTTTGGCACCCTCGCACGAACTTGTTCTTTAACTAAAAATATTGTGCTTAAAATAACGAACGAAGTAACAGGAAGAGAAGCACCATTGCATTTGTATATTATTAATAACTGTATCTATGGACAACCTCCTCAGAACGGTAGATTAAAGATTGCGATGAATTTTTAATTCAGCTTTATATTGAGCGGATTTCCAATCATTGTCTACATGTTTGAAACTTGCTGGTAATGGCATCTTGACCGTAATATGATCAAAATCGGCCAAACTGATAAATGAATATAAAAACAAAAGCAATGTTAATTACATATGTGGCTATTTAATTAAGTTTTTGACTCAAAATGTATGCCGCTGTTTCATTTAACTTGAAAAAAAAAATATTTCAGCAACAAACCATCCAAAATTTACAAAAACCGAATACTTATGACATACGAGAAAGCTACGGAACACCTGCCTTTCAGACTTTCCCCTAAAACTCATTATGAAACAAATGGAGCCATTAACTTTTTTTTGGCAAATAGCCTCCCGCCGGCATACTGGGGTCACTGTTCACAAATTTGGCCAAGTACGTTTTAAAAATTAATATGTGCGCGTTGCGCTAATTTCATAAATGGAGGTTGAAACAGTTCAACGTTTGCGGGAGCGAATTAAAGAAGAAATTAAAGAGGCAGTCATATTTCCTTTAGTCAAATTGATCTTAACAAGAACATGAATAAAAACTACTGTGATGAAACATATTTTTTTATTCAATACTAACGTTCCTATAAGAAACAGGACTATGGTACTGCTGATTTAGGCGTAAAAACCTCACTAAACATTTCGTACGAAACACTCTCTTTGACAGATTGAGAAATAGGTAAAGTTATAATTAATGAAACAAAATAGACCAATAGCTGCTGGCAACTACAAAAAATTACGAGGGTAGGTGCATAAGTTTCCGACCTAATCATTTTATAGGTATGATAAAGACAAACGCTATATTTCAATTTTCAGTATTTCTCCCTGTATTGCAATACACTTCTCCATCGTGAATTAACATAGTCAAAGATAGTCAGAAGTCTTGTCTGCAAAATGGGCAAAAACAGCATCCATCACTTCTTCACACTTAAAATTCATAGTTCTTCACAGCTTCCTTTGCATCAAAAGCTGACAGGCGCGTTGTCGTGAAGAAGGCGTACACCACCAGTCAGTTTTCCTGGCCTTTTCTCTTTGATGGAAGCACGTAGTCTTTGCAGTAGGCCAGCATAGTACTCCCCATTTACTGTGGTGTTCCTCTCTTTGAAGTCAATGAAGAGTATTCCTTCACAGTCCCAAAAGATAGTGGCCATTAATTTCATAATTGACTGAGTGACCTTGGCCTTTAGTGCGGTGCTTCGCCAGGTTTACGCCACTACGTCGATTCTCTTTTGGACAAGGTATCTTAGTGGAGGACCGTAGTTTCATCTCCTGTAACAATGGTTTGCAGAACTTCTCTCTCGTTGTCACGCCAGAACTCCAAAAATGCCTTACGACAGATGACTCGTTGCTACTTTTGGACTGGACTGAGGAAAGAAGTCTAGACACCCATCTTGTACTAACCTTATTCATGTTTAAATGTTCATGAATAATTCGAGGACTGTTTTTTAGAAAGGCGCAACCCTGCAGAAAACTCTGTAACGTTGAGCTGCTGGTCTTCCATGATTTCTGCTTCCACAAGAGCGATGTTTTCAGGAGTGATCAGCTCCAAGGGCCGGCCTGCACGCTGTTCGTCTTCAATGCTTTCTCGACCCATTTGAAAAAGATTGGCCCATTCTTTTACGGTGGAAGAAGGGGAATGCTTCCCCATATACTCACCCAATCGCTGTTTAATTTCATTTGGAGTAAGTCCTTTTGTGATGAACTTAATACAGCTGGATACTCCATTTTGAACATATCACAATCTTCTACACATAGCCTTCTTTATTCAACTATATCTGAAAATCTGAACACAGCGGAGCTGAAGTTATAGCAGCAATTATTTACTTAGCAGATAAGATATGACACCAGATAAGGATTTAGTTAAGGCGATAACCCTTATGGGCGAGGCCGGAAACTTATGGACCTACCCTAATAAAACACATGTTTGAACTGTTAAGATTACAAGATATTCCCTAAAACGGAATAATCACTGAGGTGCGTTCTTAAATCCTTCGAGCAAAGGAACTCTTACTAATGGCTAATGATGACTTGTTCATCTTGTGTTGTGCCGCATATAAACTGACAAGGGTAAAGAAATCTTGCAAAGTGAGAAGTACACGTAAAATCATTACAAGCATAAGCTAGGGACTGCTTTACACGGTGTAAAAAATATAGAAATTATCTCCATTAGTTATAAAATGAAATATACTCTTAAGACCAGGCAGTATGGCGCTTTCACCTGCTAGAACACGGACAGCAACAGCATATAAGCACTACAGATAACCTTCACTGTCTCAGCCTAAGTAGTTGATGCGTTGTCTTTGTGCCACTCAGACGCTCTTAAGTCGTGCAATGAACTATTTTGTGTGTACTTGCTGTTAATGCTGCTATAATATCAAACTATTTAGAAGTTCCATGCTTGTGTCCATTGTGAAAATAAACTCTTGCTGAAAAGTAAGACAGCAATTCGTCCGAAAATTCCCTGGTCTTCCTATGCCTCAGTGTTCGTAACAGTGTCAATCGATTTAGGAAAACGATATCTGTTCTGTATAAGAAACTGAAAATATACCTCCGTGTGGTTACCAAGGGAAAATTTGACGAGACGGGAGAAAGTAAGGACAAATTCTAATAATATTCTGAGAATACTTGCACAGGAATCAGAAACTTTCCAAACCTCGGTTTGCAAAGCTATAATAGCTTTTAAAATTAAAGGTATATAATAAAGCTGTTACGTGATAACGGCATTGATGTAATATAATGTAAATTTCTGCATTTTAGGAATGACTCTATTGACCGCATTTAATTTTGTTCACAGACGAAGCGTGGTTCCATTTAAATGGTAATGTAGAGACACAGAATAACGGAACACTGCAGCCAATCAAAAAAAAAAAAAAAAAAAAAGAAGAGGAATTGTTATTGTACTATGATAAAAAATTAGCGTGCATATTTACTGAATTATAACATTATTTTATGAAAATACCGTGAATATGCAGAGATACAACATAAGATAATCGTACCATTCTTCTACGAAGTATAAAAGTCCTTACTGCCCACCACCAATGAAATATAAATATGATAATATGTTTATGTATTGTAATTATTAATATAGATATATTGTATATATATATTGTATATATATATATTATACGGTATAACCTTAACATTTCAATTATATGTCAACAAAAGAGAAAGTTTTCTGGATTTTTCTGTTTATGGTAGCTTGGAAAGCCAAGAAGGTCACAAAAATGTATACAAAGGGAGAATAAACCCAAAGGGTCGAGTGTGATGCCACTTTTAAAAGGACTACCGTTGAATGGTTGATAAAATCAAGGACTTTTTAATTCATTAGGGCTTTGAACTCGATAGGTAGTCGTACAGTTAGCTTTAAATTAGCCATGTGGACAAAATGATTTAAATTTTCATAAATAGTGAATGGCAAGTGGGGCTTGTGAACTTAAGTCAGCCAGGAAAAGTATGTTTGAGCTTTAATGGGCGTGAAATTTGCGCGTACTCGTGGGACCCCATTTGGAGTCGTTAAGCTAACGATTACTTTAATTGAATTTAATATATAAGGAGACATTTGCTCTGCTGGGGCAGGCAGTTTTAAGTTGGACACTCAGCTGAGAAGTTTATTAAGTTTTACACGCGGCGAGAAGCAGAAGCAGTTGTGGGTGCTAGTGGCTAGACACTTTAAGTTCTACATTCTGCAGGGACGCGTCCGCTCATTGTTAAAGTCTACACCCTGCGACGAACTATTAGTTAGTTCTCACGCGGCGAGAAGCAGCTCCAAGATCTACAAGCCGCACGCATGTCTAAGTTCCAGACGTGGCGAGACGTAGTAAAGTTTAAGTTTTATACGCGTAGAGATATATGCTGAGGCATTCGCAATACTTTCTATTTCTGATGCGATTTTCAGATTCAATTCTTATCCGTAGAAGGCACGGCAGCTACATTTATATTCGACTTAGATAAGTTCTATCGTACACAAAACACCAGAGGACGCGAAAGATTTTGAATATAGGAAAGTACCCGAACTACTTAACTCATTTCCCAGTACGGTCTAGTATGAATTAACAAAATAGCAGAATTCACCTTGAGAAATTGAACTGTAGGTAACATCACCGAAGCGACGATTATCAATCTATCAAACCGTTGGCATCACAACGTGAGGCCCGACATCAAAGCGCTTCAAAATTGGCGCCCAACGTGGGGCACTTAGCCACTGCCAGATCAACACTTCAAATTTATCGGACATTGAATATGAACAAGCATTTTTTTTCCCATAAGGCAGCGTTACATTTAATACAGTTGCTTTTTATCATATTTAATTGAGGAAAAGGAGGATAGAGTCATTAATAAATAATTATGTCCAGAGCAATCCCTAAACCTTATACGATTCCTGTTTATAAGAGTAATTTGAAAAATAAAGCTTATCGAAATAACCAGCAAACGTTGGAGAACTGAAAGACAGTGTAAGAAGGGAAATAACATAATTTCACAAGAAGAATTAATGCTTACAAATGCAAACTTTTAAAAGACGTGAAAGATGTGTGGTGACGGAAAGTCATAATTTCTAACATTATCTGTGACAAAGGTAAATGCTTATTCTAACTGTAGTTTGCATGAGAGACCTTGCGCTTCAATTAAATGGTTTTGTACATCTGATCGCCTGGCAGATATGCTTCCAGCCTCCCCGACTCTCACGTTGAACTTTCATTTGAAAGTATGTTAAATATATCTGCTATTTATTATAGTTGGGTTTCAAAGACCATCACAATGAAAAACTCAAGAGGGAAAATTTCAAAAAGCAGAGCAAATGAAAATCTAATACCTCAATGTGTCTTACCATATATTTTCCTATTGATAGAGAATTAATGCTGCGTTACCTGTATGCTACAATTACTTAAGGGATTTCATCTTACCAGAAATGAGTATTGTGAAAGTTTATTATTCCATTTCATATGAATTGATACCATCTACTGCAGCTTCAAGTAACGCCACATTACAATATACAGAGGGTGCCAAAAATGTATACACACTTCAAGCAAAGAAAAAACTGTGTTAACATAACAAAACTGAGTTCACACAAACAGAAAATGATGAGCACTAATCATCTTACACTTTTACAGTTACAACAGTTACTCAAAATGCCCACTATCGGCGTCGATACACTTCTGTGTACGTTAAACTACTGATTGGGTAACGTTTGCGAAAGTGTCTTTAGCGATTGCAGCACATGCCGTTTCAATTTCTTCCCGAAGTGCTGTCAGTGTAGCTGGTTTTTCTACGGTATACAACATCCTTAAGAGTTCCCCATAGGTAGAAGTTCAACGGAGCTAGAACCGGAGAACGCGGTGTAAACTCAATCGGACCTCTTCGTCCTATCCAGTGTCTTGAAAGATTGTCATCAAGGTACCCAGATATATCTTGGTGGTAATGCGGTGGTGCACCATCCTATTGGAAGTAAAATTCGTCATTTTCATAGAGTGTATGAATAGAGGGTAAGACGGAATTATTACTCGCGTTGGCGGTTCTGTTCTGTACACACGTCTCTATCGACTTCGAAATTCAATAACATTCTCGGTTTTCCAATATCACTTCAAGATTGCTTTCCACTGTTCAAACGATAATCTTGGCTCCAATTTTTGGTAGCAACGTTAGCATAACTTAATGTGAGTCACCTGTTTACAGAACATCATACGATAATCTTGGCTGCATATGTTCATTGTTGATTTACATGTCACGTAGCAACGCTATCATAATGTATGTGAGTCACATCTGTTTACAGAACATCATACTACACATTACTGTTGTTTTTCGGTTCAATTTTGAAATATATTAAATAGATATCTACTGTGAAAGTGTGTATACATTTTTAGTCCCCTCATTGTAACTGATATTTTTATTTTGTAAAATGCTTTCTACTTTGTAGATTAGCTATTATTGTTCTTTTTTGAAAGTCTGTGCGTTAGTTAATGAAGAACATATATAATTTTTTAACAAAATATACACATAAAACGCGGTCATAGTGAGGAGAAATACTAAAAATAAAAGCCCCTCTTCGGCTTTACAAATTTCTGATTTAGCTCCAGGTGATTTAATTTTGTTGCGTTTATTTGCTGTAAGCGCGAAATAGCATAACATTTTCTGGTGTTTTCATAGAATAGATTCTATTTATTAATGGTATACAATGTGAGTCATTTATTTACAGAATGATCTCGGAAGTCGCCCTCTCAAGGATGGTACGCTAGCTGCGATAAAAGCACACATACACATTCTTTTAAATTAAAATCAGGAACATGAATCAAGCATTAATGCAGGGTGGACATGACTAATTTAATGCGGCATTTGTACAACGAAAGACCCCTGTTAAAAAGCTCTATCGCTTGCTGCGAACCAAGCGTTGTAGCTCCCAAACTTAATTAGATAAAGTTAACACAGAGACACTCCGCTCAAATTTGCGCACACTAGATTAAACTCAAAACAGCATACTAGAAAAAAAAAAAAACATGCTAATAAAATTTTGTTTTGTTTTCCTCGCAGAAATATCAGCATTAGAAGTTTCACATGTAAGAGACACTCTTTGTTCATTACAGTAATTATGTTTTGACTACTTAAACTGTCCTATAGTTTTAATTTTTGCGAATGTTGATTCTTAACATCATTCCATTCTAAGAATAAATTATATTTCATTATATTGCACAAAATGAATTAAATACAGTATACAAAACCACATAAATATACATTATTAATATTACTAACCAATATTTAATTTGCACTCAGTTTGACGCAAATCCAAATGTACTACAAAGGAACTAGTGGTTGGTATACGGTAGTAGTAGAGGCTAAAATGATGTTGGGGGTAGTAATGAGGGATGGCTAAATGTAGACTTGATTCACAGGAATTTCTACAAACAAATTGTGGAATAACCAAAAAGCTCACCAAACAAAGTTGCACAAACTGAATTAGGTAGGGTAGGGAGTAAAGGAAAATTAATGACAAGAACTCTGAAATATTGGTTTAGAATTAAGAATTTAGAAGAGAGTTGTATTTTGAAACACAGTCTAGTGACGCAAGAGAAACTGAGGGAAGGAAATACTTGGGTCAGTAGAATCAATGAAATTATGGAAAAATTGACTTGGGTATGATGTGGCATGATAGGGTAAGTAAAGAAAGAGGTTTTTGGAGAGAAATTAAACAAAGAATTGATGAGATGAAAAGACAGGAGATATTACACAGTTTTAGTAGTAAAAAGTCATTGAGGGTTTATAGGGGGTTAAAGGAAATATGGGGTAGAGAGAATTATGTGGATGAAGGTGACAGGTGGACAAGGGAGGGAATCGCATGGCCCGGACAGGGTAGAGAATCTGAAAGGAATAAGAGGAGGTTTAAATATAGAGGAATGTCCGATATGTGGAATGCAAGACAGTTACTGACATGCAATTGTGGGGTGTATAGAAACTAAAGAAATGAGAGCAAGAAGTGGATAACTTGCCAATAAGGGGAACAAGTTGGTGAATATGAAAACAAGGCAGAAAATCTTGAAGTTTGAGAATTATTTAGGTACGGTTAAAAGAAAATGACTGAAGAAAATAAGTAAGAAATGAAGAAACAAATCGGACAGAAACATAATTTAAGTTGGTGTTTGATTGAGTTAATTATGTAAATGTAAGTTGCCTGATAGTTGAGTAACTGCAAGGTTGAAACTATTCGGACCACTTGGTTACAGAGCAACTCGGTAAGATTTACTAGAGTGACTATGGTTGTATTTTCTTGTATGACTGAGTGTTGTAAACGATTACTGTGGAAGATTGTTGTATCATTAAGTGGAAATAAATTCAATACAATTCAGTTCAAAAAGCGAGTTAAGAAGTTTCATATAAAGCTAAGAAGTACTCAAAGTTTCATTAACTCGCCATTTAGTTAAACGGGCTTACCGTCTCTACTGTACCTTCCCTAAGTTAATTAATCTCCAAAGCTACACTGCAACTTAGAGACATTCCGGTTATCAGCAAGTGTAACGTCGGCAGAGCAATATGATTTCTACAGTGAGATTCTTTTGGCACAAAATCCTGGAAAATGCAAACATCTCACCTGGTTATAAACGTAATATTCTCTTTCCAGGTTTGTTAAATGCACTCTCTTAATAGTTAGTTAGGAGTTCGCACTTTACCTCTTTTTTTTTCCCCCCTCCAGTGTTTGATGTTTTAGAGCAGAATGGGGTACACAACAACGAAGCATATATTCAGCTTTTTGTAGCTACTGATCCGCCTGTTCATTTTAGTACTGTCAGGCTGGATTTGTGAAGTAGGACATCCACAATACAGCAGAAACTCTGAAGCTTGGGCTAGGAGGGGGAGAGGGGGGAGAGGGGGGGAGAGGAGGGCTTGAGAGGCTAAAACGGATCAGAACATTTTGGAGACAGGAAACTTTCAAAGGAAAGATTCGCAAATTTTATGTGGGCCTCTTAAAAGGAGTAGCGTTTGCCAAAATACTAAAATATTTGCAGAAATAGAAAATAAACATTATAGAACTTTCTGAAATTTACGAGGACATCTTGTAGGCTACTTTTTCAATTTTACAACATCACATTCGGCTTCCCCTGCATAGCGGTTACATATATGCCCATCATATTTTATAATATGAGCATATTTCTCATTAATCAAAAATTAATAAATGATCTTTGAAATGTTCCAAATTTCTGAGGTTCTTGTAAAAAAATATTCTGCACTATTACGATTAATATTTAATAATTACGAGGGTGCTAAATTATGTACCCACACTTTCACATTAATATGTATTTAATATATTTCAAAGTTGGACCGAAAAACAACAGTAATGTGTAGTATGATGTTCTGTAAACAGATGTAACTCACATACGTAATGCTAGCGTTGCTACAACAAAAAGGGCCAAGATTATCGTTTGAACAGCGGAAAGTAATTTTGAAGTGGCATTGGAAAACCGAGAATGTTGTTGAAGTTCAAAGGCAATGGAACCTAGCCGCCAACACGACTAACAATTGCACGCATTCGAGACAAATTTGAGACTCATGGTACCGTAAGCAACAGGGTGGTGCACCATCACATTACCACCGAGATGTACGTGCGTACCTTGGTGATTATGCATTTGTTTACTTAAAGTAACACTACTTCGTAGGAGATATTATAAAATAGAAATCAGCTTTCAGATTTCAAATCACACACGAAGTTGCCAATTATCTCCAAACAAATGAGAAGAGCTTAGAGTTAAAACAGAAATAATGAAGAGTGTAGATCGCTGATGTAAGTAAAATTTCTGGGGACCTACTCTTTAACCAAGATAGCCCAGTAAGCTTCAGAGTCATTACATCACGTGGTCTGCGCCATATTTTAAACGAAGGTAGATGTCCCTTGTACAAGGCATTTCAAGCGCGCAAGTAAAAAAAAAGAAATGTTAACATCTAAAGTAGAAAATGGGGTTATATTGATTTACATAAACATACTTTTGAAATATCTACATACCTCCATTTAAAATACTGCGCAGGAGGTGCACTGGTATATATTTAGGGATTTTAGTGTTGTTGCATCCTGTTTAAGGTAAAATATGCAGCATTATATACAATAACACAAAACGTTTGTGTTCTGTTTTTTGTATATTCGCCAAAGGCTTCCCCACATGTTCCGTTAACTTTGTTTATTCTTTTCTAAGGTATTTTGAATCAGCTGGAGGAGGGGCGGGGGCGGGCGAGACTCATTTTACTGGCCGGTAAACACCAAGCGAGCCCCTTTAAACTCTGCAGGTTCTCTTGTGAGAACAAGTTTTCCCGGACCAGCTTCCCTTCCTGCCCCACACCTCTCTAAACTCCCCTGCAGTCGACACAGTATCACTACCCCGCACAGTGACGTCATCCTACTATGGACCAGGAACTGAGAGAACGCTTGCACAATTCTCCATACTACCAAGCAAAAAATGGAAGTCACGATTGGGGGTGTTAATACTTTCATTGTTATACGAAAACACTGTCCAGCGCAGTTGTAATCCATGCTGCATTAACCAGAAGTTGCTATAATACATGTGGACTTTAAGTCAGTTGCTCTTCCAAAATTCTATGAGAAAAGCTGAACTGGAAAACTTCTACCAGCATTTACGGCTTAGGAGCGCAAATGATGTATGCTCGGATTTCAATTCGATTCAAACGAATTTTCATTTATACTAATCTAAATGTTATTAATTTATTTCTGTTAATATTTTTATTTAATTATTGCCTTTTGAGAGTGCAGGAGCCTAGTAAAAATAAGTGTAGATAGTGGTGTTTATTAGTAATTTCTTCTTTGTGTAATTATCATGTGCTCACGCTCTGGCAATGAAACTACGCAATAGAAAAACATGACCAAACAAAATACATTTTATATAAGTTTAATGGAGGATTTTATAAATTTCTGTCCATCATCTATTATAAATAAACTCCATTTGAAAGCACAAGGGGGCGGTCAACTTTCAGAGGTATTGAGGCTGCTATCTAGGATACCGGACATGCCAGTAAAAACATTAAAAACTATGTATGAGGCAATAGTTAGATCCTCATTGTTATATGAAAGTGAAGTTTGGGGAAGGGATAAAATGGATGTCTAAATAAATTACAATATGATTTCTGGAAGCGAATTCTAGGGGTGGGGAGGGGAACATTGAACTATGGGTGCTACGAGAGGTGGGATGCTGGGAAGATGCAGTCTACAGCAAAATAAATGTAATTATATACTGGCTAAGGATAAGTAAAGCACAACAAACAACCCTGAGGGCAATATGCTACCGGCACCAATTAAACAACATGATTATCCAAAATAGTGGACGGTAGTTGTACGAGGGAATTGTCAAAAATCGATTTAAAAACGATATTTGGCAGAGGAATAAAGAAAACCGGTATATAACGTAGTGTAACAAGTCAAAAAACGCGTCTGACATAAACCGACAGGAAATAGAGGCACGAAGCATGCAGATGTCATCTCTGGACCTGCAGAGCGAAATTAAAACTAGATGGGGTATAGAAACCTATATATGAAGCTAGGCCACAAAACAAGTCGGGAATAGTATGACTTAGACTGGGAGACTGGAAGACATGTAAGGTTGTTGACGAGGAAAGCAGAAGAGTTTGGCCATTACGCTCGGAACCGGAAGACCGGGTGCAAATTTTGGCTAAGTCTACACAGACAGAAGATGCTAGCTGAAATTTCTCCCAAATTAATTTTTGACTTCCAGTAAGAGAGGCTGAGATGTTTAATTTAATTGTAAATAGACAAAACTGACTAAACCTGGACATTTTCTAAAATGAAATATGCATAGTTTTAGAGACAAGAAATTTCAATAAACTTTGTACATAAATAATACAAAAATTTTATATATGAATATCAAAATAATTGTACGTATGTCTGTTTCATGGGTGTGTCTGTAGTATTGTTAATATTGTTGGTTTCATGTGTTGTCATTAATTTCAGAAATTAAGTATTTTACAAGAGCATAAACGATCTTGCGACCCATGCTACTGTTTTTTTTTTTTTTTTTGAATGGTGTTTAATGTCCGTTTTTACTACTGAGGCACCACAGGCGGTGACACTAATGATACATGAGATGAAATGATATATTGGGAAAGGATATTTTAAGGAAGGAAGCGTTTGGGGTACCTTCCCGGATTTGCCAGTTATGAGGACTGAGGAAATCCTGGTAAAAACCCCAGTCAGGGAGGACGGTCCTGGCGGGATTCGAACCCCAGATCTCCCGCCTTAACGACCTCGGTCACTCGTGGCAGTCCATGCGACTGTGATATGCAATATGTGTATAACTAGTTTAACTGGAATAAACACTTATACTACTACAATACGCCTATTCTAACGCTTGTGATGTTCCAGTAGAGTTTTTCCTCTTTGACTGCTTACACTTAGAACTTAAACCTCCTGAAACTTACAAGCAATGCCTGGGTCAGTCGCCTGTTGTCTCTATACAAACAGAATAGTTGTACACTAACTGATGGGTACTAGGTACAATATCGGGGTTGTCTCGAATCACAAAAAAGAAGGACGAAAACACCACACACACACACACACACACACACACACACACACACACACACATAGAGATGGAATGAAGTCGAAAGTTGAAATGGGACAAGCAGCATTTAGCCTTTTTGAAAGTGCATCCTACAAAAAAACGCCAAGAAAACCACCGAAAACCGCATTCAGGTTATTTGGTTTCAGAAGTGAATTTTAGAACCTCTCGAATAGGAGCCCCACCCAATCAACCCACTGGACCAGTAGCGAAAGCGGATTTAGTATTTATTCTAGTTAGTCTAGTGTTAGAAGCTACCACCTCTGGACTAGGCACCGCCATGGGTGGCCGAGGTTGTTAAGGCGCGGACTCGTGAGCCGGAGGTCTGGGGTTCGAATCCCGCCAGGACTGTCCTCCCTAACTGTTTTTTTTTTACCAAGTTTTCCTCAGTCCTCATAACTGGCAAATGAGGTACCCTAAACTTGGGCCTGGAAAGATTCCTTCCTTAAAATAAATCCTTCCCAACATACCATAATCTAAAGTATCATCAGTGTTCACCGCCTGTGGTGCCTCAGTAGTAAACACTAATCATTCATTCTGAACTCGGCGGACTTTGTGTACGAAATGTGTAGTTTGCTCCTTTTCCTGAACTGCTCATAATTATCGGATACGATAAGTCGAGACAAACCCGAGTTATACTATGCTTGGCAAGCTCAGCGGCGAAGGATCGCAGTGTATTATCAATGGATGTCATTATGTTATAAAACTGAGTTGCTCTAAGTTCAATCAGAGATAAAGCGCTGTGGGTTGCTAACTTTTAGTTTGGCTACTTCTGAACTACATAGTTTCAGTGAACAGGCCAACAAAATGCTGTACTTTACTTAAGTCTTTGTCAATTTAAACTTTCTTGCAGATCATATTTTCTCTCCTAAATCGAGCCAGGTGAACTTTATTGCATTATGAAGAATTTGTTTGTTTGTTTCTGTCTTTTGTGATTGAGTTTATAGATTTGACACAATTTGTATTTTCTATTTGTGGAGAAAAATTGTATTACTTATGAAATTTGTGTCAGGCTTATTCAATGTTATTATATTACGATTGTGAATGTTGTTTTTCAGCAGCCTTTCGGTGGTTTCCTACTCCCCATTTACTGTGGTGTTTCTTTCCTTGAAGTCAATGAAGAATATTCCTTCACATTCCCAAAAGATTGTGGCCATGGTTTTCTTGGTTAACTGAGTGATTCTGGACTTTAGAGGCGGTGCTTCGCCAGATTTACGCCACTCCATTGATTCAATTTTGGACAAAGGATCATCTGCTGTAACAATGGTTTGCAGAACTTCTCTCTCGTTGCCACGGCAGAGCTTCAAAAATGACTGACAACAGATGACTCGTTGCTGCTTTTGGACTGAGGAAAGAAGTCTAGGTACCCATCTTGTACTATCCTTATTTGTGTTTAAATGTTCATGAATAATTCTCAGGACTGTTGTTTTAAAAAGGCCTAATCTTGCTGCTATTTCTGTAACTTTGAGCCAACTATCTTCAATAATTTTTCATTCCAACCACAAGAGCGATGTTTTCAGGAGTGAGCACCTCCAAGGACCAACCTGTACGCTCTTCGTCTTCAATGTTTCTCGACCCATTCGAAAAAGTTTGGCACATTCTTTTATGTAGAATATGAGAGGGATGCTTTCCCATATACACCGTCCAATCGCTTTGGAGTAAGTCCTTCTTAACAACAGGTCAATACTCCATTTTGAACATGTCGTAATCTTGTACACATAGCCTTCTTTATGCAACTATGTCTGAACAACTGAACACAACGAAGCGGAAGATGCAGTTCAGAAGGTCAGCGTTGTATCAGGTGAAGTGGATTATGCAGTTTCCATTAAACTGCCACCTGTGCTGAATATGAACCCTGGGCACTCGACTCTTCTTACCTTATCTCGTTTACTCAATGGTGAAACTGTAGATCCCCCTGAGAATATTTTTGCTAGTACAATAATTACTCTGTATAAATATGCACCGGTGATTTGTTGCGGGTTTTCTCTATATGTAAAAACATATTGTGAAACAGACGATTGTGTATTACAACAGAATGTTTGCAAAAGCATATTATAACGAATTGTGAATCATCTTACAATGTAACTTTAAAGCTCAAATGGGAGACACTTGTTTTTCAGCCCTTTTGCATTCATTCCGATCTTCTAACATTAATTATCATTTAATATTTGTAGCAGAAGAACACAGATTAATATCATCTCAATTTGACTTGTTGTAATGTACTATTTTATAGTGAAGAAGTTAAATATTTGATTTTACATATAATTACTACCTTTCATCGACTTTAAATAATATTTCTCAAATCTGGACTCTGTAATTATGCTTTATTTGTATAGACTAATAAAACAAAATTATTATTTTAGTTTGAAACAAAGGAAGACCTAAACGCTGAACAGTGTTTAAAGTTGCGCATTCAAAAATACTCTATTGCCGTGTATAAAAAAAAAACCAGTGTAATTATATTAAACATTTCCAGAAATTCCTGTTTAGAAACACCCTCTTTGAGCAAACAAAACCGCAAATTAGTCATTAGTTACGACTAAATTCAATGATCATGTGCGTTTTCTGTGAAACACCAGTAGAGGTCTCTGAACAAAGTGCCACTTTGAAGCTGAAACAGCTAATGTGCATGAAAATAATTCTAAACACAAGACTATTGACTTCTGTCACTTTATTACAAATATACAGAGTGAGCAAGTATACAAACATTAATGCATGTTATGGCTTTTTGATAAAATAGTCACCTCTCGTCTTCCAGATCAACACCATCTTAATGTTGCGTCTTACATTTTTTCAGTTCAACCAATCTCCAAACATTAACTGGGTTTATTACTAATAATCGAACCATTTTGTCGTCTCACTGGTACACAGACAAACAAAGCGGGCCGTACAGGCATCTGCATGCTCTCTTTTTTTTTTTTTTTTTTTTTTGAGTAGTGTTTAACGCCCGTTTTTACTACTGAGGCACCACAGGCGGTGGACACTGGTGATACATGAGATGAAATGATTAATTGGGAAAGGATTTTTTTTTTTTTTTTTTTTTTAAGGAAGGAAGCGTTCCAGGCCTAAGTTTAGGTACCTCCCCGGCATTTGCCAGTTATGAAGACTGAGGAAAACCTGGAAAAAACCCCAGTCAGGGAGGACGGTCCTGGCGGGATTCGAACCGCAGACCTCCCGCTCACGAGTCCGTGCCTTAACGACCTCGGCCACCCGTGGCGGTGCATGCTCTCGACCGATAAAATTTGATCTTTAGAGAGTTACAGAGAAACGAATATCACCTTTGAAATCAGAGGCAACTAAATTACCTTTAAATAGCTTTTTGTTTGCTAGAACCCGACAGCATTCCTTGTAAGAGAAAAACAATTGAAAGTGCCCTAACATGCATTAATATTTGAATACTTGCACACACTGTGTATTTGTACTAAAGTGACAGAAGTCAACAGTTTTAGGTTTACAATTAATTACTTTCATGCACATTAGCTATTTAAGCTTCAAAGTGGAATTTTGTTCTGAGACATCTACTGGTGTTTCACAGAAAACGATAATGACCATTGAATTTAGACATAAGTAATGATTAATTTGCGGTTTTGTTTGTTCAAAGAGGGGGGTTTCTTGTTAGTCATGTTCCTGCTTCACTTCAGCTCTGGAGCTTTCTTCTCTTCCCAAAATTTCTGCCAGCCAGGAATTTCTGGAAATGTTTAATATAAATTTACCTGTTTTGTATGTGTATACGTGACTTTAAACACTGCTCAGGTGTTTGAGACAATTGTCTAGCATCGATCCCAGGCCCACTTAGAAATAATATTTATATACATAATATAATCACCAAAAGGGTGTCGGTCCTGGTGGTGTAGTGGTTACCATACTTGCCTTCTAAACCCAAGATCGCAGCTTCAAACCCGGCCAGGACCGATGGATTTTTTCGGACGTAAAAATCCTAAGTATGGCTTCCTTCGGAAGGGAAGTAAAGCCGTGGGTCCCGTGTCGTACATTTACGGCACGAAAAAGAACCTCAAGCCTGAAAGAGAGGCCTCTGAGCAAAATTTGTCGGCCGTTTCACGCCCTGAGTTGAATGGGACGCTGATGACCTGAGCTGTTAAAGAGCGTCCATAAATAAATCAATCAAAAAAAAAAAACCCAAAAGGGTCATAGGCATATGGTTTACACATGTTACAAGTATAGGAAAGAAGACAAAATACCATTGGAAAGGAAGGTTTCTCCGAAAAGGCACGCATTGTAATATTTTTGGCTAAGAGGGTGTTACTGCAGGTCAACTAGAACTTGGAAAACAACCGGATATTGAACAAAACACGATCTCAGGAATTTAGAAAGGACCAGTGGTTCTTTTGTTAACAGTGTAGGAAAAACTCAGGCAATAAACATCCAGATAGAATCATAAAGCCTCTGTTACGGCTCTCTTTTAAAATATTATTTATATCAAGAGTCTAAGACTTAAGATTTTGCTGTGAATGGACCCGAATAAAATCTTAGAAGATAGCCTATGAGAATTAAACGATAATAAATTTGCACCAATAGGAAGTTAGGCGTAGGAAGAGCAGATCACGTGATATTTGGTGTTGAATATATTTATAGCACCTAGACCGACGGACAGGCGAATTAATAAAAGTACTTGCAATGGACTTGTTACTTGTTTGTCGCTTGGTGCTGAAGTGAGTGGGAGAAGTGTTAGTTTGTTTAATTTGATTTTTATTTACGGACGTTCTTTAACAACTCAGGTCATCCGCATCCCATTAAACTCAGGGCGTGAAACGGCCGATAAATTTTGCTCAGAGACCTCTTCTTTCAGGCTTGAGGTTCTTTTTCGTGCCGTAAATGTACGACACGGGTCCCATGACTTTACTTTCCTTCCGAAGGAAGCCATACTTAGGATTTTTATGCCCGAAAAAATCCATCGATCCTGGCCGGTTAGAAATGTAAGAGAAAAGCAAAAGTGTTAATATATTGTGAAACCTGGAACTACGAGGGTTATATTTTTGTTTTTTTATCATCTCCTTCTCTGTGATAGTGCATCACAAAAAAGTTCAGCTAATAAATTGAGCTTGTAGCCAAGGAAGAAACATTACTACATTGCGGTACTGAATGGAGGTTCGACCAATCACCCCTGAGATACCAATCCATTTATAAATTTCGATCACCTCTTTATCCACAACGAATCCAGACGTAATCATAGCCTAAAAACAAAAATAAATATACCACGGACGGACAAAAACACCAAGAGTCAAAACGGACTTGAAGGCTAGCAGAGATATGGCAAAGCTTACAGATTATTATCTCATAATACAACTTTCAGGAATGCCTAATGTTTTTATTAGAATTTGTTCAGGCTTATGCTCTTTTCTTACTTATCTAAAAGCAATTATATAAAACTTGAGAGTTATTTGCAGAGAAGTTCAGGTAAGAATAGCTGCCCCATATTTATATGAGTATCTTGTTGAAAAGAGGTGAATGTTAGCGCAGCGGGAGTCACCCCCTACTGTGACCGCTTTAATCCCTCAGGAATCAATATCATGCCCTCACTCCTTTAGCGGCTGTGAGTACGCTGGGGAGGTGAGTAGGGTACTTGCAGATTATTGACACCGATCCGCTGCTGCAGATAAAACTTCATCAGTTAGCTTTCCCTGCTAAATATTACTCATTTTCAAAACCAATAAGCAAGCTTACTGAATGTAACCCTTACACTTTCACACTTTTCCTGATTGTTTTCTGTACGCATTGCAAGGTCACTACAAAAAATTTACATTTACCTTTTGAGATTTAGAATGCTCCTCAATGACATATCCCCTTTAGAAAGAGAAGCTATTTTAATAATGTTCACAATTTTAAAAACACACATTAACAATCTCCTTTATTATTAATACAATAAACTGATGCTCGATCCTGAGCATTATGCATTAATGCTTAAAGGAAAGTTTTTTTATAACAGTTAACTTAATTTTGTCAATAACTACCTTCCCCTTGTCGTGCTGCAAATTCTTTTAATTCAATATAATTGAGGTATCTAGTAACTGGTATAAAACATAAAAGTACCGCCACGTGTGGCCCAGGTCGTTCAGGTGCGTACTCGTGAGCGGGAGGTCTGGGGTTCGAATCCCACCAGGACCGTCCTCCCTGACTGAGGTTTCTTCTAGATTTTCATCAGCCATCATAAATGGTAAATGCAGGGTTGGTATCCTAAACTTAAGCCTGGAACGCTTTCTTAAAAAAATATCCTTTTCCAATATATCATTTCATGTCATGTATCACCAGTGTCCACCGCCCATGGTGCCTCAGTGGTAAAAAACGGGCATTAAACACCATTAAAAAAAATTAAACTAAAACTTTTTATAAAGTTATTTTAATGTAACACGTCTCTTTGTAAAATTTGTTCCTAAACGTGCTTTACCCTCAAGCTATTTCGAATTGTAATTTTTTTATTATTCAAGAAAGGGAATACTTTTATTATAATGTTATAAAGTTAATTTTCAGTCAATTTATGTATATCACCTAAAGCTAAATTAATTAAAAATATATAGTAGTAATGAATAACTTTAAATTGTCATTGTTGTTTTATGGTAAAGACCTAATTAATTGATTAATTTATGATCATGTTCATTTATCTGACAACAGTAACTATGATGAATTGAAAAAAAGAAATATACAATAGATAAATGGAGCTTATCGAGCAAAGAAGGAAAAAATATATACTAATTAAGTTCAAGCTGTCAAGGGTTTTATTATTATTTTTTTAGACTTACACATAAAATTAAATAATGTAAATTGTTTAAAACATAAACAGGTAACATTTATTAAACGAACATGCATCAAAACGGAAATGCCATTGATGGATAAAATAAATAAATATGGATAGAGTGGAGTAGAACTTGGCTGAGGAACTGTATGTTTCATGAGGGTATTAGAGGTAATTTTTAATTCAACACATGAAGCGATCATGCCATAGATGAAGAGTTTGCATCGCATGGAGGGTAATGGGAAGAATTGATTCACTTTGTCGCATTTACCGTAGGAGACCATTTAATCTATTTGACAACGAGAGCTAAATAGACAAGATAAATAAGAGTAGAGAATGAAATGGGGAAATTTTGCCAAACAGCGAGAATTGTGCAAGTAATTTGAAGTTTGAGAACATGGAGAAAAAACGGTGAAACTTTATTGGAGTAAAATGGTTATCTTGTATTTTATGCAGAGGTAAAAGTTGGCTTGGAGAGAGAGAGAGAGGGGGGGGGGAGGCAAGAAAAGTATAACAGAAATTGTAGGTAGAAATTAAATTGAAACCTCATTACTTATTTATTTTACAAGTAAATTATAAGAAATTAATAAGTTTAGCATCTTTATAACTTGTAATTACAGTATGCACTTAATGTTTTTAAGATAACGTCTTTATGATGTCCTCCCTTGGCATCAATGCATTGTTGCAATTTTTGTTGTAGACCGGTTATTATTCGCTGCAATGTTTATTGTGTAACATCAGCGATTTCTGTACGAATTGCGCTTTTGAGGCAGCCGATGTCACGAAGGATATGACTGTAGACCTTATTGTTAAAATACCCCCACAAAATGAAGTATGATGCAGTGAGGTGAGATGGTATTTAAGAGCTGCCACTCTAATATTTAATTAGATAAATAGTAGCAAATAATTTTATGTAACTTCGTTATAACCATGAGTATAATGTCATTTTCGTGCACAAGTGTTCAGTTATGTGTAAAATGTTAATTCTCTAACTGAATAGCAATAAACACCTTGCTCAAGGATTCTTTACAAATAGCTGCAACAGGCTCTGTAGCCTGTTGCAGCTATTTGTAAAGAATCCTTGAGCAAGGTGTTTATTGCTATTCAGTTAGAGAATTTCTTAAGGAGGGTAGACACCACAAAACTTTTGGCGACAGCAGGGATGAAAAGATCTCTTCAAGGAAAGAAGCCAACCGCTACATGGAAAACGTCACCTAGACCATGGTCATTTAGTTTGTAACTTTGAGGCGCGCAGTCAGTTTGACAAGAGTATTCAGCGGGGCAATGTCAATGGAAGGGCTTTCTCAGTTCCGTTCAATTAGTGGAAAGCGGCAGTTAGTATTGGGAGAATTAAGTGGCCGATCTGTATTAGTTAAGTGCAATAGTTTATGTACAATAGTGTATGAATTGTGTTTCATCTTCCATAACCGAAAATATTATTAACCTCCTGTACTCCTTCCCCTATGGTCACAGGACCATAAAAATATCCAGTAGCAGTCTCAACAGCCGTGGCAAAACTGTAAGACAGCGGTAACCATCGTCGGAGAGGAAGAAAGAATTATCATTATCCCTGAGAATCTATAATCAAATCAAATCCTTCCAAAATCTTTCCCTCCAACCATCCATTACATATTTACTTACAATCTTCCTTTATTAAATATCACTGCAGAGGTCAGGGGATAAAGAGGGATAATGTCACCAAATCTGGAGATAAGTCGCCCAGGGAAAGCAGCATGGAGAGTGTACTGTATGGGATGTGGCTCCATTCTGTTGAAAGCACAGACGCTCAATGTTCCAGTTAGGACGTTTGTAACGCTCAGAGTTCACAGTCTCCGCAGCATCATCGTCGTCTGCGAAAAAGCGAGGACCTATGATACTCTCTACTGCAACAGCACACCAGACTATGACCTTGGGACTGTGTAGTGGCCGTTCAAAGATTTTGCAGTACCCAATATAGAAAGTTCTGCTTATTTGCAGAACCGTTGAGGCAAAATTTGCTTCGTCATTCGTTATCAGGCAGGTGTGAAAGTGATGGTGAGTGTTAAACAACTGCGGCATTCTCTGACAACGCAGGGCTTTGTTTGCTACTGTGCGACCTGCGGTTTACGTGGATGGAACTGCAAATCATTGCGTAGGATTCCTCGCACACTTCTGTCCGACAAAGTCATGATCCGGGAATGCCGCAACACGGAACGACATGGACTTCTCTGCACAGTCGTTCTAACACGTTCGATCGCGGGTTCGAACCCGGCCAGGACCGATGGATTTTTTCGGGGCGTAAAAATCCTAAGTATGGCTTCCTTCGGAAGGGAAGTAAAGCCGTGGGTCCCGTGTCGTACATTTACGGCACGAAAAAGAACCTCAAGCCCGAGAGGCCTCTGAGCAAAATTTGTCGGTCATTTCACGCCCTGAGTTGAATGGGACGCTGATGACCTGAGCTGTTAAAGAGCGTCCATCAATAAATCATACAAAAAAAAAAAGTTCTAACTCGTTCGACATTTTCAGGTGTCCGCGCTCTTTTCTGATGAACTCGAGGTTTGTTTTGAACCGATCCTGTTTCACGCCACTGATGCACCCACACACTAATCATTTTTCGTGACGGTGCAACTCCACGTTGCTGATTGAAAATTGAAACCAAGACAACGCCTGATGTAATCACAGTGCTGTAAACTCGCCCCCTACCAACTACGCACACAGTATTACCAACTAAAAATGGGAAACGTTAAATGCCCTACGCTGTATATACGACAAACATGAATATTGACAATAGATTAAAGACTTGGGAGATTTCGTCTAAAGACAAGAGATATTGCGTAATAGTACCTGTATCTGAGGTTTTGGCTTGATCCTGTGAACATGGGGCTTTTTCGGGGCTTTCAGTATTAAAATGACATTTTATACGTATAACAGCTTGAACTCATTGTAAACACTATTTCTGCAAATGTATTTTGTAGCTGAGAAGGAACATTAAAACAAACATAATGAAGCGTGTATTACCGGAGTTTTTAAACAAAGAACCAAATTTGCTCAAATTGATTTTAAAGAGGTTGATCATATGCAGTATCATTTATGACACGATAACTTTTTTTTTTTATTTGTTTATTTACAGACGCTCTTTAACATCACAGATCATCAGCGTCCCATTCAAATCAGGACGTGAAACGGCCGACAAATTTTGCTCAGAGGCTTCTCTTTCAGGCTTGAGGTTCTTTTTCGTGCCGTAAATGTACGAAGTGGGATCCACGGCTTTACTTCCCTTCCGAAGGAAGCCATACTTAGGATTTTTACGCCCGAAAAAATCCATCGACCCTGGCCGGGTTTGAACCCGCGATCTTGGATTTAGAGGGCAAGTATGGTTACCACTACACCACCAGGACCGACAGGACACGATAACAAAAATTACGTACAGAGCGTCCTAAAATTCTACCCCTGAGAATGTTGTTGAATCTATTATCACATCTGAAAGGTTTGCAAAGGAAATGTTTTAAGAAATTAAGTTAATTTAATTTATGAAAATATAATTTTTAAATTGTGTCTATTTTCTGACTAGAAGAGGAGCATTATAGAAGGCCATACGTGACTAACTTTTTTTTTAAAAAAAGAAAAATTTAAAAATGGAAACAATAAACACTTTAATGAATTAGACAAGACATTAATATATGTAACCCAGTGTCAGGCCTAAAAACGACAGCACTCAGTTTCAGAGGGCAATAAAGAAATTTAATGAAATTAATTTCGTAAAACTTATGAAGATTTACATGGTCCATGTTAGCTTATTAGCTTAGATAATATCTATATTGGAGTTATACAGAATGAGTTCAAATTATTGATGAAATGTAAAAAAAAAAAAAAAAAAAAAAATCCATTTTGAATTTATATAAATTTTTTATTTAAGCTAAATGTACAGCCGGATACAATAGCAGATTATACATTTTTTGTTTTTGTTTTTTAATGGTGTTTAACGCCCGTTTTTACTACTGAGACATCATAGACTGTGGACACTGATGATACATGAGATGAAATGGTATGTTGGGAAAGGATGTTTTTATTAAAGGAAGGAAACGTTCCAGGCCCAAGTTTAGGGTATCTCCCCGGCATATGCTATTTATGAGACTGGTGCGTAAACGCCATTAAAAATATTTAATAAAAAAGCCAAAACGCTTTCTCCTGTTCTGTGGCAAAGTCGGTCAGGTAGAATTAAGACTGTTTTGTTGAAGTAATGCATTGACGTTAGATGTTAAGCAAGCTACTTGGAGGTAATTGTCCTTTAATTCAGAACTTTTAAAACTCGATGATTGTTAAAATTCCCAATAACTCAAGGCGTACTCTCACTAGAATTTATACATCCTACAACCATATACTACTTTTCTTAATGTTACGATCTTTAATTGTGAAGAAAGCTATTATTTTCTTCTAACTTTAAATCTAACTTCAATTTATAAGGCTATTCAAAAATAACCGGACCTGAAAGGTCCTTATGACCAGGCGCAAGATCGGAAGTGCTACGCTATGATCATTAATTCAGGAGAATTTAGTGGAAAAGCGATCATAGGAGTAAATTTATTTAACTTGAAAAGACTGAAAAGTGTTGCTCACAATTAGACTGCATCTAATTACATTTCCAAAGTAATTATATTTCTTAACCATTATAAAAGACATGTTAAAATTTGCAGTGCTTTTTTTTCTATATATTTATACAATTTGTTTATAAATGCATATATTTATTAATTTTGAGTTTATAAAATATTTAAGAGGTTGAATCAAAAAATAAGCGTATTGTTTTAATTGCATTGAAATTAAAGGCTCAGGAGAAAGATGACTGCTGTTGGCGGAGAAGCCAGACATTTTAGCAGCAATAGCTCTGTGCGCGCAATTCGTATGCAAGTTGGAAGTTGGAGGGTACTACCCATTTACTGTGCTAACAATGAATCTGAAACTACAGCAGCGCCGACAGTTAAGTTTCGTGATTTCATAGGCAGACCTTGGACATGATGCCGCAAGTTTTAAAGTGAAAATATAAACTATATAAGCAGAGCAATGAAGACCGTGCAATTTCTCCACATTTCTGGTGACCTGTAAATGCAAAACTTGAAGTCAGTATGAGCCAAATTGACGCTATGTCCATTCTCCTGACAAATGCACATTACCATCATTGTAAATATTTCTTGTGATTCAGCTGAAGACGTAATAGGCAATACTCTGGGTTATCGGAAAGTTCCAGCGAAATGAATGTCAAATGTGCTAAATACATTTTAAGAGAATTAGACATTGAGATCATGCTATTCACAAGAAATTGAGATCATACCATTTGCACCTTACTCACCTAAAACCTAAAATGGCATCAAGTAATTTCCAGCTTTCATGAAGTGGGGAAAAAAAAAAAAAAAAAAAAATACCCGCCACGAATGGCCGAGATAGCTAAGGCGCGGACTCTTGAGCGGGAGATCTGGAGTTCCAATCCCGCCAGGTCCGTTCTCCCTGAATGATCGTTTTTCTAGGTTTTCCTCAGTCCTCATAAACGGCAAAGGCCTGGGAGGTACCCTAAACTTAGGCATGGTACGTTTCCTTCCTTAAAAAATTGTTTCCCAATTTATCATTTCATCTCGTGTATCATCAGTGTTCATCGCCTGTGGTGCCTCTGTAGCAAAAAAGGCGGTAAACACTATTAAAAAAATGAAGTGTATAAGGAATATGTGTTGGCCACTTTTTCGTGGTAGAAAATAAAGCAATATCTTGAACTAACATTTAACAGGATTTAATATTAAGTAGTTTTACTATCAGAATATTTTCAAGGCATTAATATCCATTAAAGGAAACAGTTCGGTTATATTTTGACCCGCCGTCTTATATTTTAAGCTTTTTGTAAAATGAGATTAGCATATACAATGTCTTTTGGTTAAAATCGTTGGTTTGGTTTCATTTTTCTTTTAAGTTACACATATTAAAAATATAAAATTAAATATAAAAATAAAAAAATCGATAATACTACATTCCGGTAGCTTGTTTCCTACACCGGAATCTATATTCCAGAACTGTTGTTCTTTATTTGAAAATTTACATGTTTGCAATTGTTACATTATTATTGTTCAAATTTGTCTAAATCTAAAAACTAACTAAAAATAAAAAGCGATTAAAATTATAATAATTATGATAAAAACAGATACAGGGAAAACAAAAGAAAAAGTACTGTAAAATATCTAGTTTAACATATACTAAACTAACTAATAAACTAAATTATAAATGCCCATACATGCTGAAAGCCAACACTGATCTACAACTGGTAACCAGCTGTTTAAACAAAAATAAAACTTACGAATCAACATTATTATTTATTTTTTATTTATTTTAAGTTACAGATGTAAATTTAACTTAACCCCTTTCTTTCACTTCTTGCAGTTAAATGCAATTTTCTCTATTTTAAGCTGATATTTAAAGTGAGTGTCGGCATTAAGTAATTGATCAAACAATGAATAGGAAACGCGTACTTATAAACATTTGTCAGATTATTTTTTTAACATGAAAAAGCTTTAAGTTTCATCTATGCATTCTTTGAAATTTTAGTTTGTGCAAAGAACTTTTAAATGTTCAATCTACAAGCGCAACGGCAGCGGAACTATAGTAAACATATTCACTATCGCAGGCACTCTGAGGAAAATATTGTAACTACATCAATGTAAAAATACAAGCCAACGCATCAACAGAATAAAGGAATAAGTTTAGACTGTAAATCTACACTTAGAAATAAAAATTTTAAATAAACAATTAATTTTAAAGAGACATAGAAGAAGCAAGCTTTTGTTATATTAACTTGCCATTTTGAGAATAATGTGTTTAGGATAATTCTTCAAAAGTGCATTAATAGACAGTAAATAATTGGAAATGGTATATGCACCATTCAGTAAGTGTTTTATCTGTCATGAATTTTCTAAATAGTAAAATTATTAACAGCTACATTTTCCTCGCAGTGTGCCTGCTGCAATATAAATTTGTGATTTTAGGTTCATTTTCGCATTATGTAAAATAAAATACTATGTTGTATCTTAAAAATTTATTTGTTGGATGCTCAAAGTACCTAACCAGTGAAGTTATGTCGTTTGCAATTGATGAAACTATGCGGAAGGGCATATACTACTAACATAACATCGGAAAATCGAGTATGTCAAATACACATGTCCAGGCTAAATAACCAATAAAACGGTGAAGTTTCAAACAATAATTTAAAAGTTTCAAAGTTTTCTATCTCATTGAACTTTACAAAGCCGCATATTTTAAATATAAGAGTATTGACATATTTTATATTATTGTTATTTTAGTACTCATTGCCATACCGAAATATGACAATTTACAAGTAACTCATTAAAAAAACTCATAATCAAAATACAACGAAGACCAACATTAAAACATTATACATAATTTATTTTTTCACTATATATGTAAGTTTTATATGCTACTATTCCGAATCTCAAACATAGATTCAATTAAATTACTGTACTAAATAATATTTAATGTTTCGGAAAAGATTTCCAACAGATACAGCATTTAACATGATAAAAATTGCACAAATAAGTAAAATATTTCTTCCACACTTGTTTGGCAAATGATCCCAAGTTATCTTTCAATGAATGAATTCATTTTAATTGAAAAATAGTGTTTAAGTACTTCTGCGAGTTCAGGAATATAAAACCAAATTTCAAAGTGTCTCATTTTCTCAAAAGTCATTTCTTACAAGACAGGGCGGTGGGATGAGAGCTGCAATATTTTAAAATTGGCTGTACTTTTATCATATTAAGTAGGTAAGTTCAGCTGTTAACTTTTTTATTGTCTAAAAAGTATTTATTAAACCTATTTTATTTTAATCAATGAGTATTTATAATTTAACAACATAGTAAAATTAGTATTTCTGAAGTTATAAAATTAGTTGGGGATTAAAAATAATTACTATGGAATTTGAGGGGGGAAATAGTCTACGATGAGGTTTTTTTATGTTTATGTTAACTTTCTCTAATCCCCTTTTAATGAGTACTTGGATCCAATTTAGAATATTTAGAGTTTTAAACTTTAATTATAATACTTTAAGGAGATTTATAAGTTGAGAAAGATTCAATATTCTTTAAAAACAGTCAAAATAGTTTACAATTCCTAAGCCTTTTAAATATCCATTCACAACTCACAGTTTCAAATATTTGATCTCTTTTATTTTCCTTTAATCGTATTGAAACAAACTACGGTTTTCTTTAAAGTTTTTGTTCGAGTTAGCCCAAATAAGTATATTTACAGGGAAAAGGCGCAGCGTTTTAGATAAGGTCTAACTTAGATTAGATTGGGGGCATGGAAGACGACTAAAATAACAAATGAGGCTTGGCTATGTGCTTTTTGTGGAAACAAAGAAAAATTGCAGCACATTCCAATGGACTGCGCAGATACCGAACAGTATAGGTTGACTGCGATAGGAGCTAAGTTTGGTAAGTCGAACAGGGATAGGTTAGCATGTTGGAATCTGTTTTGAACTGGTCTTAGCTAGGTTCTTTTTTATGCAAAGTGCCTGAACGCTTTGTTTGAGTCTCAAGGTACGTGTGTATTGTTTGTGCTTAGTTGACAATAATTGTAAATGTATTTAACTTGAAGTGTGAATTCTTTTTCTGTAAGTGTCTATGTAATAAACAGCATGCATGAACAAAAGACCCATGAGAACGATGTTGTTCAAATATGTTCGTGAAGAATGAACAAAGAAGTAGATTACTATTAAAAAGAATAACCGAATGACACACACAAGCGCTCTTCACGTTCCGGCACTAGACTAAGACCATGACAAGGAACTTTCCTAATTAAAACTATTTTCTCATATATTTCGGCATATACATTATTTAAATTGATGTAGAGATTTTAAATTGTATGGGGGCTCGGGGGTCGTCTGTTATTTGAAAACGACAGTTAACAGTGTGTGTAGAAAATTTTAGAAGGAAACGATTATATGTTGTAAAATAATTGAGTGGTAGGAGTCTTCCTAACAACAGAAAGCACGAGGAACGCTACTAGTTAATCAATTAATGACAGACTCTAGAGCAGGCGTGACGTATTAGTGTCCCATCTTTTCCTGCTTGGAGCAACCAGTTCAAAAACATGTGAATTACATTTACATTAGATAAGTAGTAAATTGTAACTCTTCGTGGTAACCAGTAATAACGTAATGAATTAATAATGTCATTTAGTGAATTACAGGTGCTCTGCTTTTCCTGGCTCGAGTGTGATAATGGCCATATAGCTTTTCTTTCAGTCAGTCAAACCCCGTATAGCTACGTTCTTATTGGATGTCGTAGGTTGTGATAAGTATGTTTAGGGAATAGAAATAAACATTGAGGCAGTATTTATGGGCTGCCACCCTGATATTTAATTAGAATAATTATTGCGAGTAATTTTATGTAACTTTGTTGTAACCATGAGTATAATGTCATTTCCCTGTACAAGTGTTCAGTTATGTGTAAAATGTTATTTTATGTGCAGAAAGCTACCCCAGCCATAAAATCTGACCTGGGGATTTCTGTAGCCTGTTGTAACAATATTTATAAAGAATCCTCGAGCAAGATGTTTATTGCTATTCTGTTAGAGAATTTCTTAAGTAGGGGAGACACCATAACTCTTTTGGCAACTATAGGGTTGAAAAGACAGGCCGATAACCTCTTAAAGGGAAGAAGTCAACCGCTTGAGTTGATTCTACATGGAAAAAGTCACGTGGGCCATGTTTAATTGATTTGTAATTTTGAGGCCAGCAGTCAGTTTGGCAAGAGTATTCAGCGGGGCAATATCAATGGAAGGGCTTTCTCAGTTCCGTTCAATTAGTGGAAAGCGATAGTTAGTTTTGGGAGAGGATTAATAGGACGACCTTTATTAGTTACGCGCAATAGTTTATATACAATAGTGTATGAACAATAAATGGTGTCATTTTCCATAGCAGAAATATTATTAATCTCCAAGACTACTTCCCTATGGTCACGGAACCATAAACGCATCCAGCATTAGAGTCTCAACAGTCGTGGCAAAACTGTAAGACAGCGGTAACCATCGTCGGAGAGGAAGGAACTATTTACCCCTGAAATAACACCCAAAACCTAACAATTCAAATTTTCTTTTTCCAAATTCTTCCCCCTCACTCTAAATACATATAATTTTCATTAACCCCTTTTCCTTTTATTTAATACCGCTGCTAACTAATTTACGCATTGCAGTATTATGATGTTGATTATAATTACTGCTTTACAAGTTACTCACATTCGTGTCCGACGGTCGTGGTGGTTTAGTGGTAACCATACTTGCCTACTTAACCCAAGATAGTGGGTTCAAACTCGGTCAGGATCGATGGATTTTTACGCCCAAAGTATGGCTTCCTTCGGAAGGGAAGTAAAGCCATGGGTCTCGTGTCGTACATTTACGGCACCTAAAAGAACCTCAAGCCTGAAAGAAGAGGCCTCTGAGCAAAATTTAACGGCCGTTTTACGCCCGGAATTGAATGGGACGCTGATGACCCGAGATGTTAAAGAGCGTCGTTAAATAAAACGAATCAGGACATCCATGCCTGCATGGGCTCACTTCTCACCCTTTAAGAAACTTTTCTTAACACCTATATAAGCACTAAGTACTTCTACGTTATGGATATTCCTTTCTTTTACTCTACACCAACAGCAGTTGCACGAGAAGACACTTTGCGTGAGTTCTGGTATCCTGAGCGCGTGCGTTACTCCGTAGCGAAATTTTCGTAATTGGCTGTAGCTGGTGTATCGGATAAGGCAGAAGTGCCTGGCCACGCGATACCAGTCTTTCGTTAAGATGCACCAATAGAGACGCCAGTAACTGTTGTTAGTAGTCACGCTTCTCCCTCCCTGGCTTCTCGCCACTCCCTTTAGGCAACGCGCTCTCATCGGCTGCATTAATTACCAGACAGTACCGCCCCCAGCAATTCGGTTTCACAATTTTCAATATAGCAGGCATCTTGATTACAAGGAATATTCTCGTAGCTAACGATTGGGGTTGAAGAATTTTTGCATATCATTTTTAAATGGTAAATGCAGCATCTGTTTGCGAAACAATGAACAAATTCGCATGATCGCAGTTTTTCCCTATTATTTTTAATTGTAATTAAATTATTGCCTTTTATATTTATTTTGAAATTTGTATGAACTCGAATGCTTCGTGATACATTTTATATAAGTTAATCTACAACATAAGTCAATTTAATCACTAAGCACTTATAGCTTTGAATTAGTACATTCAATTCCCTTTTGGATCAACCTGAAATTTTAACCCAGGTGCCTCTTTTGATAAGAGAAAAACCTTGAGTATTAATGTTCGATACCCTCCGGTTCATTTAGCGCAAATATGCTGTGTTTCATTTTATATATTGCAGGCACAGTTCAGTTTCAATAGTAACAGCTCAATCTGCAGCGGTTTTTAATTGCAGATGACATTTTTTTAATGCTATATATACCGAGGCTGCCAAAAAAGATATACACACTTTTACAGTATGATGTTCTGTAAACAAATGTGGCTTATATACATTATGTCAGTCATTCATACACTCTATGAAAATGAGGAATTTTACTTCCAACAGGATGGTGCACCACCTCATTACCACCGAGATGTACGTGCGTAGGCACTGGATAGGACTAAGAGGTCCATTTGAGTTTCCACCGCGTTCTCCGGATCTAACTCCGTTTGTCTTTTACCTGTGGGGAACTCTTAAGGATGTTGTATACCATAGAAAACCAGCTACACTGACAGCACTTCGGGAAGAAATTGAAACGGATGTGCTGTAATCGCTGAGGACACTTTCGCAAACGTTGCTCAATCAGTAGTTCAACGTACTCAGAGGTGTATCGACGCCGATGGTGGGCATTTTGAGCAACTGTTGTAACTGTAAAAGTCTAAGATGCTCATCATTTTCTGTTTGTGTGAATTCAGTTTTGTTGTGTTAACACAATTTTTTCTTTACTTGAAATATGTATACATCTTTGGCACCCTCTGTATATACCAATTCGCTTATTCAATACATTTAATATGATCTTCCTGTGTAAAAGCAGATAATAAAATTATTATTACCTTTAACACTACTAAGGCTGTACTGAGTGCAGTATTACTATGACCTCTTTTCACTAAGGGGTACGATCAGACATTTCCAATCTTTAACTTGCTCCTGAGACTCTTTCATTCTTTAGCAGCAGTATGAATTGGAGTTTAGAGTTTTGGTTGTATAAAAGTTAATCCAGGATCATTTCACCTTGATCTAAGATTAAACTTAACCGCTAAAATTTCTAGAGTTAATCTGAACCTTGGTTAACGAAGCTACATAAGTACTTGATGCTTTTTAAAAGAATGGAAAGTGAAATGCTTTTAATTGTATGTATTGAAGAATATGCATGAATATTTCGTGCATTAACTATTTGCAGGAAGTTTATGAGCTATTCATAAGGGTGTGTTTGTAGGTTATGTTATTTTAAGATTTCAGATTACTCTGATGGTTCATTCGAAAACGTAGAATTTGATTTTCAATAGGGGCCTCGTGTATTTCTCAGCATTGAACTTAATGAAAAACAGTTTAAAGTGAGATTTTGACTATCGAAACATCTATTAGAGGAACTGGGACAAAGACTATAACCTCAGCTAAGAAATCATGCGTTGACTCAATGTTTAAGGTTCTACACACACTGCTAGTTTCCAGATGGTAATTGGGGGACACATGTAAATAAAGGAACCGCACATCAAATTGCAAGATAAACTCTAAATTTAAGATCCCAATTAATCAAGAATGCTTACTAAAAAGGATGAAATTAATCGAGTAATGTACAGACATCCCTATCATATCAGAAATAATGCTGAAGTTTACAGAAACCACCATGGTTGGTTTTCTGTGAATGCCCAAGCTATCTACTATTCAAAACTTCGTTTTCAAACTGTTGTCGCCTGATGGTTAGGATCGGCACATGGGAATAATATTTTTCCGAATTCTATAATTCATGCCCAGTTTAAAGAAGAAGAATTTGTACAAGACATGCTAATGAGGGACAATGTGTACCACTGTTGCCACTACTGCCAACCTCTACAATGCACCAAGAACCTCCTGGTTTACAACAGGGTCCACAAGACAAAATCGGTAATAGAACGATGTTTTGGGGTTGCAAAAAGATGATTTCCGGGCTTGAAAATGAAACTGGAAGTAAAACTATTTCGAGTTCCACCAATAACAGTAGCAACGTAGATAACGTTTTACTAGCGTAGTTTTGTTATTTCATACGTATTTTATAAATTAATTTGGGCTTCTTTCATTTTCATTTCAAGTTCTAACTTCCAAAGTTTTATTTTCTCTTATAAAACACTTCAGTATTATATATTGTTTCTTTCAGGCGGTGAATTTCTACATTGACCGGATTGATTGATTTATTTATGGACGCTCTTTAACATCTCAGGTCATCAGCGTCCCATTCAAATCAGGGCGTGAAACGGCCGACAAATTTTGCTCAGAGGCCACTCTTTCAGGCTTGAGGTTTTTTTTCGTGCCGCAAATGTACGACACGGGACCCACGGCTTTTCCCTTCCGAAGGAAGCCATACTTAGGATTTTTACGCCCGAAAAAATCCATCGGTTCTGGCCGGGTTCGAACCCGCGTTTTGGGTATAGGAGGCAAGCATGGTAACCACTACACCACCAGGACCGACGCACATTGACCGGGGAATTGCAGACATCAGCTCCCACTATATTCTCTGTTTCTCCACTTCTCTCACACTCTGTGGTCATGTAGACTATAGTAATCATTCTGAATAGTTCATCCAGCACTTAGGTATTTGTTGTACTCACTTATTTTGTTTATCTTGACTGATTGCTTATGATTTCTTGCTCTAGACGACAGTTCGTGCGTTTTGTTAGAGTTAAAGGAGATTTGTCACCACTACAACGATTTACCGCTAACATAGTAACACACCATCTGCTATTAATTTATATTTGCGAAAAGGAGGTGAGCGTAGGCCGTCAGGCCGTAGCTCGCCGCAGCAAATCAGGGTTCACCGGTTTCTAGCATTTACCCGAGGTTAGCGCTAGGTTAGTCAGTAGGAGCCTGTGGCTATAAAGTAAACTTAATGCACCGCCACGCAGGTTGGAAAGGGACTGAGGAAGGAGGCTACTAATTAGTAAATTGAAGTGCTCCAGTAAACATATTAATGTTATGCTGATTTTACCTTTCTGTTTGCAATATGTTATTCCTTAATAGAAAATTGAGTTTATTTTAGGTATTTTCAACTTCATTTTATCACTCTTTATCACACGTTATTTTATTGCGGCGGAACTATTACCGCGTGCAAAAGCGGCATGTGTACTGATGAAATATTCAGAACTGTTACCTAGATTATTTCTGCATCGCTATCCAGAGCTGGAATCACATCTTCCACACCCTCTCGGTTATCTTGAGGATGAAAACATACGTTGTCATCAGCGCCATTTGCAATTGCAAGAAATTGCGGTATATTGTGCCGCTATTAATTTTTGTGGCCGCTTCCAATCAAGGAAAGGGGGCACATACATATCTCTCCTGTTTGCTACATTTCAACTTTATCATGTGAACTTGCTTTTTTTAATTTTCTTTTTTTTTTTTTTTGTATTTTCAACAATCTGACACACTTACAATCTCTTGAAATTAAAATTTTCAAGTTATATTCGGCAGCCAATTCTTTCCAAGTGTCTTCTTTCCGATTAGTACTGAAGATATTAGTTTTCTTATTATCAATTATTGATTTCTGTTTGGGAACAAGATCAAATAAGATGTCTCTTCGTTTTTAAAACGTGCTGTTCGAGATCTCTTCTTTTTTGCACCATCTTTTGTTTAGTACGTAACAGTAACTGAAACAAAAGAAAATCTAATAGCATAGAAATTTACATTCGATGCGATATTATTATTATACTTTTCCCTCGCATTTCCGTCAAACTTGGCGCTGTTGTCAAATGCATTTCGATGGGCTTCGGTCAGTAATAAACCGGATTCGCGTGATCTACAATTAGCGTTGTGTAACATGAGTGGGGAACTAAATTAGGTTCACTTCTAAAATAAAACTGTACCGCAGTTAGCGATTTTTATGCATCCGGCTTTAAGAGGATATTTCCGGGAGAAAATATGACCTCAGTACCGCCATTCGTAATATACCACTTTATTATTTATGAAATACCTACAATAAAAAGAAACTGATACAAAATCAGCAATAAGCACTACAATGGCATTAATATCAGTACTTATTTCATACTTAAAGGTGTACAGAATTATGAGACCAGCGGTGATTAGCAATTGCTAAACATAGATATAAAAACAAATTAAAAATGTAATGTGGTCCTACAGATGTGTGAAAGAAGACAGAGGACAGAAACAGTCACAAGACCTAACATAAAATGAAAGAAAGACAAATTTAAGTTATCTTACCCATTTCTCCGAATGTCTGTTAACGATGTGTTTTACTGGAATCAATTGCTAGGGACAGAAATGGATATTTCAGTTCTTTAACATCGCTCAAGGGATGACTATTTGTGCCTAGGGCCGCAGTGAAGGCACCTCCGGGAGGAAGGGATGCATTAGAGAAACACCTGACAACTTATTTCCAGGGGCGGTGAGACATAAACGTAGACGAAATCCAATATTGTTTCTAGATACATTATACAGCCCAACCCCCACCAAGAAGTTTGAGCCGCTCAGAAGGGTTTCTTCCGCACCATAAGCCGTGGCAGAAAACTTCCTAACACCGCACACGGCACCAACCTACCTTGCTTGCCACTTTCGATCATGTAAGATGAAATGAGGTTAAACAGAGAAGCGGTGAAAAGGAAAGTTATATCTCAGCGCTTGTCTAAGCGACCAAGGAAAACCATGAAAAATGCCAAGGTCAGGATGCTATTTAGATCCAAGACTGGGTCATTCTGTCCGGGTATATATCAGGGTTTTACTGAAAAACAAAAAAACAAGTCATGGTCGAAGTCTGTGCAATGTTTAAAAGATTGGAATTTACTAAGCTCCTGTCCCATTAAACCGTTTGTCTGCATTCACGCGTGCCAGCATGAATGAGTTCCGAAATATAAACCAGCTCATTTTCAGAACAGGTACAAAACTACCCCGGGGACAAACAAACCAAAAAACAAACAAACAAACAAAGCAAATTAACAATTTAAAAAAATAGTTGGAAATTATTTTTTGAACTATATTGTATATACAACTAGCAAAGCAATGATCTGAACTGAAGAGTAAAACTAAAAAAAATAAAAGTAAAAACAAAATAAAACCTTAATACTGTTCTTGCTTTGCAAATAAAGGTTCTATCCAAATGCTCCGTGATTTACAGTAACTTCTGTAATATAATCTGTGTGTGTATGTGTGTGTGTGTGTGTGTGTGTGTGTGTGTGTGTGTGTGTGTGTTTTGTAATGTAATAACCCATTTATAGCTGAAACACCATTCAGTGCTTCTTAAATGCGTCCATTAACACAATAGTCTTTAATTTACTAGTTACCATTCCTAATAAAACAAAATAATTAATGTTTGCTTTCGTTAACTTTTAGAGAACTGCACAATTAACAGTGGGAACTACACTTTTTGCTGGTATGGGGCGTCATTAAGATTTAATGTTTGAACCATTTCAGCATTGGAGGAACTAGAGAGCGTAAAAAGCTTCCGGGAAAAGTTAGAAGTTCGACAAGAGCTTGTACAGCCCGGAAATTTAGACTGAATCACTACGGAAATGTATTCTCGTAAATGAATAGCGTGTTAAAGCACTTCTATAATTTGTCACTTTTTCTTCGTCCCTGCGAATAACTTATTCATATATTTCACGTGAAAGTATTTCCTTTTCTAATGTTGAATGCATTGTGAATTTTGAATTAGTGTATTTTCAAACAACATTCGTTCAAGCCAAGCGATTATTGAAATATTAAAAATGTTTTCTATTGTTTTAAGCCAATATTATTAAGTTTTGGAAGCTGTATTGATTCCATACTTGAAAGAAAACTAAAAAGTTGACTTATAAAAGGTATTAAAGTAAATTTTTATAGAAAATGAAGAGCTCAATAAAAGTTTTATGAGCATTTCTGTAATTTTGAATGGTGTTTAACGCCCGTTTTTACTACTGAGGCACCACAGACAGTGAACACTTGTGATACGTGAGATTTTTTTTTTTTTTTTTTGAGTAGTGTTTAACGCCCGTTTTTACTACTGAGGCACCACAGGCGGTGTGATACGTGAGATGAAATGATATTTTGGGAAAGGAATTTTTAAGGAAGGAAACATTCCAGATCTAATTTTAGGGTACCTCCCAAACATTTGCCAGTTATGAGGACTGAGGAAAACCTGGGAAAAATCTCAGTCAGAGCGGAAGGTCCTGGGGGGATTAGAACCCCAGACCTCTAGCTCACGATTCCGCGCCTTAGCGACCTCGGTCACCCGTGGCGGTAAAATTTCTAAAATCAACAAGTACACACTTACAAAATAGTTTCGTATTAAATATTTAAATATTGCTATCACTTACGTAATAACTGTACCAAAAATTAGTGGTTAATTTATTAATAAATAAAAGTATATACTAAATAAGAAGAGTTCAGCTATCTTAGAGCTATAAATTTGTAATCAAAAACGCATATTGTCACGTGTAAAACTTAATGTAGGATTCACTCTTGTATCACAATTTTCCTTAATACAAACTTTTTAAAAAAGAGTATTTTTTTTTTTTAAAATGTAAGTGTAAAATTCAGAAGACCATATTAGCATTTTAATTATTGCATGTCGAATGATTTACCTCGCCCTCTAGATTGGTTGATGACAAAATCCAGATACACGTTACTTATGCTCTCTTGCTTAAGTTGTTGTCGCACGCTTCTTTATTGCCAATTGTTTCTCTCAACTTCTGCTATTGCCCCAGCACACTTATTAATATATTTAAAACATGAGTGAAGTAAAGTATATAATTTCAAGGGCATTCCACAAAAAAGTGAATTTAATTTATAATAATACACAGCAAAGCAGATATTACAAATTATAAATATTATATATAAATATGCAAACGTAATAATAAATAGAAATAGGTAAATCTTAAAAGTGCCTTAGTATATTTAAACGTTTCAGAATCAAAATACACGAGTAGATATGAAGAAATAAATATCACTTCATGTGCTATTTAATGCTACATTTATTTATTAGAAGCTTTGTTTCAACTGAATACCAGAAAATGAGCAAATTGAGATTGAATTATTCATCTTAATTAAACTTTGTAAATGAATGAAAGCTAACTTAACAATTCTGGAGTGTTTTCACAAACTTAACGTCTACAGCAATATTAAATTTCAAGAGAGAGCTTTAATTAATTCACAAACAAAACACATATTTGAAAAAAAAAATCAATTTATGAAAGAAAAATAACGAAAATAGGCTATGCTACTCATTTCTAATATTTGTTGGTTTATTTATTTAAGAAATGCCTTTTGTCAATTATTACGAGCATATTGTTATATAAGCCAATTTTAATAAATGTAATCATTCATTCTTGTTCGTTAGTTTATACTATTTTATGCTAAGTACATAATGAACCTGAGAAGTAATTTTCATAAAAGTCAAAACATACACATTTTAATTACTTTCAAAATACATTAACCGATAAACTTATTCTAAAAGCCTATTATTTAAATTTCAAAAGATATTGAACAGGAAGATAGGACAAATAGTTTTTAGACATTAAAATTATTTTGTTCTATTGTAAATTAAATTTTGTTCAAGTCATCATAACAGGAACAAGAGTATTTACTGATACATACACTAACACTTACTTTAAGCCTAATTACTAGGGTAGATCCATAAGTTACCGGCCTGGGCAATAAGGATTATCTCCTACAAAAACCCTTATCTGGTGTCATACCTTATCTAGTAAGTAAATAACTGTGACGTGTTCAAAATAGAGTTTCGAGCCGTTATTAAGTTCTTCACAAAAGAGCAAACTTACTCCAAATGAAGCTAACAGCGATTGGACGGTGTATATGGGGAAGCATCCCCCTCATATTCTACCGTAAAAGAATGGGCCAATCTTTTTCGAGAAAGCATTGAAGACGAAGAGCGTGCAGGTCAGCCCTTGAAGGTGCTTACTCTTGAAAACATCGCTCTTGTGTAAGTAGAAATTATGGAAGACCGGCAGCTCAAAGTTACAGAAATAGTAGAAAATTTGGGCCTTTCTAAAAAACAGTCCTTCGAATTATTTATGAACATTTAAACATGAATAACGTTAGTGCAGGATGGGTGCCTAGACTTCTTTCCTCAGTCCAAAAGCAGCAACTGGTCATTTGTTGTCAGGCATTTTGAAGCTCTGCCGTGGCAACGAGAGAGAAGTTCTGCAAACCATTGTTACAGGAGATGAAAATACTATGATCCCTTGTCCGAAAGAGAATCAATCGAGTGGCGTAAACCTGGCGAAGCACCGTCTCTAAAGGCCAAGGTCACTCAGTCAACCAAGAAGATCATGGCCACAATCTTTTGGGACTGTGAAGGAATACTCTTCATTGACTTCAAGAAGAGGAACACCACAGTAAGTGGGAAGTACTATGCTGGCCTACTGTACAGACTACGTGCTTCCCTCAAAGAGAAAAGGCGAGGAAAGCTGAGTGGTGGTGTGCGCCTTCTTCACGACAACGCGCCTGTGCACACAGCTCTTGTTGCAAGGGAAGCTGTGAAGAAATGTGGCTTCAAGGAGATCGACCATCCATCCTACAGTCCAGATTTATCTCCCAGTGAATATTTTCTCTTCTCAAAACTCAAGAAAGGCCTTCCAGGAAGGAAATGTAAGTATGACGAAGAAGTGATGAATGTTGTTTATGTCCATTTTGCAGACAAGACTTCTGATTATATTTGAGAGAGGATTGAAATGTAATTCAAAGATGTGAGAAGTGTATTGTAATGACGAATAAATATATTGAAAAGTGAAATATAGTTTTTGTCTATATCATACCTAGAAAATAGTTAGGCCGGAAGCTTATGGACCTATCCTCGGTTGATACACGCTCCGCATTATCTTGGAAAATACAGAGAAAGAATACCCAAATCTAGACACGATTACTGTACAATCAGAGTGCCATATTTAAAGTGTCTTTAACGCCTGTTTTAACTACTGAGGCACCACAAGGAACACGTGATAGGTTTACGTTTTTGATAAAGAAGGGGAAGTATTTGACATTGAATACAAACCTCAATAAAATATTTGAAGAAGATGCCATCAGATCAAATTATTTATATATATATATATATATATCTTTTCTGCAATGTACTAGTACTCATAAAAAGGGCAATATTTGTCAAGACAACAAAATATATGTAAGAGTTCAGTGTTGAAGTTTTAAATCGGTATTAAGTAAAACAAAAATATTGATAAATCTGTGAAACTTAGATTTTTAAATCATGCTAATTAAATAAAAATTCTTATATTACTGAAAAATTTTGACTAGCCTTTGATGAAAACTCTGTCATTTTACTCATATAATGTTAATTTTTAAGCAGGGATATATTATATCTATCTAAATATCTACGAGGTATATAATAAAACATAAGAATACCTAGTATCTCAACATTGGAAATGTTAGTTTATGGAACAAAGATGAAAGGTAACACTTTCTATCGAAAGCGAATCTGAGCATAACGCCCCCTCTCCAACAGCAATACTCAAAATTCTACTTGGGAAACACAAACACTTAAGAACAAAGGATATTCAAATTGCACACATTTTATCGTAAGCAAGAATTTTAAATCAGTGCTAGTAAAACTTTTAAGTAACCGGAAGAGGTAAAACCAGAATGTCTTGGCAATGCACTGTAAATTCTACACAGTTCTCGAAATGAAACCAAATATAAGACAAAGAGAATTTACATTCAACACTTTGAGTAATAAAAAGGTGTAATTACGAAGGCTTCAAGAGATAAAGAGCTGGCATTATGATAAAACAGACAGAGTCATGCACAAACCCAGAAATTTTCCTGAGAAATTTATTATTAAAAAAAGTATATATTTTCTCTGCATATTATTTCTGTTCTAAGCTTTAAAGAATATTACAAACGAAAAAGCAAAAAATTTGGAATCAAATTTAAAGCATAAAATAACAACTGCAGTGTGTTCTTGCCCGTATTAACCATTTGAAATTTGGTTTTGCTGCTATCAAATTTAAAATACATCTTTAGCTCTTTGTAATTTTTAGGGACAATAAGCTACTTTCCCTAGAGATATGCATGCACAATACAGACATTTGAAAAAATATATAATTATTCTGATTTATATTGTAACATACTAGACTAGACAGTTTGTTAGATATTAGATCGATAAAATAAAGCCTTAATAGATAAATATACAAAAATACATAAAACATTTAGGCAGGATTGGCTTATCATATAAGAAAACATCCAATTTAACTTTCCGTTAAATAATGAACCACTAGATCGTTAAGAAAATAAATGATCAATTATTCAAAATATTTAATTTGTCTTGTACAAAAATTGGTTTTAATTGAATGTATTATTTCCTGCATATCTACAATCTGAAATATAAAATAACTGTAAGACCTTTAATAATTACCATTCACTTTATTATTAGGGCATGGACCTATTTCCGCTTCGAAAATTCTTCATTGTATAGGCAATGGCCCTATTTTTGTTTCGAGAACAATTGTTAACATTGAAATGACCGCAATTATTAAAATAGTTCATATTTCAAACACCACGGATGTAGGAAATAATGCAACCAATTAACATGTTTATACTGACAAAATAAAATAAATAATATTTTAGTTACATTATTATCAGCAAATTCAGCTATAAACTCTATTTCTGAAAGTTGGTAAAATAGTTAATTAAATAAAATTAAGTGAATTTGTTTTATTATTCAGTTTCACTGTCAAATAAGACATATTTAGCATAATTGATATTATATACGGTAGAGTATATATGATAATGATCTTGTAATATGCATATTCTTCTTCTTCTTCTCCTCCTCCTCCTCCTTCTCCTCCTTGTTCTTCTTGTTCTTGTTCTTGTTCTTCTTGTTCTTCTTGTTCTTGTTCTTCTTATTATTATCATCATTCTCATTAGTTTTTTTAATGGCGTTTAACGTTTTACTACTGAGGCACCACAGGCGGTGAACACTGAAGATACATGAGGTGATATATTGGGAAAGTATTTTTTTTTTAAGGACGGAAACGTTCCAGGTCTAAGTTTAGGGTACTTACCCGGCATTTGCCATTTATGAAGACTAGGGAAAACCTGGAAAAAACCTCAGTTAGGGAGGTCAAACCCCAGACCTCCCGCTCACGAGGCCGCGCCTTAACGACCCCAACCGCCCGTGGCGGTATCACTATTGTAATACGAATATCGCTTAGAAAGGTTTTTAAAGGAGATTATACAGAATACATCTGAATGAATATAAAAATTTAATGACGAGTAAATTAAAACATTTAAACAAGTAAATGTGTGCATCGAAACCTTTTATTGACGGGGACCCTCAAAAGTGGCCCTTCTGAGAAGTGCACACAGTGAGATATATAACAATGTCGGATCACTTACTTTTCTTGAAGAGGAAAACAAGGATAAAGGAAATAAAGTGACAGTCATGCTATTATAGTATGAACAACATACAAATTATGTGCAATTAGGAACTTTATTATTGAAGAAAAGGCGTGTGCACTGAGACACCAAACCGCCACAGGTGCCCGAGGTCGTTAAGGCGTGTACTCGTAAGCGGAAGTTCTGGGGCTCGAATCGCACCAAGACAGTCCTCCCTGACTGAGGTTTTTTTTCCCAGGTTTTCCTCAGTCCTTATAAGCGGCAAATGCCGGGGAGTATCCTAAACTTAGGCCTGGAACGAAAATCCTTTCCCAATTTATCATTTCACCTCATGTATCATGTGTTCACCGTCTATGGTGCCTCAGTAGTAAAAACGGGCGTTAAACTGAAAAAAATTGAGAAATCGCTAAAGGAAGGAGAAAAGATGAAGGAACGTTAACAGTAACTCTGAACAAATTTCGTACTTACACTTTTAACACAATAAATTCATACACATAGCTTTAACTTCAATGATAACATCAATTCACCTTTTATAAAAAAAACTTAGCTCAGCTTTGTCCATAGCTGTTATATCTACAACAAATCGCCCCTATCTACATCTACAGCATTTACTTTAATTTTGGCATAGTTTGATATTAATTACATCACTTTTGAAAGCGTAGAATATGACACGTGACAAACTACACGTTTAGTCTGTGACGCTTTATTCAGAAAAGGAAAGCTATTAAGCAATGTTGACTTGCAATTTCCTGAAGAATTTCTTCGCTCTTGAACATTCCTTCAATTACTGTTGAAGGCGTTAGTAAGCTTCTGAAGTTTTGTCTACAATCTTCAACAATTCTAAAAATTGCAATTTTACCTTATGGTACATCACGAAAACTTAGAGAAGGTCATTTATCCTTTTATTAACGTAGTTATTAAATGTACTCTAGAGATTTTAATAGACAATACTAAAGACTTTCAATTGTTTTAAGAACCAATAGATTAAAAATAACAATTAACAATATCTCTCTGGAACATATGATAGATTTTAACTATTTGGCAGTATATGTTGGCCAGAACAGAGTCAGTCACCGCTACGGGTAGCCGAAGTCGTTAAGGCACGGACTCGTGAGCGGAAGGTCTGGGGTTCGAATTCCGCCAGGACCGTCCTCCCTCACTGAGGTTTTTTCCAGGTTTTCCTCAGTCATAACTGGACGTCTGTTTAACTTTAAATAAATGCTGACCACACTCCAGCACTCTTTTATGAATATTCTATTATCGCTTTTATATTTTACCTTAACGAGTTCATTTCTCCAGTTTTCAGAAAAAAAAAAACACGTTTTAGAATTTCATATTCTTAGTTTATATACCTCAACGGTCTATCTCAAAAAGTCCCCATAAGAAAACCCACATTTATTTTCAAGTTCTTTATCCTCACGTGTGATTAAAACGTAATAGCTTTTCATTCATGAGCTGTAATCAAGGTAACACACAGCTGCCTTTATGTAAACAGTATAGCTTAATGCATCATGCTAGAGTTCAAAGAAAGAAAAACACTAGATTAATGGTCAAAGATTTCATTTTTAAAGTGAACCCAGAATTTTCTTATTTAATGTAGGTACCGAGATAATGGCGCACTTTACAGGTAGTGATAGGAAAGGGTGGCTTTATAATTTTTCATTTCTCTTGTAATGTGAAATTCTTAAGCGACATTAAGTTTTACGTTTTCCGCTCAATAAGCCCATCTTAAAGTGGTTATTTTTGGAACAATTTTATAAAGCAATGGAACTGGGTACTAATTAAACTCACGAAAAAAATATATAATAATGTAATATTGGAAGGAAGCCTCTGTCCCAGAGAGTTTTGTAAATTTCACATTGTACAGAATTGGTTTTTGAAAGAATAGTGACAAAGGCGGTCATAGAACGAATTAACACCGACGTTATCGGTTCGCTGGCACATGGTTAAATGGGGTGAACGATATATATGCTAATTAGTGTGTACTGTAATCTAGCGCGAATAAAACCTAGGAAGTCATTGTGTTTTATGGAACAGTTTATGCTTAATCATTCATTCGTTTGCACAGTTAATTATTATTCTGAAAATTAAAACGATCTAAAACGGTTGACTCGGATTTGAGACTATTTTTAATATTGACTTACAATATTGTCAGGCAAAAACCTACTCACAAACTTAAACTGGCCTGTGGGCGGGGGGCGTATTGCACGACAAAATTCTTCCACTAAGTAAAATTAAATCCTGAACGTTGACTACAAAGGAAGATGTATTTTGGGATCTTTCACAAATAATACTATTGGTGTTGCAAATGACTGGTTTGTATTTTATTAAACGGAAATGTTTCATATAATTAGAAAGGATATTACCTTTCTAGTCATGACTAAATGCTTTAAGGATGCACTCTCTTCCTATCTGTAGCAGAAATTGTCGTCTCTTAAGAGTATAAGATGTCATTCATGCTCTAGAATAAGGGGCCAGCGTTTTGGTGTTATGTTTCACTTTGTGTGACCGCGTGTGTCCGAGGTCGTTAAGACGCGGACTCTGAACGGGAGGCCTGGGGTTCTAATCCAGGTTTTCTTAAATGGCAAATGCCGGGGAGGTACCGTAAACTTAGGCCTGGAACGTTTCCTTTCTTAAAAAAAATCTTTTCTCAATTTATCATTTCATCTTATGTATCATGAGTGTTCACCGCCTGTAGTGCCCCAGTAGTAAAAACGGGCGTTAAACACCAGTCAAAAAAAAAAAACAGTGTGTTTACAAGTTGATCTATTCTGTCAACTCCTTTGTATTTATTATAATGTTCTCTTATTTCTGTTCCTTTTCTTTACCAACTACTGTTTTTGATGTATGTAAGGGAGATATGAACATGACTGATGATTTATAGGGAATTATGATACGATGACAAAGATTTAGAAAATCAGAAGACAGATGAATATACTTCTCTCCATTGATTGGGTTTGGTTGAAATTATTTCGGAATTTCTACTTTATTTTTCCTCATTGTTCCAACACAGGTTGTTTTCACGACCAGCAAATCTCTCACTAATGCGATACTACTAAAAAATTGCAGCTACAATATTACGACACTCATTGATGCATTTATAGTTAGATACTTTTCAACTCTTGAACCGTTATTTATAGCCCTTTGTTGATCAGGTTGTTTTTTTCGCTGTGTGAAGGCAAATAATATTCAACACTCATGTAAAAAATCTCTTCGTTATCATCATCTGCCTCATCTAACAACTGGAGGAAAATTTGTTCAGCATTTTCGTCACGGACAAGCTTCCCATTAATCCTAATGATATAAAAATACAAAACATATATAACATTTTTAATATAAATATGACGCATTATTATTGAAATATATTAGGGTATTTATATTAGTGACAATGAATTGATATTTATTCTATTTATTGTACAATTTATAATCAGTATTTGAAAAAAAAATAGTATTCGATTAAGTTACCAGGTGAAGCCAGACATTCCCACACTGCCTCTTCAACAATGCTGTCTGACAATGCCTAAATGTATAGTTTAATTGTTGGACAGCCTAAGAAGCATAAACTACAGCAGAAAACTTAACAAAATGAAAAACATTCTTGGAGTTTTCAAAGGTCACAAATGTTCATTGGCGTGCATCCTTATATTTGACCTAAATAACTTTCAGAAAAATGTATATTTTGTATTTTCGTGTTATAATCTTTTAAACCATTTCACGAAAAGAGATGTCATAAAGCAGTAACTGTGGAAATATAAAACCAAAATAGCAGGTGGGCTCCCTAAAGACCCCAGTGCTATAAAAAGCAGATAGTACGGAAAGTTAAAAGGTCGTATATTACCTCAGGTAAGATGTCTCTTTGTGCTGGAAACACAAGCTGATAACTTTGTGCAGTAGATGTTAAGGCTCATAAAAGCACATGCTTAATCTGCTTTAGCCTGAGCTCCCAGAGGTTGGTACCCCTAATTTAACCCAGATTATCATATCGCAAGGCTCGTTCCATATCCATCAGGAAATTAACTGACGTTTCATTTTTCTCGTAGAGCATTTCTTCAACAGACGAGTGTTCACCAACCTATTCGTTTATCCTGAAAATGTATGATCTCTGTAGTTATCATGTCTTATATCTAATGCATTCAGTTGTTGTTGATTTGTTTTATTTACTTACGCTCTTTAACATTTCAGATCATCACCGTCCCATTCAATTCAGGGCGTGAAACGACTGATCAATTTTGCTCAAAGGCCTCTTCTTTATGGTTTGAGGTACTTTTTCGTGCTGTAAATCTACGACATGGGACCCCAAGCTTTACTTCCCTCCCGAAGGAAGCCATACTTAGGATTTTTACACCCGAAAAAATCCATCGACTAGCGATCTTGGGTTTACGAGGCAAATATGGTTACCCCTAGACCACTAGGACAGACTAATGCCTTCAGTAAATGACATTAGCAGCAGTTACATCTTTGAGCGTCGTTTATATTTCTGTTTTCGTGCTCCCCTCTCCGATTCACACAAGTGTGTTTGCAAGCTGTTGTTTTATACATCTTCATATTATCCACATACACGTTCATACAGAGGACGTAAACAAAATTGTTTCTCACAAAATTTCAATATAAGTTTTCATACTTACTGTTACTTATACGAGTTCCCACGACCAAGTAACAATATAAACTCTGTAAGTAATAGAGTTGACAATCTGCTTTATTGCGATGCTCGATTGTTCAATTCGATTTGTTTCTTGCATTTACCCTGTAAAATAAATTGCAAATTGAACGCAAAATAGTATGCTTTTGCCTTACAACAATGTTTCTAGTATTCAACCACCGACACGCAAAGCAGTGTGAAATTTTAGCAATTATTTCAGCAAATAGAATCTATAATACACGATGCAATAAATCGATCGACCACGTATGATAAACGGAAAAAATGCTCACAGTTGTGCAGTTATTCATAGTTCATACTAGTTCTCCAGAAAAGGGGTCTGTAACTGGGGATTGTTAAAGAATTACACTTTAAGAAGCCTCTTCCACCCTCGAAAACAGAAACAGACCAAAGCAATTGCAAGCGCTGCAAGCAGATGCTGTTCACATGATCTGAATCACTTGCAAAAATGAATCGAACTAGGATATAAATCATAATTATTGTTCTTACATCTCATTGAGTATTTTTTATCGAGAATCATGCTCTCCATTTGAACCAACTTTGAAACAAAATGATTAGGAAAATATTGCCTATTTTTTTTTTTAATTTTTGGGGAAAGAGACCTTTATCTTGTTATATATTTGTTATTTCATTGGTCACTTTAATCTATTTATGATTTAATTATACTGTTATTTGCATTTAACTTGTTCAATTTCCTCTATTTTCATTATAGTATCTTACGAAATGATGTTCTTTTGGTCAGTGAATTATACACAATATATTTTACATATTAGCTAATTATCAATAGATAATCAAAATGTAATACTTGCATACTTTAAAGGATCGAAATTCATAGTGGACCAAATAATGTCCTAATTCAAGATACTTAGATTAATTTGTAAGGGCTGAAATAACAGTGCAAGAAGGAACTTTCAATAACAGGCGTAACAATATAACAGTACACCTACATTTATAAAGAAAATACAGAAAATAGCTTGCAGCACAAGAATGCATATATTTGGAAATAAGAACTAAAAGAAATGTCAAACATTTGTCTCCGTATTTTGTAACACAAGCTAGATAACGATCGTGGACAATCTTGGCACTTGTAGATAAATCTTTACGCCATGTGGATGGCTCCCTGGGGAGTGAAGCCACTCAGGTTGGAACGCTATCCAATCAACGTCCTTCCCTTCTCTTGGGGCCAAAGGGCATTAGATTATTATTATCCTCTTGACCTTGAACAGCATGGATCTTTGTTCTGTCTGTAAAAGGCAGCTTCCTAGGTTGCTCATTCTATTCGTATCAGATCTGCAAAATTAATACAACTTCTGTTTACCTAAATAAATACGAGGTTAGGTCGATAAGTTTCCGGCCTTCACAAAATCCTTATCTGGTGTCACAAATTATTTACTAAGTAAATAATTGCAGCTGAACCTTCCATTGTTCAGATATAGTTGCATAAAGAAAGCTATGTGTAGAAGATTCTGACACGTTCAGAATAGAGTATCGGCCTATTATTAAGTTCTTCACAAAAGAAGGACTTACTCCAAATGAAATTAAACAGCGATTGGACGGTGTATATGGGAAAGCATCCCCCTCATATTCTACCGCAAAAGAATGGGCCACATTTTTCGAATGGGTTCAGAAAGCATTGAAGACGAAGAGCGTGCAGGTTGGCCCTTGGAGGTACTCACTCCTGAAAACAACGCTCTTATGGAAGGAGAAATTATGAAAGGCCGGCGGCTCAAAAATACAGAAATAGCAGCAAGGTTGGGCCTTTCCAAAACAACAGTCCTTCAAATTATTCATGAACATTTAAACATGAATAAGGTTAGTGCTAGATGGGTGCCTAGACTTCTTTCCTCAGTTCAAAAGCAGCAACGAGTCATCTGTTGTAAGGCATATTTGGAGCTTTGCTTCTGCTGTGGCAACGACAGAGAAGTTCTGCAAACTATTGTTACAGGAGATGAAACTATGGTCCTCTACGATGACCCCTTGTCCAAAAGAGAATGAATGGAGTGGCGTAAACCTGACAAGGCACCGCCTCTAAAGGCCAAGGTCATTCAGTCAACCAAGAAGATCATGGCTACAATCTTTTGATACTGTGAAGGAATACCTTTCATTGGCTTCAATTGATTAATTTGGTTTATTTATGGACGCTCTTTAACATTTCACGTAATCAGCGTTCCATTCAATTCAGGGCGTGAAACGGACGACAAATTTTGCTCAGAGGCCTCTTCTTTCAGGCTTGAGGTTCATTATCGTGCCGTAAATGTACGACATGGGACCCATGGCTTTACTTCCCTCCCGAAGGAAGCCATTGACTTTAAGGAGAGGAACACCACAGTAAATGGGGAGTAATATACTGGCCCACTGCACAGACTACGTGCTTCCATCAAAGAGAAAGGCGAGGAAAGCTAAGGGGTGGTGTTCGCCTTCTTCATATTTCATCATGATGAGATATTAGTTGGAGCGGGTAGATCATTTAATGCGTTATTTGCAATTTTAATTAGTGGATGGATTTTTCGTAAAGGTTTGTTCATAAGAAGTAAATCGTAAAGGTCCTTTGTAAATATAAATGATTTTAATAATTGCAATTCGACAACGCACCTGTACACACAGCTCTTGTTGCAAAGGAAGCTGTGAAGAAATGAGGCTTCAATGAAATCGATCATCCATCCTACAGCCCAGATTTATCTCCCAGTGAATATTTCCTCTTCTCAAAACTCAAGAAGTACTTTCGAGGAAGGAGATTTAAGTGTGACAAATGCATGCTGTTTATGCCCATTTTGCTGATAAGAATTCTGACTATTTTTGGGGGGTGGATGAAAATGTTAATGATGTGAGAAGTGTATTTATAATAAAGGGTATAGTGAAATAGTGAAATAAAGTTTTTTTCTTTATGATACCTAGAAAATGGTTAAGCCGGAAACTTATGGACCTACCCTCATACACATTAGTCTTGGGCATAATGATCCATATCTTATGTGCATTGCGGTATTGGAAGTTTGTTGACACAAGAGTGTATTTTATGGCAGGTTTGGACAACTTGAAATAGATGCAGATCATCGTCTCCTGAGATCTTAATTTAGAACTAACACTTTCTACTACACTATGTAAAAGAAACCATTAACATGTAGTATTTTCTTTAAAAATTGACGTATGTTGACTTACAGTGCTCAAGGCTGGACTTTACTGGAGAACCAAAAATTAAAACACAGGCAGTTGTGGGGTCAGGCTATCCAGGCTAGAGAAGAGGAGGAAACGAAGAAGTGAGAGAGTTAATGGATATGCAGGAATCTGTAATAGAAAGAAGGGAGAGGATCTCTTCAATGGTAAAGTCATGTTAAAGGATGGCCTCACTCTAATGGAACGGTCACCACCAGGGAATCGAAAACGTGCACATCCGAAAGCAATATGGAGAGGTGAAGTAATTCAAGCGATGAGGAACCGCCTGTTGCAGTAGTAGGACTGACATTAGAGCGAACGATGGCGGCTGGGAATTCAAGATAACCGTTCAAGTGCGGTTAAAAGTAAAAATAATTAAATAAAGATCTTAAAAATCAGACGCTGGTATCCTTTACTTCTAATAGATTTCCCCATCCAACTGTGAGATATAAACAAACGCAGACGGACCACAAAATACAGTCCGTTTATTATACTTTCTTCTAGAACTTTATGCTGCCTATTGAAAAAAAATATATAATTCTATATTATTTAGTTTTAACATAATTTAATGATTAATGGGTCATACACTTGAAAATAAATGTGGGACCCCTCACTTTTATTTTCAAAAAGTGACGATTTAATCGTAAATAACTGTAATTAATTAGTATCAGTGATTAAATGCTTAATAACGCGTAGTTTATTTATCTATACCACTTTTTAATCTGTACTTTTAAGTATAAACTGATAAATTGGATCAGCAGTGTAGATATCTTTCGTATAGTGTCGCTGGTATTACACCTTTGGCAGTTTTAGGAAAATAATACTTGCACAGCTGCGTGGTTGCCTAAGTGATAAAGTACGGGGTATCTATGGGTGTGTTGTGTGTTTTACCCTCTTCAGTTAAGGTGAGACAGTATTTATGAGCTGCAACCCCCATATTTAATTAGAATAATTGTAGCAAGTAATTTTATTTAACTTTCTCATTATACTTATGAATTAATGCCATTTCTATTTCCTGTACAAGTGTGAACTATTGTGTGTAAAATGTTATTTTCTCGCAAGTGTGCAGAAAACTACCCTAGCCATTACATCTGACATGGGAATTTCTGTTGCCTATTGTAGAAATATTTGTATAGAAGGCGCAAGGACATGACAAACCAATATTTTCTGGAGGAAATTCTTAAGCAGGGCCCGTGGAAAAGATGTTTATTTGTTTTCTGTTACAGAACTGTAAAGCAGGGTAGGCTAAAAAACATACAGGGATGAAAAGATAGGCCAATAACCTCTTCAAGGGAAGAAGCTTTAGTTGATATTTACATGTAAAAAGTCACGTAGGCCATAGTTATTTAGTCTTGCAATTTTGAGGCCCGCAGTTTATTTTGAAGAGTATTCAGTGGATCAAAATCAGTGAAGGGCTTTCTCAGTTCATTTCAATTAGTGAAAAGCAGTAGTTAGTTTGGAAGAGTATTAAGTGGACGAGCTTTATTAGTTGAGTACAGTACATTTTATGTGGAATAGTTTATGAACAATATATTGTGTCATCTTCCATAACGAAAAATCTTATCAATCTCCATATACTCCTTCCCCTATGGTCACAGGACCATAAAGGTATCCAGCAGCAGAGTCGCAACTGTCTTGGCAAAAATATAGTCAGTCGAAACCGTCGTCGGAGAGGAAGAAATATCATTACCCCTGAGAATCCTAAATAATCAAATCCTTCCAAAATCTTTCCCTTCATTCTGGTACATATTTTCATTAACACACTTCTTTCCTTATTTAATACCGCTGCAAAGGCTAAAGTTAGTATAAATAAATATTTTTCTTTTGTTGTCTCAGAGCTGTAGAAAGTGTCAGGAAAGCTTGCATAAACTTATTCCACCTGATACATGTACAGATCATGAAATAGTACACAAGCTCAAAAATGTTGGACCAGTATTGGACAAGAAAAAAAAAACAAAAAAGTTATTACTTAATATAAGAAATGCTTGATAATATCCGTGTTCAATTAAAGAGATTACAGTAAAATTTTCTCAAAACAAGTGGGAGTGGGCTATGGACTAGTAAAACGAGACATGAAATTATTGAAATTCGTCCATATAAGATTGTAAAACTACACGCCATATAACCAATTAATGCATTTTTGCAACTTGATTTTTCGTTCCGCAAATTACTGTGCTGTAACACCTTCAACTAGCGCTGTTAGTGACCAAATTCTGCTCATTTTGCTTGACTTATTCAACAGTTAAAATAATCTGTACTGTTGCACAAAATTTAGGGCTCATGTGCCTTATATGAAAAGTGTATTTATGTTGAGTTTAAAAAAAATGTATTTTTATGAAATCATTAATACTGATCGATGCATAATATTAATTATTAATGTATTTTTAGTTTCTTAAGGGAGAAAAAAACTAATATATACCACTTTGACATTATTACTTGTGATTACTGATGTCTTTGTTGAAATAGTAATTAATGAAGGGTTGGAGTAACGTGAAGGGTAATTGCCAGTTTGGTCTGCAAGACTTAATGCTCTGGGGGAGTAGTTTAAAAGATAGACTCTTTGATTAAAGTCTTTAAATATTAGACGAATTACTAAAAAACAATATACAAGAAAAATTAACCAATATATCAGAAGATATGTAATGATGGATACAAATGGGTTTGGACTCCAGAATGACTGTTCCCGGTTTATATTTATAATTTTAAATTTTAGAATTATTACACTAATTTGGTATTCATTGTTTACCTGATTTATTGTGAGGTATAAAAATGTGTGCATCCTTAAATTTCGTCATGAACTTTTGTTGAAAGATAACATTCAAAGTTTAATGACATGTTTAGACTCCACGTTGTCACGATACGTTTTTCAAGTAATGTATAAATATGTAGAACAGTTAAGTCTTGAATTTACTTGCATTTACCGAATAAAATGAATTTTTGAATAGTGTTTAACGCCAGTTTTTACTATTGAGGCACCACAGGGGGTGGACACTGATGATACATGGGATGAAATGATATATTGGGAAAGGATTTTTTTTAAAGAAGGAATCGTTCAGGCCGAAGTTTATGCCTCCTCGGCATTTACCATTTATGAGGATTGAGGGAAATCTGGGAAAACTCAGTCAGGGAGGACGATCCTGGCGGGATTCGAACCCCAGACCTCCCGCTAGCGAGTCCGCGCCCTAACGACCTCGGCCACCCGTGGCGATTGTCCATATAATGTACAAGACATATGAACATATACGACAGAAGCCAAGGATGAAATTATGTAGCCATGTTTCTACAGAGCATGAATTTCAAGTAAAACGTTACCACAAATCGTCTGTTTGGCAGTCTTCTTATATGCTCATAAAAGATTAATGAACTAAAATTTTCCAAAAGACATCACTGATTTCCTAGAACATGGTATTGAAAACTGCATAGAAACTTCATAGCTTAAGCTTGGTACCCACTTCTACTTACAGTACCATAAACAAAAACGAAGGTTAAATCTAGAAACCCTTTTGTTTGTTATAATATCCAATTCTCCTTACACATTTTATGTTTCTTATATTGTGCATACCTTGTCTTCTGAAATATTCTGAATTTACATGATCAAAATATTAAGTTATATCGGGTGTTCATAAATTCAATACTAAAACTTTTAGGAAAGAAAGCAAACCATTACTAGGTATAAATTTGAATGAATAGTCAACCGGTGAAGTATAAATTTGAAAAGATTCTAGGTGTAAGTCGAGAGAAAGCGAAACATTTAAATTTTAAATTCTAACACTTTGTTACAAAAGCTGATCGAAGTGGGGGGGGGGGTCTTTGTTTCAATACACGCTATATATTAAATTGTTGTCTTACATGCTCAAAGACTATTTAAGAGTTAGCAATTAAATGCACCCTTGCGAGCGCCTCCTCCTCTGATTCAATTGGTATCTCTTACAACAGGCTGTTCAAGTGTTCACCACAAAAAAATAAATAAGTAAATTAAAATAAATTGGTGTAAGGTCACGATAACAAGCAGTCCAGGCAAATGAGTCCAACACATGTTAATAAAGCAAATGTTTATTGACTAGTGTGGTTACTAGTAAGTATATAAATGCAAAAAGCACCCATATTTACTCACTAATTATCTTATGTTTAGATATACCAAGAATTGGACTTAATTCGACAATTTCAATTTTTTTTTTCATAAATATATACACACCCAGACATTTTTTTTAGATTTGTTGCATGAATCCACTGCAAATAAACTAATTTAAAAGTGGAAACTAACCGCAAATAAAAAATAAGATACATCTGCCTAATTTTTTAGCTATTGTAGAAAATTGATGCAGTAGTATTTAAATATTTATTTTTAGAGTTGGATATCTAATTCTGAAAAACAATGTAATTTAGAATAAAAAAGCTAAAAGCTCCAGTAAGATTTATTAGCTACCAATAATGAAGGTGGTTAATAAAAGGAGGAAAAAAAGTAAATTATAAAAATTAATTGTTAGCAAAATGTGTATGGTGTTATTGTTAGCTCATTAACTATCTATCAAATAATATAATAAAAGCATTATAAACTATTTTCAATATCCACTATTTTCCATTAAAATAAATCAAATGGGCTGCAAAATTTGAGTTAAAATATTTTAAATTAACAATTCAGTAGAATACAATACACAAGAATATTCTTGTATGTTTGTAACTAATACTACAGATTTGATTCGTGTTTAATAGTTTGGTTAAAAGATGTTTATTCTAAATGCTAAGTGATTTACACCAGCTTGCGGTATATAACTAGCATTTTGGAAATCGTTCAAATTTTGAAAAAATTAGTTATAGTGTTTAGGTTTGATTTATGTTTAATAGTTTGGTTAAAACATATTTATTCTAAATTTTTGGTGATTTACACCTGCTTGCGGTATATAGTTAGCACTTTGGAAGTCGTTCAAATTCTGAAAACTTTAGTTATTGTGTTTAGATTTGTTTCATGTTTAATATTTTGGTTTAAAGATATTTATTCTAAATATTAGCTGATTTACACCTGTCTGCGATATATAAATAGCACTTTGGAAGTGATTCAAATTCTGAAAACTCTAGTTTTAGTGTTTTTTCAAGTCAATAATAAAATAAACGTCATTATTCCATTGGGTGTGTGATGTTTTACGTAAAAGGAATTTCCCATTACGCTATTGATTATAAATATTACACTAATTTAAAACATTACAAGTTTACAAATACTATAAATGTTTAATTTATAAACTATCACATTTAAATTAATATGCTAGGGGTCTTGACTGATCTTAACTTGTTACGCAAGCCAAGGAGTGCCAGGAACCAAGTAGGGCGAGGCTAAAGTGCGTCAATTTGAAATCGCTAGTCAGTGTCTGGGGATGTGATCTGCGCAACATAAAATTGGTGGGGGGAAAGCGGCTCTGAGCACACCCTTTAATACACACATTCATTAAGTGCCGACTTGCGTTCGATAACTGGTGCACCCAGCTAACTAGCGCACTCTTGTGTAAAGAAGCTAACTCCGGTCTCGTATTCAATACTCTACAGAGATTGATTTGTTTACTGGTAGATAATGTAGCACACTGCTGATTGGCTTCAAACATAGATTAGTTGACTTTTTGGGTTTCAGGCGTGCTATGCTATTGCCAGTATAATGGAGAACACTACCACAGTAGTTAGACTGGAAATAAAACCATTCTCATCTTTGACCCATTAGACCGAAGAAAGAATATTTTCAAAATTTTCTTTATATACAAAGTCTTAAACCATTTTTGATTTGTATCATTCTAGAGTCTATTTTTTAAAAGCAGTTTCAACTAAAATATCCACAGGAAATAATTTGGAGAACTTTTTTTTTTTTTTTTTTTTTGTAAGTCTATAACATATCAACGGCCAAAACTCTTAGAAGATGATCAGAACCAATTAATGGTGTACAAATGACCTCGGGGTACATTGAACTTTAAGCTTCAGGACGGTTTCACCTCTAGAAAGCCCAACCAGCCACATTCTCTAGAGAATGAAACCTAACACACCATGCTTGAGTCACAGCGCAGAAATTGAATTTGGAACACATTATAGTACATAATTCTAAACGTTTATAGAAAATGTTGTTATAGGAAAGCAAACAATTGTAGGAATTTAAAACATTAACAATGTTCGTATTTTGTTGAATACAAATGCAGCAGTTTGTCAATAAAAGAAGGAATTATATGTAAGGTATAGGCCATTGAAGGCGTATGTAAATAAATAAAGCTTTGGTCAATCTTATCTCATTACTGTACTACAATCAATTTATTATTAATTACCTCTGTAAAACAATCCTGTTACTGTACTTTTATCTAGGACTTTTTAAATTTTGTAAAATTTATACAAAAACAAAATGCATTATAACAACTCCGAATCACAGATGGATAGAAAATATAATAGGTAATTCATAAAATTACATATTTCTCGAATATATTAATGCATATACACCTCCGTACATCTTCTTACAGTCTGTTAATATTGTTTCTTACCTACTTAATCTTATTTTTATATTGTTTATATGATTTTAAATACAAAAAATGAAAGAATCATATAGATTAATGCAATTAGTTAAGAATAAGATGCTCAGAGGAATAAAAATGAAACTCAGAGAGTTCACATACAAGCACCCAATATTTGGAACGATTGCATAAACTTCTTCACAGCAAGGACGGTAGCCATTTCACATTTGAACTCTGAGCATCCTATGTACAATTATGTACATTAATAATAAGAAGATATACAGGAAACATTTATCTTCCCACATAGCATAATTGTGCTTGATTTGATCAGCAACATATTAGTTATATTGACTGCCCTTGTGGCCTAGTGGTAACGTTTGCAACTACTAATCTGGAGGTTCTGAGTTCCAATCTCGGTCAGGCCAAGCTGTTTGGATAAGGTTTATTTCGAAGGTTTTCCTTATTCTGATAAGGCGAATATCACATAGCTTTAAAGTGACAAGTACCCCTTTCGTGTTTCATTTTATTTATTTTTACAGACTTTGTACAAAGATCAAAGCAGTCAAAGCGACAGTATATAAAACATTAAAAGCATTCAATGAAGAATAAAAATCAATAATAAGGAATGGGATATTATCTGTGGATCTCCATCAATGATTTATCTTACGAATATTAGATTTAATTTATTAATAATTTATTAGTACTCTTTAGCCCCGTGCAATGACAGCGTTCATTGAAATCACGTGCTACCGCAATAGCTGCTAAAAGATAACTTACTCTATTAATTGCTGCTTTTCCTTTTCCATTAAATTTAAAAAGTTTTCCTCCTCTCTATTCATAGTTTAGATAAAATTCCTGTACCGGTTTCATTGGTTCAGACACCGTTTATGATCTCTTCCTATGTTCTATTCCCACTTTCTCTACAGTTACAATTTTTGCAATATATTCTCTGCTGGACATTACCAGTCGTTGCAATAATTTTACAACACATCCATAAGTGGAAAAAAAAATAAATAAACAATATTCTCGTTGCAATCTGAAAACTTCTGAATATCTGACAAATCGCATTTCAGATTTTTTTTTTCAAATATCTTACCCAATGACAAAAACAAGAATTGTCATTAAAAGTATACGAGGGCAGGTCCATAAGTTTCCGGACTCGCCGTAAGGATTATCGCCTTCACAATACCCTTATTTGGTATTAAGTTAATAATTGCAGCTGTAACTTCCGTTCGAAGACTGTGGCATTTTCAAAATGGAGTATCCAGCTGTTATTAAGTTCTTCACAAAAGAAGGATTTTCTCCAAATGAATTAAAGCGCGATTGGACGGTGTATATGGGGAAGCATCCCCCTCATATTCTACCGTAAAGAATGAGCCAAACTTATTCAAATGGGTCCAGAAAGCATTGAACACGAAGAGTATGCAGGTCGGCCCTTGGGGGTGCTCACTGCTGAAAACATCGCTCTAGTGGAAGGAGAAATTATGGAAGACCGGCGGCTCAAAGTTACAGAAATAACAGCAAGATTGGGCCTTTCTAAAACAACAGTCCTTCGAATTATTCGTGAACATTTAAACATGAATAAGATTAGTGCAAACGAATGCCTATATTTCTTTCCTCATTGTTACAGGAGATGAAACTATTGTTTTCTACTGTGATCCCTTGTCAAAAAGAGAATCGATGAAATGCCGTAAACTTGGCGAAGCACCGCCTCTAAAGGTCAAGGTCACTCAGTCAACCAAGAAGATCATGGCCATAATCTTTTGGGACTGTGAAGGAATACTCTTCATCGACTTCAAGGAGAGGAACACCACAGTAAATGGGGAGTACTATACTGGCCTACTGCACAGACTACGTGCTTCCATTAAAGAGAAAATGCGAGGAAAGCTGAGTGGTGGTGTGCGCCTTCTTCATGACAACGCGCCTGTGCTCACAGCTCTTGTTGCAAAGGAAGCTGTGAAGAAATGTGGCTTCAAGGAAATCGATCATCCACCCTACAGCCCAGATCTAATTCCTAGTGACTATTTTCTCTTCTGCAAACTCAAGAAGAACCTGCGAGGAAGGAAATTTAAGTTTGACAAAGAAGTTATGATGCTGTTTATGCCCATTTTGCAGACAAGACTTCTGACTACTTTTGGGGTTGGGGATTGAAATGTTAATTCAAAGATGTGAGAAGTGTATTGTAATTTAGGGGAACTATATTGAAAAGTGAAATAGAGTTTTGTCTTTGTCATACCTAGAAAATGATTAGGCCGGAAACTTGTAGACCTACCCTCGTATGCTGTCAGTCAATTAGTTATCCTATGAAAAGAAAATTACTTACATGGAAGCGTTATTTAATTAAAATAATTTATGACATACTTAAGTAACTTTTGATGTTTAAATATTACAAAATGTTTTTTATATCTTTTGAAAAGCGTATACATATCTAATGAACTAGCTTATAACACACCTCATTTTAATGCTTTTTAATTTTTTTCCTAATCTCATACCTGGTATTTTTCTATAATCTTTAAATAAATCTGAATACTATGAAATATTATTATATTCAAATCACAGGAAAGGAAAGCTAAAATGGTTTATAGACTGTGTCTATTAAATTAATGCATAATCTTGATTTTCTGTACTTTTATTCCTTGATTTTCTGTACTTTTATTCTTTAGACAGACGGCTGATAATTAGAAATTCTCTTCATGTTATTATTTCGATGAAGACCGAACCCTTTTTAATAGGCATGTATTTTTTTTTTTTTTTAATTTTTTCGGACACAATACACTAAACCTACCGATAGATATACGAGCAATTAACTAAATATCTATTTTGGATTCACATATACGTTTAACGCATAAATTTGTGGCTAAGTTTGTATTTTCCATTTTGGTGTGGTGAAATCCCAGTTTTCCTTGAGAAGGTTTTATGCAACGTTTTGCCTGAATATGGCTGTGCAACGGCAGACAACTCCCAGAAACCGGCGGTCTACGGACTTGTATACTTATCTAGTCTATTCCTTTAGTCGTTTAGAAGGCCAACAGCAGATGCCTTGGGCTCTCAAAAGTTTCACAATAAATAATGAATACAAATATTTAATATACATCATCCATAATACCCATGTGCCATCTTCAATCTTTGTTATGCTTGAAAACTCTTATCGTATATGTTTTTTAATCTTTCATGTCCGTTTGCCACGGTTTCCTGGCAAATTTTCTCCATCCTTACCCTCAAATGTTATTTTGTTTTGTTAACATCTTTTTCAGCATTTACACTCCAATAACATGCTCTTAAATTTAGTGATAAAGTCCATTTAGCTGTTCTTTTAGCAGTATTTGTTCAGAATATTGTTTGAAAATGTAATTATGCGTTTTAATGCACTGAGCATGCGTGTTTATAGCTAAATATTAATCATTTCATTTACCACTTTTCTAAAATAATTATTTTTCAATTTATTTTTCCAGCAATTTACCTTTAATACTAATACATTTATTATTTTATTTTTTCATGTTTTAGTCGTGTATTTTAAGTGTTCTAGATAAATTTAAAATTCTTTTAATACCTACTTCACTGTTGCTCCTTAATTGTTTTTAACGAGCAATGCAACAATTCGATTTTCTTAAAGTTGTTGTTGCAGAGTTAGGTGGTCTTATGCCACTATTTATTATTAAGAAACGTTTTTGTGAACAAACAAGAAAATAATAATATAGTACTTTAGTGTCATGAAGGAAATGTTGATATAATTTGGATGTATGTCTTGCTTGATGCAGAAACGTTTATCTTTTAAAATCACCCTCATCATTACTGTTTTAAACCCATTTTTACTATTGGGGAGTCGGTCCTGGTGATCTAGTGGTAACAATACTAGCCTCGCAGACCCAAGATCGCGAGTTCAATCCCGGCCAGAGTCGAAGGGTTTTTTCCAACGTAAAAAGTCTAAGTATTGCTTCCTTCGGAAGGGAAATAAAGCCTTAAGCCCCCTGTAATAGATTTACCGCACGTAAAAAACCTCAAGCCTAAAAGAAGAGGCCTCTGAGCAAAAGTTCTGAATTCAATGGCACGCTAATGACCTGAAATGTTACATACCGTCCGTAAATAAACCAAAGAGGCATAACGGGCGGTGGACACTGATTATACCTACGTGAGATTTTTTTAGTAGTGTTTAACGCCCGTTTTTACTACTAAGGCACCACAGAAGGTATACGTGAGATGAAATGATAAATTCAGAATGGATTTTTAAAGGAAGGAACTCTCCCAACTCTAATTTTAGGGCACCTCCCCAGCATTTGGCATTTATGGGAGCTGTGAATCCTGGGAAATAAATAAATAAATAAATAAAATAAACCTCAGTAGGGAGAACGGTTCCTGGGCGGAAACCGAACCCCAGATCTACCGCTTAAGAGTCCATGCCTTGACGATTTCGGTCACTGGCGTCTGTATCATTTGTCTGGGCAAAATAAGAACTTCGTCTTAACTTTGATAAATATGGTGTAATAAATGTTAAAGAAATCATATCATGACATCTGAAATATATTAATTTTATCACTCAGAAAAGTGCACCAGTGCTCTGAAAACTGTTCAAATTTGGGGAAACAGGCTTTTTGGCAGAGGCAAAAAAAGTGTCTGTTAAAAGTTTTGAAATTAAGAAAAAAAAAAAGATCGCTTTATATACGCTATACAATACTGCTTTTATAAATATACAACTTAATAATTTATTAATCAAAATAAAGAACACTTTTACCACAATAATATGGATGTCATCACTCCTAAAGTCAAACTTGGGACAGCTCGGTGTTGATATTCAATTTCTCTTTGCGCTTCTTTGGTATATTTTTGTATCATAAGTCGAACATGGTGCCAGACTGATCAGATGGTTTTTAAGCAAGGCTACCATTAGGTATGGGCCTTCGCTTTCTGCACAATTGGGCGGTACAATTTGTTTAGATTTCACAGCGTCTGTCTCTCAGCAAACTGTAAGAAAAGCTATGTATGTGTTTAGGGACATTCAAAATTTAGGTGTGCACGTTCATCTGTTAATACCAAGAGCTTTCTATTGCGTTCTTCGTTTATAAGAATGTACGAATATCTACACGGAACTGTTGAATCTACCATGATTTATAGGCTTTGAGCACACAGTGTGCAAAGTGTAATCCAAAAAAATATATTTTTAAATCATATTAATTTAGTATTGGCATACTAAAAATGACTGTCAATGCCACGCTATGACCACAAGTGCAAATCTGAGATACAGTGGAAATTACAGTCTTGGAGAATTATAACAATGCTATTAAAATAAGCAGTTTGTTTATAATTTTTAAAATGATGTGTCCTGTTAGTGATGTTGAAAATAACGCATATATTGTTTTAGGTTCGTATGACTAAAGTCTAATGAGCATGTGTACTGGAAAAAGATAACGCTAGCTTACGGCTGTCAGTGTGGATCTGACAAAGGTCGAGTTCCATTCAGATATTATGAGTGGAGTGTTTTGTTCTGTAGTTAATCTCGAAGCGAATATGGCCCAGTATTTGTTTTATAATACATACCATGTATTACTTTATGATTCATAAGTTTTTAACTGACTCAGTTCGTCAGGTTCAAAGACGATTGGAAGAAAGCTTCTTGGTCAAATAACAATCTTTTATAACAAACAATTTCATATGACTCCATGGAAGGAGTTACTGACTTATTAAAGTTAAAACATATGAAATAAATGTGACGTACTTGAATATAATGATCTCTCCACCCATTTCCTTTACACAATTATCAGATAGGGAGCACATTTCACCTTTTTAAACAAGACGTTGCCAAAACTCATGGAGCAAATATTTACTTAGAAATGTGTTCTAGAATGACGGAGTTCTTAATGGGAAATTGAAGTCCGCCCGATCGAAAACTTTACGGTTTTTATCTCTGGTGGAAATTAAAACATTCCAAATAAATCCACATACCCTGGAATAGTTGAAAAAAATCCACCAGGAAATATCCAGAATTAGGTACTCAAAGCTAACTAGAGTGAATGATGGATAATTTTTAAAGAGGCACTAAAAAGGTGGCTAGTTTAAGTACCTGATTTCATAAAGTAGGTAAGTAAAATGCTGAAGGAAACTGCGATATCCGCATACGGCTACGATCGCCCCTGTCGTCTGTAGGCAAAACCATTGCATGTTGGTTCATAGTTGATTGAGTTGTTCTGCATTAATGTCATGTATCTTTCGAGTTGTGCGCTTATTAACTGCGTACCTAGTTGCCTAAAAACAATTAGGTTCTTTAATTAACACTTTATCAATATATATAGTTCACACGAAGACCTTTTAGATATGCCATTAAATCTTTGTTTTGCAGTTTTTCTGTTTTAATTTTTATTTAATAAACTAGATTATTGATGAGTTTTGTTTTGTTTTCTAGGAATCAGCATCTACTGAATGTGTTATTAAATAACAAACCTTTACTTAAACTAATTGATTGATTGATTTTATTTATGGACACTCTTTAACATCTCTGGTCATCAGCGTCCCATTCAAATCAGGGCGTGAAACGGCCGACAAATTTTGCTCAGAGGCCTCTCTTTCAGGCTTGAGGTTCTTTATCGTGCCTTAAATGTACGACACGGGACCCACGGCTTTACTTCCCTTCCGAAGGAAGCCATACTTAGGATTTTTATCCCCGAAAAAATCCATCGATCCTGGCCGGGTTCGAACCCGCGATCTTGGGCATAGGAGGCAAGTATGGTAACCACTACACCACCAGGACCGACTTACTTAAACTAAATGCTCAATGACTGCTAATTTAAAATCTGGCGTTTAAACATCAAATGGAAGGCAATGTATTGGTAAGTCAATCTACTCATTATTTATTAATATATATTTACTTTATCTTGTTCTTGAAACATATTATAGCTTTATTATTTGATTGTGCCCCTAAATGTAAAATGTTAATAAATATATACTCAATTTTACGTTCATTAACCTTCTAAATTCATAGTCAGTCAATGATCTAAATTATTTATGCCCTTTAATGGTCTATAATTTCTATTCTGATAAATAAAAACTTAACATAACTGTTTATTTTAGTTTGAAACATTATTCAATAACGTTTCATTTATTTAGGTTTTTAAAATGAGTCATTCTTTCCATATATTAGTTTTAAAGAGTATATAATATGTAATAAAATGTATTCCAGTCTTCAATTTTTGTATCCGTAACTAGTAAATCTAAATTAATTATTTATTTTACCCAGTTTTATATATATTTGGGGAAGTGAGTGCATTATGTATTTGTCTGTTTCTATAATTTAGCTACTACGTTTATGGTAATATATATATATATATATATATATATATAAGAGCAGTGTACCATAGTTTTACATAATGAATTTTATAAGTACCTTCTAAACTCAGTTATATTTATTTTTCTAATCTACAACCATCATCAAAACACGAATTTAGCATACCGGATCAATACGTAGAGATATGAATTTAGTAATGCAACACAAGAGTTCAATATATTTTTTCTTTGAGTACCTGTGAGCCTCCGGAAGGAACAGAGAGAGAGAGAGAGAATAGAATGCCCACTCTTCTTATATTCATTACACGTTAAACAATAGAATAGTGTTCAATCAGATATGAAGAACTTTTTTTTACATTATTTGATATAAATATTCCTCTTAACTTCAACGATTAAAAAGTTAACTTGAAAATTAACCTTTATTTCTAATTATAAACATTGAAATCCTGCAGTAAACTAATAATTAATAATCTGTTTTTCGCTTCATTTTTTTAATTTGTGTTTTTAGATATTTATTGAAAAAATCATTTATATGTTGAATATTGCAAATGTGCTGATTTGCGGTTTAGACTTACTAACCAGAATCTCTATTTAAAACTTGCATACATATTTACCCAACCCACAAAGTGCAATATTGAATTCCTTCATTTCCAACACAAAGAAGAACGCACGTCTTAAATATATATATATATAGGTTTAACTTCCACTGTTGTTTCACTCCGTATGAACAATCATAAACCAAGTCTACCTTGCCGGTTGCCCAACATGCCTTATCTCACTTTAAGGATTTTGATGATGCTTTCAATTTAATGCTTATTGATGCGTTACCTACTCACAGCTCTGAAAGTTTTAGATGTAATTTTACATAAAGCGCGTATACCATCTCGTTTAAATCTTACATATTAATTTTTTTCTCTGTCTCACTCGCTCTCATTTCTAGTTTCATCTGTTTCCATGTATAACGTTACCTTCGATACTCAATATTTACTTTTATCACCTTCACTTGTCTTCTTGTCATAGAAGAACTGAAGCAGTTCGAAATATAGCGATTTCTAATCTGTGACTTTTTCTTAGTGTTTTATCCTTTTCTGCTTTTCTAGTTATTGCTATTTTAGTTACTATGATAACAGTGTTACATTATTTTTCATTCATGTGTGTGTGTGTGCGCGCGTAAAACTTGCAGCTCTATATCCGTAAATAAATTATTTGAAAAATACTAAAATGCATTTCTATAGGTTTGTGTATCACTTTTTTGCTTTTGCAGAAAATACAATTGGACGATGATTGAATGATTTGTATGATACCCTTCAGACATTCGCATTAAATAATAATTATAGGGATAATTAAGCGAGAAAAGTTAATAGCATATAGAAATTAATCTTATTGCAGTTACCCAGTTTGTCCTAACTATTCTGTAACCATGGATAGCTGATCAATATAAATTTTACGAAAAAATTTAACCCCCTTATGCACGTGGTTAAAGACATTGTTCCTATAAAGTAACAAGCATCTAAGCTTTTGCACACTAACATCTATACGACATATTTAAGCTTTGGAAAAATAACTGTACTTAATGAAATGAAAACCGTGTTTTTTCTAGTATTAAATTTTGCTAAAGAAGATTTCTATTGTGAGAGACAGGAGTTTCTTATTGTTTATATTTATTTTCTTCCTCTATTTCACTCCCATTTTTATTATTTTTCTTTTCTGCTATCATTATCGTGTTTTAATGATAAATTGTTCCCTTCTACTCTCTATTTTCTGTATATATATAAATGAAACTCATTGTCAAGTAAAAGATAAACATACCCAACATTTGCACTTGTTTACATTAATTGAGAGCGAGGTGCTCCACCTTCAAGAGCACACTTTTGCTAAGCGGAAGAAAAATGACCCGGGAATCTGGTGGACAATTAGCACTGTGTTTCTGACGCCTTCAATTTTATCAAAATAGAAAACGAATTTAAGTAAAAATAGCATTTATAACATTTCTTGAAGGTGTGTTACTCAATACTATAATGTTCCATGCATTCACATTACATTTTATTTGTGTTATGAAGAATTTACTTTTGAAAACATTATCATAGAAAATGAAATATGTGCACATGCTGCTATATAAATTTCATTTTTAAGTAGCATGCTTCAGTATTGCCTGTTTCATTTAGGACGAAACTGATAAGAAAACATTTATGTAATAGAGGTGTGCTCAATTTTAGAAGAAAGAAAGAGTACTCATTGGATGGTTAAAACTGTTTTTAAACTTCCTCATTTACATCTAATTATATTAAAAAATTATCGCAAAACTCAACAATACTAGCAAATTCAAGGATTAGATTCTTGAAATGTTCACAGTCGAAGACGTTATATTTACTCTGTACCTCTAGTAGTTTTAATTTTGTACTTTGTCGGCAATATCCTTAGCTATCGAAGAATTAAATTCTGAACAGAGCCCTAATTGAAAATTCATAAATCGTATTAAAGAAAGTACAAGAAACATAAATAGCCACACAGAGAAATATCTGGAGGTAAGTATTGGAGATTACTAAATTTACCAAAAGATTGTAAAATGACATTGACAATAAATTCATTACAAACTGAATGCTAAAGTGTCCAAAACTTTAACAATGCCTCTTGCTCTTCCTGTTTTTAATCAGCAATATTTTGTAAGCCTGCAAAAGTGGAATGAATTTATCTGTGTGCTTTTGGCTAAATGGAAGATTTACTTGTGAAATATTTTCAGCACTCCTTCGGTGTAAGTTGCAATTAAAAAGGCAAGGTGTGCGTTTTGGTGATTTTCAATATTGCTACTATTTTGGACTGAGTACTTAGTGCTATAGAGTCAGTTTGAATAGTTACCTCTCAAGTGCTTTAGTTCTTGACTTAAGGCTATACTTATGTATATCACGTTACTTTATTTATTTTTTTATTTTCTCTAATTACAATGTTTTTTTCTTAATGTAATTGATTTCGTTGTTAATTTTTGCAATAAGATTATATTTTATTGGTTATTTACAATTTTTAGTTTTTTTTATAAATTTTTCTGACACTACTTCTCTTTTTACCTTTTCCCTTATTTGTAATTTTCTGCTTTTGCTAAAGAAGTAGTACTTTTCTGGAATATTACAAAATATTTTATAGCAATCTTAAGAGAAACAGTATTTTAAAAAAAGTTAATATTAATGCCGGGTCAGTCAAAGTAAAATGAAATACAGACCTATTTGATAGTAAACTATTCCACCCTTCAGACATGGCAAAAATATTTTAACATTCATTTTGAACTTACAACACATCTCACAGTAAGATATTGTTATTTCATCTCCCATTTGATACAACATTCATTGCATGACCCCCATATAGTAATCATTCAAAATGCTTAGCAGTTTTTTGATAAAAACACCTCCTCGTCAGGCATTATCTTTATTTTAAAATTTAAGCTTTAAGTAAGTGAAAGAGTAATTAATGTTTTATACCTTTATACCATTCATTGACTTTCTATTATTTTTAGCTGTGATCACAGGCTTTGAGCTTAGCTGTTATTTATAGAAATATGGCAGAAGAGACCTACTATATCAAAACATCATTAGACTTGTAAAATCAATAGCGATGCTTCTACAGGTAAGATAAAAATCAATACAGGTCAGAGTTAAGCTTCCCCCATGATTTGTGTTTACATGTTTTTTTCTGTTTTCACGTGCAGTTTAATTACTACTGAAATATAGTTAATTAGAAAAGATTATTTGGTCATTTTCTGAACTATGATATTTACTTGTTTACCACCACAATGATTTCGAACCTAAAAATGAGATAAATGACGAGCGCTTAAATTTACTTAAAGTGGGCAATATAAGCAACGTGTTCGATTAAAAAGCAGTTCGCTTACAGAAGGCTTAGTGCCTAAGTCACAGTGTTGAATCCTGAGATTAAAATTGCGGTATTCCACAGCATGTTGGTTGCTAGTTGCTGCAAATAAGAAAAAGTTGGGTAAACTGAAAAGATTGGAGACAAACGTGGATATCGAAAGCAATTTGTTTCTTAGTAAGAAAACGTTTTGGAAAACGTACAAAATATATGTTTTCAGAGTAAATAAGGATAACTTCAACTTTTATTGATAGAATGAGAAAAGGCTGCAGAAGGGGAAAGAATAAGTGAAAGGAATGGACAACACTTGGAACACATAACCAAGGCTAATAATGAAATATAACTAGCTAATTGCATACACACAAGCTAGCAAGATGCATTATTAGCATTTTAATATTTTCATAGCTTCATTACTTAATTAGTAATATTGGCTACCAATAATGTTTATAAAAATATATAAAATTACGCTATATTGTTTAACAAAAGGAGGGGCAAATTTCTGCATTAGAATTATTGAACTACTGAGAATAAAAACGGCACTAATATAAATTCAATAGACTATCGCAAGAAATGTGATTTAAATTATACATAAAAAGGTGGGTGTTTCACACAACTGCCTAAGTATGTAATATTATTATTAATAAAGGATTTAGGGAGACCAATTTTTATAAATATTAAACTTAAAATATTAAAAGTTTAATCACGACGAGCTTAATTATCTATAGTTTTAAATATGAAAATATTTAATAACCGATGAGCTATAACTTGTTTCAGAGCTAAACCGAAGTAATATAAATGTACATTCTCAACTTAGAATCAGTATTCAGTATTTTAAAAAACCAGAATCTTAATATACTCAAGCAGCATACTTTAAACTATTTATTAAATTTTCGGCTTAAAGATAAATTGTAATTGTAATATGAATGCTTGTTTTTTAAAAACAGTCCTGGGAAATTACAGAACTGATTATCAGTAAATAAATATTTACGAATACCTAGAATTAAAATGTTTTAGGCACACTATTTTAAGTAAATTACAAAACAAATTTGGAATGTCTTAGTTATCTAATCTAATTTCCTTGATATTCCCCCTAAATATATTACAGAATATAAGCTAATTTCGACTGTCTTTAGTCGTTTTTTTTTCTTGAAAACACGTTCAACTTAAGCATAAATTATAAAACTTTATTAATTTCAAATGTAATATATCTTTTATTTTATTAGAGAGGTTTTGTGTATCTATAAATTATTGTTTATGAAAATATTCCTAAATACAGAAATATTGTCATGATAATTTATTAAAATTTTACTTAGAGTTGACATTTTAACCGCTGGTATAGCATAGTAAGGCAAAAGAGAATAATTATAGTTCATTTATTTGTTTGTTTATTTTATTAAACCATCACAATCTCCATTTCAAGGAGATATACACTCTATGTATATCTTTTTTCACTTAAAGATTATATTGCATGGACGTTTTGTTCTTTTATTCTATTAAGGCGTTCGTTACCATTGTTTTTGGTGCTATTCTGCTCTATTGTGCATAATAACAAATTTAATTCCTTTTTTTTTTTTTAAATATTGAATCTATGCAAACCTTAATTGACTAGACATTTGATCTTTACTCTCTGAAAATACCTTGCGCCTTTCCTGTTCATTATCACATATTTATTGCTATAAAATACGTTTAGGTACAATTATAATTTTGTTATTATTATTTTAGAGTTCATTTATATTTTAATACGTAAATAGCATTGAAAACAAATACATTTTTACTGAAAGAAGAGTGGTTAAATGCTAACCTATAACCTATGATGAAGAATGCTACAGAGGGCCTGATTAGAAAGTTTTTATTGCTCATTTAAGGCAAAGAGGCATTTTACGTGAAATTGATGGTATGATCTTGTTGCAATTGCATCATGCGGCGCTTTGATAGGACCTAACGTGCAGAAAAGGCTGCAAATTTTACCCTACTCCTAGTTTATGTGAATGTAGAGCAGCTAAGGGTTATGATTGCAATATCAAATATGGGTTTAATAAAGTGGCTTAGAGTAGAAATAAAAAAAGAATAGATGGGTGGAGAGAGTTTATAGAGGGGATGCATACCTAGATCTTATGAATCCTTTAATAGTGAGGGGGGAACTTTCAGGGTATTTTCTTATTCTTATAAACATTAAGTACCAACTTCAGAATGTAAAAGTAGTTAAATAAGTCCCAAATGACTACTTTTGTTCAAGTCACATTTGCTTACACCAAAATACCTGAGCACATTGCAGGAACTAAACTTTTATTTTCCAAGACATGAAGCGTTGCAAGTGAGTTGTAGATGAAATTGGATAGAAACTGTTCCACATATGCGCATTTCCACTTTTACTCCTACGTAATCAGACAGAAATTATCCATTTCTTTTATATTTTTTATGTCACATATATTATGCACGGTTAGGGCCCATGGACTAAGAGGGAAAATATAAAAAAAGGATATACAAAATGTACAAGAATTGTGTTATTTACAACTCTTAGCCTAAAAGCGAGCCATTCTGATAGTTCCCAGCTATCTTAGCGAGGCTAAGAGCACCCAGGAACTAATTTGAGTGTGGAATCTAAAGGTTGGTACAAATAGTTTGTGTGACATAAGCCATTGAGGACCGGATATGTCGATGAAGCATACGATATCATTATTGTCTTCACTGCCGATTATTATTGCCGTTATAGTGCTAATTGACATTGTGGCAGAGAGCAATTTACGTAATTCTGCTCCTTGCATGGGAAGATATCAGCCTCCGTTGATCTATAAACAAGGTTAGAAAGTTTACTCACGGTATCTGCACGGCTGGTCGCATCGCCCTCCTGTCCGGGGAGGCGGGTCACTGCGGACGTCCCCGCGGAGGGATTCCGGGGCCTGCAGGCAATCCCTTCACTTTCTCGGCGGCGGCTCCGGCACAGCTCTCCGGTTGCCGGATCCTCAGCATCTGACGTGCACTCGACAACCGTCTTCCACGATCGAATGGTGCAGAAAACTTCTCAAAGCCTCATCACTGATCCCGCGCGAGTCCTATTTCACCGTCGGGGACGCTTATCGGCGCATCGGAAGGTTTAGCGTCTGAGCCGCGCTAAACACAAGGAATGTCACTGCATTGGGCAGATTTTGTACTGGTTTTTTAGGGGGGTCGGAGCCGAACTGTGGCGGCAGCAGCGGCGATAGCCTCAGTTAGCTGCTCCTGCTGCTGTATCTCGTCCCCCCACGCGGGATCTCTTGCGCACAGCATCCACGGCGCTACCTCCCCTCCGACACACCCGCATTCGCACCCCTCTCGCACCTCCACCGCGCCATGGACCCGAGCTCCGGCTCAGTCCCTGGAACCAATACCGACCATGTGTGAGCTCCGAAATTCGAAACCCGAACGGCACCGAGGCTGCACGAAGGTCCCTGTCAGTCGATATCTACAACGTTTTTGGGAGATCTCTTTTCTCCCGACAATTTTACGTGCTGTGGAAATGAAAATAAGGGGAAATGTGCAAAGAAGGTGGGAGAGTAAGTTATGGAGACTAGACTAAGATAAAAATTTGGAGGGGAGAGGTGAGGAAAGAGAGAAGGTTAATGAATGATATGGGAAGCTGGAAGATAAAGTCACCTGACCCCACTACACAATATCACTTGCTCTCCAAACTTCGCCTTTATTGTGATGGCAACAGAGATTCATACAACCCGCGGTGACCACACCCCCTTATGACATATCTCAACCTGGAGCGCCCAGCCAAACTTCAAGTGGAGTATAACCTTTTCACCTCGGAACATATTAACAATGTAGGAAAACGGAAGAACTGATCAATTCAAATGTTAAACCTCAGTACACAGTGGGCGAAACGTTTAACCCTGCATGATTCAGTTATCTTTTGATACTTTTTACCCTATTTTCAGGGTAAAAGTATATATTAAATAATTTTAATCTACAACCCCAGAAATGAAACGTATTCTTGTTACTTTCATTGTATAAACAAAAGTATTATATTTAATACTGCACTTGAAGGCATTCTTCTATAATTGCTTTATGAAAAGAAAACATGTTACTGTTTACTTATTTTCGGTTGTAACATTTTCAATTCAGATTTAAAAAAAATAAACATTGCAAACGCCTCAGTATTTGTTAGGGTAAATGCAATATTTTGCTCCATTTTTCTTCACTTCTTAGGGAATTATGTATAGAGAGCATTTCTTTAGTAATATTTGGGGGGAAAATGTGTTAAAGAAATAAAGGTTGGGTCATCCAGTTTAACGACCGTTCAACTCTGAGCTGAAACGAAATATGAATCGCAATACAGTTACACATGTTCGAGTATAAATTATCAATTTAAGTGTTATATCATATAAATAGATTGCACAAGGATAACTTTATTGAAATGTTTTACTTTATATATTTAAGTGCTTATATAATATTTATTTCATTTGTTGAACAATTTATATTAAACGTCTACCTATAATACCTATAATACGTTCATTTCAGGAAATGTCTTATCAAGGGCCCATAAACTTAATGAAAAATCAATAACAATCATCAGAATAATAAATAATATAGTGTAGAAGACAAAAAAGCTCGGAATATAGGCGCTAAAATACATAAAACGGAACAGACAAAAAGACACTAAAAACCACGAAACAGGAACCTATATGTAGAGCAAAACATTCAAGAACAATTTAAAAGTCAGAACTTTTCAAGAAATACCTACTTAAAAGGTACAAGCGTTCTAAGTATAGACACAAATACACTCAGATTTTCTCCTTCGACACCTTTATCCTGATTAATGAACACTAATTTACACATTTAAAACTCTAAATACAAAATGATTCTTTCATATATGACGATTACCAACGCTTATAAATCGCGACATTCATCGCTTACTCGAAAATATTTTTAAATTAATGAGTACAGGCACAAACGTATTAAATAGGATATTATAGGCACAATAAACTACAGTTTTGGGCGTCCCATAGTGGGAAATTGGTTTGTTACTTAATAGCCAAAGTTTCTTAACTATTATATTGTAATCAAAAAAGTTATGGAGATAAAAGAAAGAAGTGTAACCTTACATGTATAATAATTTATGGATTTACAGTGTATTTAGGGAAGGTGAGGTAGAAATGATAAAGAATGGTCAGAAGTTAATGATTGATAAACTGAATAGGCGAGGGAATGGGAGTAAATTAGCATTAGAAACAGGGTTATTATACACCAATAAACTGGGTATTAGTGTTTATATATATCCGTAAGGAAATAAGTATTAATTTTATATTGTCAGCTAGTATTATGGAAGTGACGAAGACATCGACCTTATTATAATATTTAAAACTGCATATTGATGTAAAGAGAAATAAATTCAATTCACTTCAACATAGAAAAAAAGTGGGCAAATAGGGCAAAATCCACTACCTTGCTATATTTCGAACTACTAGAGTTCTTCTATGGCAAGAAGACAAGTGAAGGTGATAAAAGTAAATATTGAGTATCGAAGGTAACGTTATGCATGGAAACAGATGAAAATAGAAATGAGAGTGTGGGGGGGGGGGAATTAATACGTAAAATTTAAACCAGGTGGTATATGCGCTTTATGTAAAAATATAGCTGCCATTTCTCTATCTCTGAGTAAACTTTCAGAGCATTGTGTAGGTAATGCATCAATAAGTGTTAAGATTGAAAGCATCATCAAAATCCTTACAGTGAGATAAGATATGTTGGGATATTAGTTCAATTGCCATTATCCGCTATAGCTCCTAGCACTCATAGTCAATTTCACTTATTTAGGCACCATATCTCCCAACAATTTCTACGGATGATCCTTAATAATGGTCAATATTTGCAGCAATTTCATTTGTCTAAATGAATTAGTTTTATTAAAATTATTTGGCATATTCTTCTAAATATATTACCACAGTTAATAGTATCTTGATGAGTGCTAATAAATTATTATATTCTCTCAATCAGAATCATCGTAAACGTTCGCGATTATATTTACAATATTTAAGAGCAGGTATTCCTATTCAGTTTACCGCGTCTTTCTACCAAAACTTTTCCCTGCCGCTCGTAGCGTGAGCTCCTGACTTGGTTTCTATTTTCAATTTACCTTGTCCATCTAAATTTTACTCCGGTACTGCATACCAGCATCCCAAGAACAAATGTATCCCTTGTACTTCTACTAGTAATAGTGCGGTTGTTAATTTATCTTCTATTTCACTTTCAGATGCTGATACGTTGCTTTTGCAAAAAGGATTATCTTTTGCCCCAACTCCTAAATTTAATCGCCTTAAATATGTTTCCGATGGTGTTAACTTTTGCCGTAATTTAAGATGGCGTTACTATTGGCATACTAAATCTTCTCAGCCTACTTCAAATGTTACTCCTTACCTTCTCAAGTTTCGTCCTCCCTTCAAACTTGAACCCCCTTCTTTACCTTCTAGCTATCCTTTAGAAATGTTTATTAACCGATTTTTAACTTCGATTAGTGACTCTAAATTTCTAGATAAGATCATCCCGAAAGATAACTTAACCTTACGTGAGAAATCAGCACTTAAAAGGTTATCTAATAATCCTGATGTTATTCTTCCAGCAGATAAAGGGTCCTCAGTAGTACTAGAGGACATTTCTTTTTACAATGCTGAAGCTTACCGACAGCTTGAGGATGTCACTTATTATGAACTATTGTCTTCCGACCCTACAGTCAAGTTTAATGAAGAAATAGCTGCTTTTATCGCTTTTTCTGGTACTTCTGAAGGACTTAGTTCCCAAGATATCACTCTTCTTACTCCTCATGTCCCTCGTACTCCCACCATATATTTTCCCTAAAATTAATAAAAAGAACTGTCCAGGTCGCCCAATAGTAGCCAATTTCGATTCCCCCACTGAACGTATTTCCGCTCTAGTAGATTTTTGATTACAGCCATTTGTTACGTCTAGGCCATCCTATATCAAAGATTCCTTCCATTTTTTGAGTTTACTAAAGTAAGTTGACCCTTCGGCACATTCTGATATACTTCTGGCCACTATCGATGTGACGTCATTCTATACTAACATTCCCCATCACGAAGGATTAGCTGCTGTTAGCTATTTCTTGAACTCTCGAGCACCTCCTCATACCCCATCCACAGATTTCATTTGTCATGTCGCTTATCTTGTCCTCACTTGCAATGCGTTTAGTTTTGATAATAAACATTATCTACAAATTAGAGGTACTGCGATGGGCACCAGAATGGCACCTTCTCATGCCAATCTTTTTATGGCTCGCTTAGAGGAGGAATTTCTTAATTCAGAACCTTTGGCACCATTATTATGACTGAGATATATTGATGATATATTTGTGCTTTGGACTCGTGGCTCAGAATCTCTCGAGCAGTTCCTTACTAATCTTAACTCCAAGTTTTCAGTTAAGTTCACTTCTTCTGTCTCTCCCAATGCTGCTACGTTCCTAGACATTGGTATTTCTTTATGCAATGGCTCTTTTCTTACGTCTGTCTAGTTCGAAATATAGCAATTTCAAGTGTGACTTTATCTAAGTGTTTTATCTTTTTCTACTTTTATTATTACTGTAATTTATATATATATATATATATATATATATATATATATAACAACAATAAAACACCCTGTTGCAGAAGCACAGAAAGATTTTTAATAAATGATTTCATACGATCGTCTCTCAGCTTGTAAGCGAGCATATTGATTAACGAGAATAGAATTTCACCGATAAAAATGAATAGGTGCTCAATTTATTTTCTTCCTCCCTTTCTACTACATTTTTTATTCTTATCATCTGTGCTTTGATTCGATTATTCTCTTCCCACTTATTAATATAATCTCAAATGTTTACTTATTTATGTTTAAATTCAAGCTCAAGACCATTCTTGCAGAATATATAGCTCATAAAATCTGGTGATTTTTCTGAAAGTAAATTAGCGTTGTATTCAATCCCATGAAACACTTACCATGACAACAAACATTTATTAAGCTGAAATAAAATTACCGGAAAACTATCAGCACTGACATTATAGAAGATGATAGACGTTTCTATTACTTATATTTGGTATTGCGTGCAAAATACCCGAGTAATCAATTTATGGGTTTGCATGTATATAAAATATTGTTCTTTTAGTGTGATCTATTTCTATTTAATATAATATTTTATTCATCTTTAATCCCGAGAGTTCTAGTTATATGTTTAATCATAAAACGAAAGAAAATCCAATGTACCTCAGGTATAATTCTTTTAGATACTCAAAAAGTTCTAATTAATTATGTTTCATATTTGAACGAGTCAGAAAAAAAAATAATAATTTGTGCTAAACTTTAATATCTGTTTTCTTGAAACTGTTTTTATTGTTTTTGAGTAGTGTTTAGCGCCCGTTTTTACTACTGAGGCACGCAGGCGGTGGACACTGATGATACACGAGATGAAATGTTATATTGGGGATTTTTTTTAAGGAAGGAAACGTTCCAGGCCTTTGCCTGTAATGAGGGCTGAGGAAAACCTGAAAAAAAACCTAGCCCGTGGCGGTTGAAACTGTTTTAAAATATTCTAGAATATAATGTGTTCTAGCTTAAAGTAAGCTATTTACGATCATATTTTAATATTAGCTAATCATAAAATGTAATGAATATTCATTACCGTAAAGAAATTTGTAAAATTCACTCAATAGTTCAAAAAAGGTAAGTGTGAGAATTGATAACATTGTAGCCAAAATTATTTATTCAAAATAATCCATAATTTAAGAAAAATTAACTATTAGGTTCGTTCATTTTTGCCCCCTGGATATTATATACGCTTATTGCTTCCTGGTGTATATTACCAACTATGATTACCATTTATGATTTGCACAATTTAAAGTGCAGTATCACTTATACAAGTTAAACCACACATTAGAAACCTTATCCTACTACATTTACTGCTTTTAAATAATACATTCAATGAGCATTTGTGTACTAGTCATGGCTATCTAAAGCGATATTTACAAATTAAATTTAGAAAATAAATAAAATATTTAAAGTAAAATGTCAAAAGTTGATATTATTGACTTTCCCAGTCGAATATTTGCCCACTGTTTAAAAGGGCATACATTGAAAAAAAATAATTTTATTTGTTCGTTTCTGCTGCAGCTTCTTCAACTGCAAGAACAGTTTTCTATGTGACATAACAGTGCATTTAATTTTCTCAAAAAGTTCAATTACCTGTTAATATCAAGAGCATTATATTGAAAAGCTAACCCATATAATGTGATTTAGAACTTGTGCGAACATGTTTCTTTTGTTTCCTTCCACCTTATATTTAAACATACATTGCAACGTTATTTCCATAAGATAAATACGTATATGTGTGTAGAATGAGCGCGCTCGTGTGTGTGTGCGTGTGTGTGCGCGCGCACAATAAAACGAAAAATAGTTCTTGGAATAATGTAGCTAAAATTACAAACACTTCAGAAGAACAAATAGATAAAACACTATATTTCGAACCGCTTGTATTCCTCTTTAAAAGTAGAAGAAAAGTGACGGTCGTAAAAGTAAATATTGAATCTCCAGGGTAAGCAAATGGATGTAAACAGATAAAACAAGCTACAGGGGCTAAGGTAGAAGAAGGAAAAATAATAAAAAGAAGCTTTTCTATAATTTAAAAAATAAAGAAATAAAATCAATAATAACAAAATAGGAAGGGAAATATTAATACTTAAGATTTAACCCCTATGACGCACACGCTTATGCAAAAATATAATTCTTACTTCCCTATCTCAAGTAATTTTCAGATATCTATCGACCCCGTTTGTTAACGGGAGGAAAGGGCACTGAAAGTGCTGGACTTTGCTGGCAGATAGGAAGGAGGAGGAGGGAGTAGGTAAAATTTTAAATAAAGTGAGACAGCCCAGGTCGGAAAAGGGGTAGGAAAACATAAGTCACGATATTTTTATTTATTTATTTTTAAATATATCTGAAGAAGCGTAAGTTGTTAATTTTTGTGTTGTTTTCTTTTCTGTTTATTTTATTTAGGTATTTATTTTTATTATATATTGCTTCTTTTTCCATGTATATATATATATATATATATATATATATATATATATATATGTTGTTTGTCTCTTAAGAGTCAAATATTGTTTTGAGCAGTTTCCTGCATTTCCTAGTTTATTGGGCAGGCACTTGGACCCGTGCGAAATTGATCAGTTAGATTTGTAAAAATATATTTTGTAAATAAATATAATTTGTAAACTTTCATGTACATGAATCACTAACGCGTAAATATGCGTAAAATTAAATGCATCATTCAAACTCTAACTGTGAGATAGAGCATGTTGGGCCACCAGAAGGGGAGATTTTGTTTTTACAGAACGCCTATAATTGTTCATACGAAGGAAACCACATAGAAATTAAAATTTGCAAGATAATACATTAACAGGTGGCAAATGAAATAGTCTTAACTTCTCTGGATAAATTGGGGTTGTGGAACGAGTGACATGACATAATTATACAGAGAAATGGCATTTATGACTTTAGGAAGAATATGAGCATACTACCGGATAAGGTAATTTGGATGGAAATAGTCGGCAACGAAATATGCTTTTAAGTAAGGCGGAGTAAAAATTTAGATAAATCACTTGAACATGAACCCATTAATTGCGACAGTTTATCACAATAGGTTTGATGTTCTCCATTCCAGTCAGGTAAGTAGTAACAAGATTCAAACATGGCGATATATATGTGTGTGTGTGTGTGTGGTATATACGTGATATATAATTGCGTATATATTTATATATATACGGATATATATATATATATATATATATATATATATGGGCCTGCAGTTTAAACTGTAAACATAAATGACCAAAGAAGAACTGAAAAGTCCGAGATGAGATTGCTTAATAAATATAATAATAAATATGAAAGAACTGGAAGTTTATAAAACTTTTTAGCGATATCTTTTTTTGCACAATGCCCTTCTATATGTGCATAGTATCTGTTGAAATTTTGGAATTTTTATATCTATACAATTAGTTGGATCAGAATATTCCGCTACCCAGATACAAGGGTGGTCAATAAGTTTCCGGCCTTGCCGATAAGGATTATCGCCTTCACAAAACCCTTATTTGATATCATACATTATCTGTTACAACCTTGCAGCGGTAGCTTCCGCTCCGCTGTGTTCAGTTGTTCAGATATAATTGTATAAAGAAGGCTATGCGTAGAAGATTGCGACATGTTCAAAATGGAGTTTCGAGCTGTTATTAAGTTCTTTACCAAAGAAGGACTTACTCCACATGAAATTAAACGGCGATTGGACAGCAAAACTCAAGAAGGAACTTCGAGGAAGGTAAATTTAGTGTGACGAAAAGTAATGGATGCTGTTTATGCCCATTTTGCAGACAAGACTTCTGACTATTTGGAGGGGGGGTTGGAATTTTAGTTCAAAGATGTGAGAAGTATATTGCAATAAAGGGTAACTATGTTGAAAAGTGAAATATAGTTTTTGTGTTTAACATACCTAGAAAATGGTTAGGCCGGAAACTTATGGATCTACTCTAGTACATTACTTTAGGGATTTTAAGGTGATATTTATTCGCTATTGAGTTTAATTTAGAGGACAGCTGAAGTAGCAAATACAATCTGGTCATCCAACTGTTTACAGAAAAGTGAATATTAATTTCTATTTTTCAGATTCTGGTTACGTCAACAAACAGGACGAATATGTGAATTTGTTACAACCTTTCAGGGAATACAGAGCGTTTTCGAACACGTGTTCCTATATGAAAGTTGTTTACATCTCATTTGACCATGAAAGGTGTACACGTTCTCCACAGTGTGACGAGCTTACCTATTTGTGATCAACTGTTCAGTTGATTTTACCCCACATGTGATCGCTCACCCGCAAGATACTGACTTGGGTGGCCGAGGTCGTTAAGGCACGAATTCCTGAGCGGGAAATCTGAGATTCCAGGACTGCCTTCCCTGTTTGAGGATTTTCTAGCGTTCCTCATCCCGCATAAGTGACAAATGGCGGGAAGGTATCCTAAACTCAGGGTTTCTCCTTTCTCTAATTAAAAAAAGAATATTTCCCAAGGTATCATTTCATTTCTTGTATCAACAAGTGATGACCGCTGCCTGTGGTATCTCAACACTAAACACTTTGCACCAAGGCACACAATCCAACACTTCAGGAATAAAAAAAAATCTTTTTGCATTAGTATTACTTTATTTATTGTCGCTTTGACCGTATTGATTTGTTCACAATGACAGTAGATTGAGTACTAAATACTATAAGTATGTAGAAAAGAATGAAATGAAATAATGATCGTGTAAATGAGCTCGGAGTCCTTGCTGTTTTAAAGCTATCTGGCATTCACCTTCTCAGGAAAAACCTTACCTAGACCGAGATTCGAACCCAGGACCTCCGGGTTAGTAGTCGCAAACGCTACCGCTAGACCACTGGAACGATCTATTTAATTATTCTCTCTGAAGTTTTTCCCATACTCCCCGATTCCAGCAATCGTCAATTCAGTTCATAAACATGGTTGGGACTAGCTAGTGTCACCACCGTAGATTTGCTAACGGATAAAACCGTGCAGTTTGTCTTGCATTTCTATTTGTTTTTCAATCAATAAAAAGAAAACCAGTACGTTCTCTTAATATGTGCCTGTGCGTTGCGTCTACACATCAGCATGGTAACATTATGGCCTACATTAAAGTAAACAAACTGATATATTTTAATAAAGTTATTCTGCAATATCTCCTATCCCGGGTTAGTATATGCACAACAAGGTGTCTAGCTCCCGAACAGAGTGTTTCGGGACATGGGAATTGCTCATATTGAAATCGTATTCTATAGTCTAATGTGATAAGTGGGGAATTGTTGACGGATTGATGTTGATATCCTCTTCTGCTGCCTTTCGAATTCGGTGAATTGCTGGAATTTTATGACCTTTTAGGCCTATGGGAGAGAACTAGGAATTATGCAAAAGACAAACACGAATAACACGATTTATTTATATTTAAGTAATTTTATCTTTCAAAGGCCGCCTTTAAGTTATGAAAATATGGATGAGGGTTGGCAACTGACCCAATGGATTCTAATCTATCAATACCCGGTAATTGTACCAAATCTTTCGCTGTTCCACTGTTTTTCTCTTTGTACCAATATTTTCGATTTTTCTCCTCGGTTTCGTTACGTAACTTTGGTTACAAGTCATTACACTCACAAGGTTCCGTTGCATCAGTAGGCTTTTATTGCCAGGCCTGCTCTGGATTTTAACAAAAAAATAACCCTTCTGTCCGTTCATACAATACCTAGGGATCTGACCCACTCTCTTTTTGAAATTCTTAGAGATGACCATTCTTATACAAAGTTTCTTACAAAATATATACAAAAGATGTACAGGACCATTTGCTTCAATTTGCCTCGTTCCCAAAACACAACACTTCCTGGCTTATGTCTAAAAGCTTTGTAAACAAGTTGTTCTAATACTCAGAAAATATACAAAATGACTTAACTATTAATATGCAGATATATAAACTGTACAAATTGATTACAATAAAATTTATAATACATGTAATTAATTATACTAATATCAATAATATAAAAATGGAGGTTGTATCAATTTTATTTTGTCTCAATATTTATAATTTCTATCTTCCTTGAAAGTCATAAACACACGCCTTATATTAAAACAGTTAAAAATCTTCCCGACCGTTTTGCCTTGCTCCATGGTTTTAATATGGCACCATAGCTTTCGCCAACTTCTGCGGTAGACATCATCAGTGGACGATGAATAACTGACTGCTGAAAAGCCATCGTAACTGTGTGAAAGCCTAAGATTTACCTCAACACTATGTATATGTTAAATAAAGTACTTGCCTAATCCTTCTTGTTATTGATCTCGTTTTGATTTTTATCCTTATTTTAGTGTATACATAGTATAGCTCTTATCGGGTGGAGTTTGTTGTTACTTTAGTGTTTTATAGAGTTTTATAAGATTTACTCTATCAAATTCATTTCGACTATCTATAAATATCAAATATTGCAGTGTACATGGAGATATTTCATTATTTTTATGAATCAATAGAACACATGGAGCTTCGTGTTATTCATTTTTAAAGGATGGTATCTATCATCGGCCACACCTCCATTGTCAACAGGTCTGCCACTGTTTTCTTCTTTGAGATCGTGGACTTCGGTTACTAAAATCTTTCAATTATACCTCACCAAAATTTCTTCCCGTGCAACATGCCGAAAGGGAAAATGAATGGTAACAAACCATAGGCTTTCGTGGAACTGCAGGAAAATATTTGGCGGAAAATTGAGGCTATGATTTCTGATGCGTTGGTGAATACCTTCCGTTAAATTGATATGCATGCACCTGTTTCTACACGTACTATGAAATCATCATAGTTGTCATACATTAATGCATGTGTGTCAAATTAATTATGCCTGTTAAAACAGCCCAGATATTTCCCTGCAAATGCCAACATTCTAAGTGATATTAATTTTAAAGGACATCTTTTAATAACGATTATTTAGTTACTTATGATAGTATTTCAACACAAAACTATGATTTTTCTTAAAACTATAATGTCCCAATAATAAATAGCTGCTTTTACATATAACATGAGGTTTTTACCTTTTTTGCATTTAACTGTGAGCTAGCTGAGAATGGTTTAAGATAAGATTTCATAATATGTGCTTTTATAAACTTATCCTTCATTGGATAGACCCTTTCAGAGCTTCATGATGAGATAAACATATTCCAACATTAGAATGTGACAATAGATCTCCTTCGGAAAGGAAGTAAAGTCTTGGGTCCAGTGTCGTACATTTACGGCACAAAAATGAACCTCATGCCTGAAAGAAGACGCCTCTGAGCAAAATTTGTCGGCCGTTTCACGCCCTGAATTGAATGGGACGTTGATGACTTGAGATGTTAAAGAGCGTCCGTAAATAAACCAAAATAAAAAACAGCAGACTTAATTTTTTATTCGATTACATCCGGATTTCTGAACATACGACCTTAAAAATGCTGTGTACTGGCTATGGGCTCGTGGCTTATAAACAGGATATTATGAGCTACCTATGTCTCCTATTCATTTTATGTGTGAAAGAAAGAGAGATAGCAAGGGAAAATGCTCTATTATTACAACTGTGGAAGTTCGGTTGCAACTAAAAGAGTTAGAAAGTAATTTTCTTACTTTTAATTGACTGGAAACTAAGCGATATTTATGCAGCATGTAGTCATATTTTACTAATTAGTGTCTCATTTTTCAATATTATATTCCCCGTACTTTCCGGCTGTTTTTGTTCACAATTTAACAATTGCATGTAAAAGTCACCGCCTGAGATATATTCGTCAATGTCAGCATAAATGATCTCATCGAATGGTTGCACATTGCGTAGAATTAATTACATGCAGTGGCCGGGCCCCTTGAGCTAATTTTTTTTTTTTTTTTTTTTTGATTGGTGTTTAACGCCCGTTTTTACTACTGAAGCACCACAAGCGGTGAACACTGGTGATACATGAAATGAAATGATATAATGGGAAAGGATTTATTTCTTTAAGGAAGGAAACGTTCCAGGCCTAAGTTTAGAGTACCTCCCCGGCATTTGCCAGTTATGAGGACTGAAGAAAACCTGAAAAAACTTCAGTCAGGGAGGACGGTCCTGGCGGGATTCGAACCCCAGACCTCCCGCTCCAAGTCCGCACCTTAACGACCTCGGCCATCCGTGGCGGTGCCCTTGAGCTAATGGTGATACAGGGACGAGGCTAAGGTCTAACAGTGCTGACATCGCCAGAAACATTAGTAAGCATTTCACCTTCCGCATTCAGCGATCCTATCACCGGTCGCTGTCCATACTCTTGTCGATGTCAGCTATTTTTACCACATGACTAAGAAGCTATTGATATCAAGGATTGTAGCGTTTGTGCGACTGCACTAAGCCGAGTTTCTCGCATTATTGATTTATTTAAAGAGAACCAAACGGAGGGCATTACTTTCTGATTTATCTTATAGCTAATGATAACGTTACCAATCATGAATTCACAGTTAACTATTTTAGTCAGTCGCAACACTTTCAAGCGATTTCGTAATTTCTTACCCATGTCAATATTTATAAACACGATTAAATGGATTCTTACTTAGCTTTATGACAACATCCCTTATCACATATCTGTTTAAAATCAAAACATTATAAACACCAGTGTGTGCTTGTTACTGAAATGGTTACCTCAGGCGATAATCGTTGAAAATTGCATTCAGGAGGTATCGGTTTCAAATCTCTTTAGGCGGGCCATTCTGAACTTTTCCCCCCAATTTCAAATAACTTCATTTCTTAGTTCTGTTACGAGATCGAAGGTGTCTGGACAAATGAGCTGGTGCGGCGTGACCGTGGCTTACGAATTCAAAAGGCTTTCGTCCCGCCATCCTGTATGTAAGCGACGCTTATAAGGGCTGGAAATACTTGAAGGGGTAGGGGACTTTTTTGACATCTTTAACAATGAAAACATTGTCAGAGATTCCGACTATGTCCGCACCTTACCTCCCTGGATCCTAACAGCCCGGCGTCTTTCTCACTTTACCCCTTATATCCAGAGGTGCTCTGGTGAGGCGATTAGGTCTTAGGCACTAAAGGTCAGTCCTGGAACAATGCTGAAGTACGGAAATATCCAAAATCGCATTTTAAGGAATATCTAAACTAATAATCAGAATTATTTAATTCCATATGATTTCTAAGATTTCCCATGCAGTTTATATAGCCCAGTTTATGACTATTTAATTAACTGTTATTGGCCACATTCTGCATTACATTGTTCATTATGAACATTAATGATCACTACTCATTTCTCGACAGTAGCAACGTACTCTACGAGGACTTAAGAGCTTATAATATGAAGGTAATTTGGCGATTTAAAAAGAAATGCATAAAATTCATAATTTCACTAATTAGGTAGTCAACAATTTTTTAAAACTTGAGTATTTGGCATTTGGCTTTATTAGTTTCGAGTTGGGTTATGTTGTGAATTGACGTATAAGAGATGATTCATGCAAAAACCTCAAGTAGAAAGTGGAAACGTGTGAATATTGCAAGTGTTTTCTTTGAAAGAAAGCCTTCGGAAAACAAGTTGTTGCTTCTGTATTAGAGCCTTCAAATTCGATTTGAAATCCAATTCAAGTGAATGGAAAAGTTTATCCTCTCCACGAACTGAAAGTTTCGACAGGAACAACTTCAGTTCAAGGAAATAAACTTAATTATGACCATCCTTTTGTCTGCCTGAGAGATGGAGTACCATGTGAGAGAAGTACTTTTTAATGAATTAATATATGTTAAACACCAAAATGGTTTTTCGTGGTTCAAAATACTAAGAGGGTAGATCAACAAGTTTCCGGCCTAACTATTTTATAGCTATGATAAAGACAAAAGCTATATTAAATTTTTCAATATAGTTACTCTTTATTGCAACACACTTCTCACATCTTTGAATTAACATTTCAATTCCCTCCCTCCAGAAATAGTCAGAAGGTTTGTCTGCAAAATGGGCATAAACAGCACCTATCTCTTCTTAAATTTCCTTCCTGCAAGATCATTCTTGAGTTCTGAGAAGAGGAAATAGTAACTGGGAGCTAAATCTGGGCTGTAGGGTAGATGGTCGATCTCCTTGAAGCCACATTTCTTCACAGCTTCCTTTGCAACAAGAACTCTGTGCATAGGCGCATTGCACACCACCATTCAGCTTTCCTCGCCTTTTCTCTTTGATGGAAGCACGTAGTCTGTGCAGTAGGTCAGCATAGTACTCCCCATTTACTGTGGTGTTCCTCTCCTTGAAGTCAATGAAGAGTATTCCTTCACAGTCCCAAAAGATTATGACCATGATATTGTTGGTTGACTGAGTAACCTTGGCCTTTAGAGGCGGTGCTTTACCAGGTTTACTTCACTCCATTGATTCTCTTTTGGATCACAGTAGAGGATCATAGTTTCATCTCCTGTAACAATGGTTTGCAGAACTTCTCTCTCGTGGCCACGGCAGAGCTCCAACAAAAATGCCTGACAACAGATTACTCGTTGCTGCCGTTGGACTGCGGAAAGAAGTTTAGATACCCATCTTGCACTTACCTTATTCATGTTTAAATGTTCATGAATAATTCGAAGGACTGTTGTTTTAGAAACGCCTAACCTTGCTGCTATTTCTGTATTGTTGAGCCGTCGGTCTTCAATAATTTCTACTTCCACAAGAGCGATGTTTTCAGGAGTGAGCACCTCCAAGAACCGATCTGCACGGTCTTCATCTTCAAAGCTTTCTGGACCCATTCGAAAAAGTTTGGCCCATTCTTTTACGGTAGAATATGAGGGGGATGCTTCTCCATATACACCGTCCAATCGCTGTTTAATTTCATTTGGAGTAAGTGCTTCTTTTGTGAAGAGCTTAATAACGGGTCGATACTCATTTTGAACATGTCACAATCTTCTACATTAGCCTTCTTTATGCAAATATATCTGAACGACGGAAGTTACAGTTGCAATTTTTTACTTTGCAGATAAGTTACGACTCCAGACAAAAATTTTATGAAGGCGATAATCCCTATCGGCGACAGCGAAACGTGTGGACTTAATCTGGATATATTAATATATACATCGACATATAAACAGAATGAAGACAATTTGTATTACATATTCCATTTAAACTGTATAATTGCAAGAGGTCGGCTATGAAAATTGTTGCAGGCTATTTATTCTAATTAACACTGTAGAAGTGTAAATGCAGAGTAATAAGCGAACACCTGAGACAAAATTTCAATATTTTAGTTTGAATATTTGTACCATTTGCACACAATGTTTATTATAACTGTATATTTTTTTCCGTGTTCCATTTGCATTCCGTGATAACGCACGTCTATATCTAAGAAAGAGTTGCTGGGGAGGTACAGTTCAGAGTACAACTTTACCTCAAGCACCCTGTAACCCAAGCACGAGTCCTCTAAAATGTTACTTGTTCTCTAAGCTGAAAACCTCATGCGTGGCCAACGATTTTCTCCCTTGAAAAGCCTTTCTGTAGCATTTACCCAGCGCGACTAACAATTGAACAAAAGTGGAGACCTGACTGGAATTTTGAAGCTTGTGAAACATTTTGACTTTGCTATTCAGAAGCAGGAAACGTAGGTAGAAGGACCACAAAAAGGCATTCCGTGAAACTCGCATATTTGCATATTAAAAAGCCATGTGCATTCTTTTGAAAGAAATTCTTTTGTTCCATGTGATTGCTTGATTCACAGTTACCTTTTATTATTTGCTGTCAAATTATAGACTTCGCATTACCATTATATTCTCATAATCTGCAAATCGTGATGAAATACAATTTTTAGTGGAAAATTCACAACCACAGCTAACATATATTCTCTTAAACGAAAAGATAAATTTGTCGGTGGCGAGATTCATAAGGAGTAATTATAAGTATTTCTAGTTTCCCTTAAGATGTTATTTTCAAATCTCTAAATTGATTTACTTTAATTATTTAACAAAATTGAAATGTATATGTTAATGCCCATATATATATATATATCATTATTATTTGAAAGCTGGATATATATATATAATATTAACGAAAAATAAAAATAAACACTATTAACAATGTAACAAATTAACACTAATAATAAAAGTAGATAAAGATAAAACAGAAAGAAAGAGTCACACTTGAAATTGCAAAAAATGGAAGGAATCTTTAATATAGGATGGCCTAGAAGTAACAAAAGGCTGTAACAAACAATCAAGTGTGACTCTTTCTCTGTGTTTTATCTTTATCTACTTTTATTATTAGTGTTAATTTATATATATATATATATATATATATATCCAGCTTTCAAATAAAAGGTGTACACACTCTTCTAAACATAACTGCTCTTATTTTTGTTAAGGCTGAGCCCATAACACACCATTTAACCAAAAAGAAACTACCTTACTTAGGTGAACCTGTATCACCTGATGAACATGTGAGAGGAACCCCCAATGGAGCAACATCTCCTTACCTTTCTATAGTCACAATATCACAAGCATTTTAAGCTGAGAAGTAGGTACGAGAGTAGGCCCACAAGTTTCTGGCTTGACCGATAAGAATTATTGCCTTCACAAAACCCTTATCTGGTGTCATACCTTATCTGTTAAGTAAATAATTGCATCTGTAACTTCCGTTGTTCAGATATAGTTGCATAAAGAAGGCTATGTGTAGAAGATTGTGACGTGTTCAAAATGGAGTTTCGAGCTGTTATTAAGTTCTTCACAAAAGAAGTACTACTTCAAATGAAATTAAACAGCGACTAGACGCTGTATATTCTATAGTAAAAGAATGGACCAAACCTTTTCGAATGCGTCGAGAAAGCATTGAAGACGAAGAGCGTGCAGGTCGGCCCTTGGAGTTGCTCACTCCTGAAAACATCACTCTTGTGGAAGGAGAAATTATGGAAGACCAGCAGTTCAAAGTTACATAAATAGCAGCAAGGTTGGGATTTCTACAACAGCATTCCTTCGAATTATTCATGAACATTTAAACGTGAATAAGGTTAGTGCAAGATGGGTCCTAGACTTCTTTCCTCAGTCCAAAAGCAGCAACGAGTCATCTGTTGTCACTACAGTGCATGCTGGGAAAGCAACGTGACGAGCACGCAGTGTGTGCTTGGTGATGGAAGATATTGTGAAGTAATATTGCAACTATTCCTTAGAGGCCTTTGGTTGCACAGCGCTCGTTTTCCTTTTACGGAATTGACCATGCATGTGGACCCAGTGTGAAATGGATACTTAAGGATAGCATGAACCGTTCTTCACAAATTGAATAGTGTTACGCCTCTTCAAGATCAACTACATTTACCAGACCCCAGTACCAAAAAATGGCGGCGGAAATAGTTCTAATATTCTCAATATAAAACACAAAACTTTTAAGCAGTATTGCATTTACGAGATGAAATTATTTATCATTATAAAATATGTCTTTTATGTAACTAAATATTAAATAATATGTATTGCAAGCTTCTCCACAGGTAGATACAGACCTTTATAAAATACACTAACTTCCAAATACTGGACACCTTATAAATAATTGGCATTGATGGGACATATATTTATCATCGTATATTTTAATGAAAAGAGCATAATCTTCCTTACCAATAGTTATAAATGAGTGTACCTATTTTGTATTAACTTCGTTTGAAAAGGAGAGTCAAACTATAATATCCTGCTCATATCATTCATTAAAACTCAGATCGTACTGCTTCACAACCTCTTCATACATTCTTTCGGAACCTTTCTTTCATTGCCAACTCTCACTGTCACATATGAAGGTAGATTAGGAAAAATTACATTATGAAAATATCCACTTTAACCATAATTTCGGTACAAAATTATTAATACGCACTACAGTTTCATCAAAAACTTCAAATGTTGCATGGTGTTTACTGTTTATTCACTCCTCTTTTAATCACAGCCAATTTTGAAATATAAATAAATGTTGTATTATGGGGTGTACTCCGTAATTAAGACATACAAGAGCAACCCATTTTGTATTGAACACTTTCTATTACACAAGTTCCTGGTGTGATTTCATTAAATCAGTATTGACGTAATAAAAACTAAAGAATTGACGCTCTATATTTTCTTTCAACTATAAACCACGGCAATAAGCCAAGTAATGGCAACAAACCAAATAAATAAACCTATGTTTTAATAGCAGCAACATTACCTCACTTGCAAACGAATCGAAACACGTAATAACATCCTGCTCACACCGTTCATTAAAACCCTCATCATCTCGATCCAAACCCTGTTTCATGCGTTCTTTCGGATCTTTTCTTTATTTAACTCACATCGTCAGATACGGTGATAGATTACAGAAATTTGTATAGGAAAAATGCCATCCCAACCAACTATTTTAGACAAAACATTTAATTCAATCTACAATTTCATCATTAATTACAAAATTTGCCAATAAATACTTGTAATCCATGCCTCATTTAATTACTGCTTTTTAGGAAATGTAAATATGGTATTATGGGGTGCGCTGCCATAATTAAGACACAATAGCAACCATTTTGCACTAACACTTTCTATTAAAACAAGTTTCTCGTGTTATTGCACTAAAATCAATATTTTACTTGCAACTATAAACCACAGTAATAAACCAGGTTAATGCAACGAGCCAAATTAACAAAACCAAGTTATTAACAACATGGAACACATTTTCCACCGTTTTGTCTACTTTCGATGCCTACATTGAATTCTGGTAAATATAGCTGGTCTTAACTTCGTTCACAATGAAAAAGCAAGCGATAGCGCATGACTAAACATCTATCCCATAAAGATACCATTCACTAAGCATTAGCGTTAGCGCAAACATCTAGCTATAGCCTCCAAAATGGCATTTGAAATACACACGGCCTACTGAATAATTATTTGAATTGCAAAATTAAAAATTGTGATAATCGCGCAAGAAATGCTTTCATAAGGGGAGCCTAGAATCGCCGATATTTTCTAGAAAGAAATGAAGAAGGGTCGTTCATCAAAGCTCATCCCGTTCTTCTCTTCTTCAAAAAATAAAATTGCAATTATGACAAAATCTTGTGCATGACATGTTTGTTGTGGTGTAAAAAGAGAAATCATTATAAGTCGTAAAACTTTCGAGTAATCCACATCCATGTTCATTTCTGGTAGTTTTATTTTCAATTGACTTCACTAAATATCACTGTTTTTTTTCCTTGCTTATATTTAACAACGAATTTATTGAAGATCCATACAAGTTACAATTCATGCTATGTTTTTGAAGGTTATGAAAAAGAAACGAATAGCGTGTTGATACTGTTTCGCAGGAAACAAAATTTTCTTTAGTCATTCTGGTAAGGTGTTACCTTGTATATTACAGAATATTATACATAGGATGTCCTTTACACCGCCTATAAGACCTATGAAAGACCAGTGGTAGTGTATAGTTATGAGGCACTTTTAACAATTTCTGGGACAAATTCGAAAAGATTGGGTATTTTCCAAAATCGTATCCTGAAGTTTATTACTTGTGGTACAAGATCTACCCCAATAGTCGCTATGGAGCTCCATTCTGGTTTGCAGCCCTTGTGTGACCGAGAAGGAAAATGTTCTGAATTTTGTTGAAACGAACTTGAGAAGAGGGGATACTTTTTTGAGTCACTACTGGCCGGCCGGGGAGAAGTTGAAAACGCAAAGAACCCACCTTTCTTGTATAAAAAAGCTATAGGATACTGCTATATGATACTCTTCTTCAACACGTTTGCCCTTTCCAGATTCCTGGTGTCCATTGGAAAATGTTAAACTTGCCGAAAGTTATTTGGATCTTGTCTCTGACGTTAGCAAGAAATTTTCTCTTAACTTTGAATTGAAATGTACGGCCTTGGCTACTGTTCATGAACGTTTCCCGGTTGATTCTTGGCTCCATGTCTGTACTGATGGTTCGGCTGAACGAGCCATTACGACACTGGAGGTGGAGTTTGTCTACGAACTTTACATTTAGCCGCCATTTCTTTAGCCTTAGACAAAATAGAGCAGCGTGATAAGGAAAAAATGTATTTTTTTGTTGATTCCAGGGCAACAATTATAACCTTAACAACTTATATTCATAATTAATGTGGTATCTCGAAGAAATGCATGGAGAAAATTAATAAGCTGCTGAACGTCAAAAAACACATTACAATGCAGTGGATTCCTGGCCACTACGGGATTTATGGAAACGAGCGAGCAGATGAATTAGCGAAAAGGGGATCCCAAATGAAACAACAGATCCACCTTTGTCCCTGCGGCATATAAAGCGTCTTATATCCTCCTCTATTAAATCTAACCGCTTCAGTCTGTATAGAGAGAAAGCTTCTGAGAAAAGTGAAACTCCCTTTAGAACAAGACGGAAAGAGCTCTCTAGCTCTCTACCTAGATCATTGGCGTGGCCAGCTTGCTACGGGGTCATGACTACTTACAGAGCCACCTGTATAGAATTGGACTGACTGAAACAGATGCATGATGTGTTTGCGACCATGGCTTATCCATAACTGAAGAGAACCTCAACGATTGCCAACTGTTTCATTTTGAATGTTATTGACAATGCATTTGGTGATTATTTTTATCGTTCTTTTTTGTACTGGGCTGCTCGTCGACTTATGACCGAGAGGTCGGAGACGGGCATAGGATAAAAAAGCAAATTATAGAATTTCAGTACAACTTTCTCCTGCTGCTCCGAGTTCTTCAAGTAGACATCGTCAATAATGAACTAACTGCGTTACCACAGATTCGTGTGTTTGATGACTTTTTCCTTATATACTGATATTAATTCTGAAATTTCTTGTCATACAATAGCACTGGAAAAAATATTAAGAGGTATTTATTGCCCAAACATACCCATGTATATATATATATATATATATATATATGGTTTCAAATGCTCCTACTTAATATGACAACCCAACGCCTCAATGACTTTTTTCTTATTCTCGCTGCTGAACATGTTGGAACCAACCCAAATCAGTTCAATCCGCTCTTGAAGAAGTGGAAGCATGTGTATTTTAAAAGTCATCTTTTGTTACAATATGGTAGAAATTAAAAAAAAAAAAAAAAAAAAAAAACTTTCAAACCTTCATAATTTTCCCTTTCTATAGACAGATATTAAAATGCTCTGTGATGAAATGAATAAACAACTCATAAAAGTCCAATCAAGCTACTAATCTCATTGATATTTTTACAAATATCGACCAAAACCAAATTGAGTATCAGGGCATGGATTATCAGCCATCGTCCTTATTTTAACTCGTACTCCAATGCGTTAACTAGATATTGCCGATACACTATCCTTTGTTATTATCACTTCCACGGTACTTTACCTGATCCTCTGTGGATTTGCAAGTAATTCAGCCTATAAATCGTCTTGTTATGCAAACATATCACAAATAATTGGTTCTCCTTCTTTTATTTCTTCATCTCTACTCTAACTTACTATTAAACTACTGTATAATTCACTTGACTGTTCTTGATTCCTGAGACTATATACATAGGGTGCCAAAAAGTATACACACTTTCACAGTAGATATCCATTTAATATATTTCAAAGTTGAACCGAAAAACAACAGTATGATATTCTATAAACAGATGTGACTCACATACATTATGATAGCGTTGCTACGTGACACGTAAATCAACAATGAATAAATGAAGCCAAGATTATTATATAATGTTCTGTAAACAGATGTGACTCACATTACGTTATGCTAGTGTTGCTACAACAAAATGGAGCGAATATTATCGTTTGAACAGCGCAAAGCAATTTTAAAGTGATACTGGAAAATCGAGAATGTTGTTGAAGTTCAAAGGCAATGGAGATGTGTGTACAAAACAGAACAGCTAACGGGAGTAACAATTGCATGCATTAAATACAAATTTGAGACTCATGGTGCCGTATGCAACATGATGGTGCAGCACCGAGATGTACGTGATGACAATCTTCCAAGGCTCTGGATAGGACGTAGAGGTCCGATTGAGTTTCCATCGCGTTCTCCGGATCTAACTCCGTTGGACTTCTACCTATGGGGAACTCTTAAGGATGTTGTATACCATAAAAAATCAGCTACACTGGCAGCACTTCGGGAAGAAATTGAAACGGCATGTGCTGCAATCACTGAGAACACTTTCGCAAACGTTACTCAATCAGTAGTTCAACATACTCAGAAGTGTATCGACGCCGATAGTGGGCATTTTGAGCAACTGTTGTAACTGAAAAAGTCTAAGATGATTAGTGCTCATCATTTTCTGTTTGTGTGAATTCAATTTTTTCTTTGCTTGAGTGTGTATACATTTTTGGCACCTCCTGTATTTAGTTATACGCACTCCGTGACATAATGGTAGGGTTTGTTTTGAGGTCCTGGGTTCGTATCCCGGTAGGTGAACTGTCTAGGTAAGTTTTTTCCTTATCCTGAGAAGGAAAATGCTATATAGATTTAAGGTGTAAAAACTCAGTGCTCAGTTGCACCATCAATAATCCATTTCTTTCATCTATAGGGATATGAACCTCCTGTGCACCATAACTATATCACCTTCACTACCGTTTCCACTGGGCCTACATTGCGGTGCCCTTTGGGCATCCTGGCCTCATTAGTACGCTACAGTACCGCTATGCCAGGGGGGAATGCTCACAGTTCATGAGAACAATAGACGACATTGGACAGTAAACAGATCTTCAGTTATGCTGATAGATGCTATTTCTCATAATTCGCTATAGATTTCCGGTGTAATACGTTTTGCATCATTTACAACACATTTGCATGATATAATTAAATATTATATTTTTCGATTTAAGCACTTATAATCTTTCCTTGAAGTTTTCAGCATTATTATGAGTTACTGACCCGTGACTCCATTGTCATCTTCCATATTGCCTTAATCATCATGTACTTGTAATAATATTTCACTATAATCACGCTTGCCTTGTACAATAAAGCAAATGTTCTACTTAAAACTGTTACCCTTCTTCCTGTACAATGTGCTTATCAATTTGAGAAACAACAAATCTCTCTTCTAGTATTGAGGTAAATAGAATATTTAATGTGACATTTCATCAGCTTTTACTGCATTGAAAGGATCCAATCACTAGAGCCCCTTTTAATTAATATATTTAATTTCCTACTTGAGTTTAATTGAAATGAATTATTGAAAAGTAGCGATACGGAAATAAATATAGAATCTTTCAAACAAAATATTTAAACTATTTATCATTTTCATTCCACCGTTCTAAAACTTCGCCTTCAGAACGCCTAGGACAGTAAATATATGAGGGTAGGTCCATAAGTTTCCGGCCTCATCGATAAGGATTATCGCCTTCACAAAATCCTTATTTGGTGTCATATCTTATCTGTTGCAGCTATAGCTTCCGCTCTTGTGTTCAGTTGTTCAGATATAGTTGCATAAAGAAGGCTATGTGTAGAAGATTGTGACATGTTCAAAATGGAGTTCCGAGCTGTTATTAAGTTCTTCACAAAAGAAGGACTTACTCCAAATTAAATTAAACAGCGATTGAACGGTATATATGGGGAAGCATCCCCCTCATATTCAACCGTAAAAGAATGGGTCATAGTTTTTAGAATGGGCCGAGAAAGCATTGAAGACGAAGAGCGTGCAGGTCGGCGATTGAAGCTGCTCACTCTTGAAAACATCGCTCTTGTGGAAGAAGAAATTATGGAAGACCGGCGACTCAGAAATAGCAGCAAGGTTGAATCTTTCTAAATTATTCCAATTATTCATGAACATTTAAGCATTGAATTAGGTTAGTGCAAGATGGGTGTCTAGAATTCTTTCCTCAGTCCAAACGCAGCAACGATTCATCTGATGTCAGGCATTTTTGGAGATCTGCCGGGGCAACAAGAGAGAAGTTGTGCAAACCATTGTTACAGGAGATGAAACTATGATCCTGCACAATGATCCCTTGTCCAAAAGAGAATCAATGGAGTGGCAGGCGTAAACCTGGCGAAGCACCATCTCTAAAGGCCAAGGTCACTCAGTCAACCAGAAGATCATGGCCACAATCTTTTGCGACTGTGAAGGAATACTCTTCATTTACTTCAAGGAGAGGAGCACCACAGTAAATGGGGAGACTGCGCAGACTATGTGCTTCCATCAAAGAGAAAAGGCGAGGAAAGCTGAGTGGTAGTATTCACTTCTTCACGACAACGCACCTGTGCACACAGCTTTTGTTGCAAAGGAAGTTGTGAAGAAATGTTGCTTCAAGAAGATCGACCATTAAACCTACAGCCCAGATCTAGCTTCCAGGGACTATTTCCTCTATTCAAAACTCAAGAATGACCTTCGAGGAAGGAAATTTAAGTATGACCAAAAAGTGATGGATGCTGTTTTTTCCCATTTTGCAGACAAGGCTTCTGGCTATTTGGGGGGGGGGGGCGGTTGAAATGTTAATTCAAAGAAATGAAAAATGTACTGCAATAAAGGGTAACTGTATTGAAATGTGAAATACAGTTTTTGTCTTTATCATACCTAAAAATGGTTAGCCGGAAACTAATGGACCTACCCTCGTACATTCCGCTGAATTTTTCACTAATGGGACGAGTTGATTATTTATGAACTTGTTACCAACCATGATTAATGTTGCGAGATTCTAAATTTAAAATAAGCAATAAACTTAGGACTTGCATATACAAAATGTTCTTTCACATTAGCGTTAGGTAGGATATTAGTTGGAATGGAAGATTAAGGCTGAAACATTTGGGAGGCTGAAGATCAGTGATTTGAATTCCGCTCTTAATTCCATTCGATTCTTCCTTTCCGAATTAAAGACCACTGCTGATTGTACTTGATACTGGAGTGGTGAATATAAATAGCGCAAGTGAATGAGGACATCTATAAAACCACAATATTATGCATTACTAAAACGAACTTCTGATACCTAAACTTTAAGATATTTGACAATTAGACATACGTATACACACATCAGTAACGTGTAATGATCTGTTTTCACATGTATTGCCGTTCATAGTCATACTTAACAAAGTATTACTGCAAAAATGTTTATTCTAAACGCTTTTACATAATTGAAATAAATCAGATTTTTATTACATTCTTTGAGTTTCAAAACTCTAACAATTACATCATAAATTTGATCATCTTCGATTAAAGACCCTGGTTGGCTAAGTTCCACCTATTTCTTTCCTTCATTTGAACTTCATTGGAGAAAACATTCTTCAATGAGAGCACTAGAAACACACGCTATACAAATGTCACCATTACCAAAGTATTTTCATGCTTTCCTTTGCTAATCACCAGAACCACATTTCAGCAATTGACATCTATTTTTCCGAAATGTATATTTATATCTTGGTAGTAAAGTTCTTTAATCAACACGATTTCTGAGCACATATCACCAACACAAATGTAATTAACAAGACAATGTGATACATTTTAGAAAGAAAAAAATAATTGCTAAAATTAAAACACTTCTTTATGCAAGACATTTATTGCATACTTATTCTTTTCATTTGGATTACATAGCCAGCCCATATCCAAAAAAGGAATAAGTTATTCTTAGTTCCATTTCTCATTTAAAATTATTCATTACCTGATTATTCTAAATATTTAGCTGCTTTTTAATGTACATGTTAAATGTTGAAAAATGTATGCAAATATTTTTACATTGACTGTAACTCTGAGCTTGAATAGGACCTGCAGCTCACTTGTGAGCCTATTTTGGTAAAAAAATAAAATATGAAATTACACTGTGGAGATTTTCAACCAACCTTTTTATTGCAGGTTTTAAAGATAGCCATTGGGGGGGGGCGTATCTATGCAATGAATCGCAAATTCAAAAAGTATTTATATTTCTACTGAACTGCTAGTTAAGCAAAGTTTGCGAAATAGTTAAATGCTTTAATGCACCAACAGCTGTACATGAAGGTACAATAGTTTCAATCCAGTTTTGCAGATCTTTTTACAAACATATATAAAGTTTTTTGCTTTCAAAACAACAATTGATGAGTGGTATTACCTCAATGATTTCAGTAATATGTGTAGTGTAGATGATAATGCATAATGTACGTATGTTGCAGAATGTGGTTCCACAGGAAACAGGACTGCCAACAATAGTGATAAAGAAGTAAATTAACGTAAATGAAATACTTATTTTTTGCGAAAAACATGAAGGTAATTTTGATGTTTTTTATTTAAATATTTAAAATAGTAATCATTGTTAACCGTAACAGCAAAAATAAGGAACATTGCACCGTACACGAAAAAAAAAAATATTGTACTATACCTTAAAAACCTTATTTCTGATAACCCTATGAATAATGTATTTTCATCGTCAGGTGCTTTTAATTTTTTACTGTAAAAAATCTACTGAGTTCGCTTAAAGCCAGCCCTTTAACATTATTTAATTCAATGCACTGCACATATACGCGCAGAACAAGCTAATATTTGTATTAAATGGGATCATTACAATAGAACGCAAAGGCATACACGAATATGAACAATAGGTTGTGTTGGTTGAGTTTCGATTGATGACTGCATGCTAAAGAACGCATTAAATGTTAAACCGGCAAAATTAATTAATTCATAGGTAGCACAAAATAACCAGATTTCATAGCGGTTAATGATTGATCCTTGATTCCGAAGTTTGGAAAGTAAAATCGACAATATAAAATAATATTTGTTATACTTTTGAATTATTTCTAACTAATTTAGGTTTATAGATTTGTCTCTCACACCTCTTTTATAAGCCACGCATATCTTCTTAACCAATGAAACAACAAAGCATGGAAATCACTCCACGTGGGTAAAATCAGCGTTGCAATATGTGTTTTCTTCGTCATTCTGTTAGTTTACATGATAGATTCTATATGTGTGACCAAAACACTTGGTTAAAACTACGATGGAAGATTGCGATACTGAAACCGATGTTCGTCAGTCTTTGATGTGCTGGTGGTTAACCAGAGCAGCATTTATTACTTATTGGATATATTAACGGGTGTTTATATTTATTTTCTAAAATACTTAATAAAATAAAAACACATATTTTGCAATATAGTTTGGAACTGTCGCAAATTATTGGGTGCCCAAAGATTCCGGACGAAATCTTATGGTTTAAAATGCAATTATAGTCATTGCTCCAAGATCATCTTCCGCTTTGATCTCTGAGCGGCAAATGAGGCACTGCGTTAACCTTCAAAGAAAAACAATATCCACCAACAATAAGTCAGGAAAACGGGCAAAACAATTCACTTGCATCTTGCCAGAAAATGATCCAAAAGATACCGAGAGTGATATGAAAGTAAATTGAGAAGTTTCCACACCCGTAGTTGGGCTTTAAATTTGGGGTTTCTGGTAAAGCATATTAAATACATTAGTTTCAACATTAGATTCCTGCATAAAATGTTGAAAAGACCCCTGAACCCATGATAGGCCGCAGATTTGTCTGGATCTTTAGATCAGTACATGGTACAGATTTTGTTCATGTAAAATTAAACTCTGTGTAAAAAAAATTGTATTTGTAGACTTTCGATGGCTCACTTATGGTTGTTCAATCAAATGGCCCAGCACTTATTTGAATATGGGACTTTTACATTCTCTTTTTGCATATTTTCCCCTGTACTTCTAAATTCTTCCATACACAGTATGAGATAGTTAATGACGTAAAGTATATGTTAAGTCTCTTTTCGTTTACTCTCATTTGCTATTCCATAAATTATAAGCATATCGGCAAGCATCCTTGTGAATATTTATACATTGACAATAAACTAAAGTAATAAAGTATGCAGTATATACATAAGTTTAACATCACATAAATTTACACTGGCTTGATTTATAAGTGGATACAATTACCAACAGCACTACCAGCATTTAGTAAGTTTTTCTAAAATATGTTCCAATTTATTAGGCTAGCTATTAGAGAAAGATCTATTGCGAATATTCTTTATAGCTCTATGGCTACTGTAAGGCATTTAGGATACTCTTCGCTTACACAATAGAGAAATAAGATAATAACTTTGTAGTCAAAAAAAAGCAGTTTTATACTTTAAAACCTGTTCTTACACTAAGATCAAGCTAATAACTGTATGAAACAAGTGTGTCATGCAAACAGAACAAAAGAAGAAGAAAACTTATATTTTTCGCAAATGTTTTTAATATGTGCTTTCTAGAATTAAATAATAGCATAATTTCAAAGTTAAATACCACCTTGTAAACCGAGAGTAACTGCTTAATAATGAAGGCTATCTCATCTGTAAGCCAGTCGATATTATTTATTCATGACCCCCTTAGCTTTACACTCCTGGATTTCTCTTTCTCAGTAAGCTGAAAAACAGAACACCAATAAAGCAAAAGTGTTTGAGGGGAAAGAAGAAGTTTAAGGCTTTGAAGAATGGCCCTGCATGTCCCAACCCGTAGCCCATTTACCTTACTCTGTGGGCAGTGATGTCATTCCAATTTTTCAATAACCGAATCTATCGAATAATTACAGCAAACTTATTAATTTAATGCAGACACTTCTAAATAAATAAGATTAAAATCTGCCGCAAACTGCTTTTACAGTAATATGTACAGTAGTATTAAGTTTTACCAACTTGTCTTTGGAATATGACTTTAGCGACAGATTTTGAAACATTCTAGGATGTACCCACACTTGCATTCCTCTTAGGTCACATTTATTCAACTTTTCCCTTCCAGAAACGTCAGGCATCCTATATTTTGTTTTACCTTCTTAAACGTACCGGTATTGCTAACACCACTAATGAATTGGAAAAGAGTATAAAGCGGGTTTAGGAGCGAGGTGAAGAAAGTTTTGATGAATAGTGTGAGCAGGATATTATGTTTCGACTCTTTGCAAGTAAGGTTAAGACAAGACTGGTACACCAGTTTATACCTATTGCCAAGGAAGACTATGTCCTTTTACTTAAAAGAGAGATGATAAATATGATTCTGTTCCAGCTATGTCGACTAATTTTAAGGTGTCCAGTTATTTGGAATTTCGTATATGTTATAAAGAGTTGTTCTTACCTGTGGAGAAGGTTTAATTCATATTATTTTATATTTCGCTTACATTTCAATAATATTGTTTGTAAATACTTTAGATTCTTAAAACCACTGAATTATTTTCTAATGAGAAATATAATATCTTGTAAACATAACACTGCGTACAATTTCAGTATTTACTATTAGCAGTAAAAGGGCCACTTCGGCCGCCATTTTTTCTATATGGAGTCTGGTAAATATAGTTGTCTTCACTTAAAGGAGTCAATATAGTTTGCAAAATATGGAGATTTAAAAAAAAGTATAAAATATTTAGGTATAATTTATAGTAACATTATTTTAAACATTATTTGCACACAAATATGGCTCACAATCACTTCCGCATTCTATTCATGCAAGAGGCCTGCTTTACTAAATTTTGCTCTCTACCACACTAGTAGCATTCGCTGATAGGACCTATATAAATATATTCCATACTTCATTCCATAAAGCTCTTCCTGTTCACTACTTTATATTATTCACTTTGTTCCTACCAGATCTGCTATTTCTCTCTGCATTCTGTGATTTTTTTTTAATAGCGTTTAACGCCCGTTTTTACTACTGAGGCACCAGATCCGGAGAACACGACGAAAACTCACGTGCACATTGCTTTGTAGATTTCTGCGGTGAGTGCTCAAAACGTTCCAAAACCATAGCCGAGGACGCGGGGCTTGTTACTGTGCGAGGTCTCCCAGATGTGCCTTGTGAACATCGCATACGGTATGAATCCCAAATTTGTCTCGAATGCATGCAATTGTTACTCGCGTTGACGGTTCTGTTCTGTACATACGTCTCTATTGCTTTTGAACTTCAACAACATTCTCGGTTTTCCAATACCGCTGCAAAATTGCTTTCCCCTGTTCAAACGATAATCTTCGCTCCATTTTGTTGTAGCAACGCTAACATAACGTAAAGTGAGTCACATCTGTTTACAGGACATCATACTACACACTACTGTTGTTTTTCGGTCCAACTTCGAAATATATTAAATAGATATCTACTGTCATACTGTGTATACATTTTGGCACCCTCGGTATATATATATATATATATATATATATATATATATATATATAGAGAGAGAGAGAGAGAGAGAGAGAGATATTTTCTTTTAATTGTTATGTCTAGTAGGATCGATGTAGATTAGGATAGATTACTAAAATAGCCTTCGATCAGTAGCCTTCTTCGGAATTCGCTAAAATACATAAATAAATGAATAAATGTTTTCATGGGTCCAACTATGATTCTTCGAAATTCTCTAATAATCGAGTTATCTCGTCTCCACTACAATGTTGTATAACACAGCTGCCACAACTACTAACGTTTGGAGTTTAGTTCAATTTTTTTATTAAAAGTAGCTTTTTCATGCTAGTGGAAGAAGGAGATATTATATAAATAAATAATATTAAAAGATATTATTATAAATAAATAATATATCCTGCAAGCTGAGGCAATTTTAGATGTCATTAAGAAATTCTTGGAATTTTATATGTTAAAACAACAAGACTTAATTGCGAGCACATTTTTAACCCTGCATAGTTTTTATGTTGTCAAGTGTCCTTCAATAGTGCCATGAAATGTATTGATCTTATAGGAACCCATTAAATGCCGGATTTGCCTTAGTCCTCTGAAACTTCTAAACTGTTATTGAAGGAAACTCGTTATTTGCAGCACAAACTAATTAACTTTATGGCTCGTAACATTTAGAAACTGTCTTAACCACTGACTGCTAATCTCTTCTCCTCTTGTTCGATATTTTAATTAAACTACGTCCAATAAATCTTTAACTTCAAGACTTGAAAGTATGTTGACAAGTTTAACGTGTATTTTAGAGCTGTGCTCATCGGAACGGGTGGCTGAGGTCGCTAAGGCACGGGCTTAAGGCTTGTGAGAGGGAAGTCCATGGTTCGATTCCCGCCAGGACTGTCCTCCCTGATTTTCCTCATCCCTCACAAACAGCAAATACCGTAGATGTACCTGGTACCTAGGCCCTAAACGTTTCCTTCCTTAAAAAGCAAATTATTTCATCTCCGTCGCCTGTGTGATTTCTCAGGAGTACAAACACTATTCTAAAAAATGATGCACTCTCAGCTTGAGTTAAAATGTAGTAGGCCAAAAAGTTCAGTTTGGAAATAAAATATTGTGATTTATGGTTATTTTTAGAGAAGGTGTACATCTTAATAAAAACGCTCGGAGCAAAAATGCAGCCGAAAGGAGTTGTTACTCTTATAAGAAACTTGTTTTATTGAATATTTCTTCTGAAGGAAACATACAAATAGCAAAATCGTACATTTCTATGCCTTTTACGGACCATACGCTGAAGATCTGTGGAAATTGTCTCAATTGTGACCACATATCATTTCCTCCTTTAGTTCTTTCAAAGCTTTTCCTCTTACAGATCCAAAGCCTTTTCTTTCATCATAAATGTCACATGTTTATTTATATAATATCACGGATTTTAAATGCGCTAAGACTCGAAAGCATAGCTCCAAGCATAACAAACAAATAAACAAACACAAGGGACTTTGTCCCCACTCGTCACTAAAGGGAAAAGAGCTGATCGAACGTTCTTTTGTTTCAGTACTTTCTGCAGACGCAAGTAAACTGCCACCAAAACACTAGACAATAGATGCTACACCATTATTGCATTATTCCTGCTTTGAGATTCGATTCACTCTGGTGGAGCAGGATTTGTTCACATAAGGAACATTCGATAGAACGCGGTGGCAAAGAAAGCAAACAAACAGTTTAAACTGCTATGGTCAGCTTCAAGTGTTATTTGCAGTAAACTTTTTCTCATTTACGAAGTGCAAGTTGCCCAGCCATAGTCAGTAATTCCAGGAAAGTGCTGGGCACAAGTTCCTCATTAAACGCATTCTCTTTCCTTTAAAAGCCCTCGGTCATTCTGAAAATAGATTGATCAAACTTTCTTGGAGAATGTTTCTACTAGTGGCAACTGAGAGGAAAATGCATATTGTAAGTAATACCTTCATTATGTCCTATATATAGCTCGTGGAACAATTAAATTGGTTAGAAAAACATAACATAAATATCAATTTAACCATTTTTTCAAGTCTGATACGAGTATAGCTAAATATTTTCACATCCCTGAATTAAAACTGAAGAGATATAGTTTATTTTGAATAGTTGGCAAGCTAGATAACACACTATAAAACTAGAGTCTAGTGTAGTCTCTAGTATAAAGACAAGAGTCCCCGAAAATTAATGATGGGGTTTCATGACGTTAATGTGAAGGCTATTTTAAGTAATTCGGTAACTAAAACATTAGTAAGTTTCAATATTCCACAGCGGTGTTAACGAAATGGTAAGGTTGGTAAGTAAATATGTACAAGATGGGACAAAGGATTTGGAAAAAGGAAATTAATTTGATTTGATTAATTGGTTGAATTAATAATTGTAATCTCACGGGTAAATGTTGATTTGTTCGGTGGTTTCCGCTGACGTATATTTTTGCCACGGCTGTTGAGACTCTGCTGCTGGATACTTTTATGGTCCTGGGAAAGCAGTTTTGGAGATTAATAAAACTTTTCATTATGAGAGATGAAACACCTAAAAATGTACACGGTTATTTCTTGGAGAATATGTGCCACTTTCGCACTATGGTGATCACTATGATGTTAACGCACTTTAATAACTCCAATACTCTGATCCTGAACTCCACTAAACTCAACCAATTCTGAGATGTAACTGTCTACTCCTCACTGATAATTTTCCAATGCGCGATACTCTTCAACTGAACTAAACTGTTAGCTGGACTGCCAGTGCCTACTCTTCCACACTGATTTCGAATCGAATGGAGAATGCCTTTTCTTCCAACCAACTGAACTGAACGGAGAACTGAACGGAAAGAGTGTCCCACGGCCGCAAACTGGCAATAGTAAAGAAACATGACAGTCGGGCGGTCTCAAGAAGCTAAATTTACTCTTTCAATTACGCTTTTAGAAAGATCTAGAATGTTTTATCTCATCCTTGCATCTCTATTGGATAATCTGTTCCCTCCATTTTTTTCTCTGTTACATTATTGGGCTGATGGCTTACGTGACTTTTTACATGTCACCTACATCTCTCACGTATTATATTTCCTTGTTGCTAAGAGATTTGGGGAAGGGAAGAGGTTTTGAAATGTTCCCTGGCATTGAAACATCTAACAGCTTACACAACCCGCGACAATTATACCCTTAAATATATCACTATACTGAAAAACCGGCCTATCGGCCTCTCAGAAACTTAAGAGATGATGTAGTGGGTACTAGGGTACTGCTGTTATAGTTTGGTGGATGCAACGAACCTTCCGAAAGTTTTAAAATGCGTGTCACGCGCGCTTCATTTTTCTCTAGTAAAACGTGGCAAAAGGCAATTCGCATGTTGGAAAGTTTACAGGGCTCTGAAATGAACGAGGATTGCCTGCTCTTTAGTCCCGCAAACCATGAGATGATTGAGGCACTGTAGCGGTCCATGGAATCAATTCGGTCAATTAACTTCTACCATTATCGAAACACACTCTTTCCTGTGATGTCCCACGTTTGGGAATAACTTTGAATACTAAATTCAAAATTTAAAAATTTAGTTATGGAAGAATATTGTTTTAACATTTTAAACAACATCTTTTAAATTTTCTTCCACACTACATAAAAATTCCAATCAGAACAATGCAGTCACTGGACAGGAATTACATGAGAATGAATCGCCTACCCAAGCGACTTGCTTTGAGAGGGTAACATGACATGCCGATCTCAGCTTTCAAAGACACCGGCTGGCGGGATGAACGGCAATATGACTGAAGTGAAACAAAGGTCAAACGATGTTATCAAAAGCTTGCCACTCTCTGGTGACATTGACCAATGAACACTGCGACTGGGTTGCTGCAATCTTCACATTGATGGGGAATTCCAGTGTTTAATTTTATAGTCAATTTATGACTAGCGTCTTCGTTTTTTTTATAACTGATGGGATCTGCTAAACCTCCATTTTTTATAACAGTGCTTAACGCCGGTTTTTACTACTGAGGCACCACAGGTGTTGGACACTGATAGATGATACATGAGATGAAATGATAAATTGTGAAAGGATTTTTTTTAAGGAAGGAAACGTTTCAGGCCTAAGTTTAGGGTACCTCTCCGGCATTTGCCATTTATGAGGACTGATGAAAACCTGGAAAAAACTTCATTCAGGGAGGACGGTCCTGGCGGGATTCGAATCGCAGACCTCCCGCTCACGAGTCCGCGCCTTAACGACCTCGGTCTTGTTTTCTGTAATTATTTTACTACCAGATTGTATGAAACAATGACAAAGATTGCTAAAAACTATAGTTTTAACGATGAACTACAAAAGAAGTTGAAATTTTTCGTCTAGATATTCAAAGACAACTCACGCATTGTGTGTTAAGTTTGTCAGGGTCACATAGTTGAAGAATCGACATTAACCATCATACTCGTTCCCAAAAGCATAAGAAGGCTGAAAAAGTCGGAATGTACTCTTACTTCTCCCCATTGTGCAAGAGAAAGATGACAAAGTTTACGCTAGTGAAGACGCGTTTCCATATCACAGTTGATCTAATTTGTTACTACTTAACGAGAGTGACGGGCCTGTTATAGAGGTTTAAATCAGTTACTTTATATAGAAACATGAGCATACCTCCTCTCAAATAAAGAAGCTTTATGAACCAAAGTGCTCTACAACGCGTACTAATAGCGATGCCCTTGTGTGTAACTTGTTAGTGTCGCTTTCTCTGGAAAATGTAGAGAAAGATTTGAAATCTTGTGCTAGTGTAAGGGTAAGCATAGCCGCAAGTTACCAGAAACCTGAGAAGTTTGCTTCGGGGATACCTTCCCTAGTCTAAAGAGATTCTCGGAGGTCCGTGGTCTTCAGTGGGTTTTTACATTAGGACGGCACCTAGAGTCTATTCCGACGCGACTTTCGGTTGTAGACGATCTCGTCGCCCAAGCGCGCTAAGTTAACTTAGCTACCAGATTCTCACTGGTGGATAGGTCACGTCTAACAAGACCTACTCAATTTAAGAGTGAGTCACCTCAACATTAAGGTAGCCACCTTCCACCCACGACAACAGTGATTCAGGTATCACCGGCTCCCAAGGTACACGCCATAGCCACTGCCTGCTGCCGCGGGTACTCATTTACCCGTGAGTTACGGGACCACTGCCACGCCGCGTCCACCCCATCCGGAGGGGCTGCAATAAGTCAGGCACGGCTGCTTCTAGTAACCACGGATATTTTGCTGAATTTTGGAAGTAAAAGCTTGCCGGGACTGAGTTAGGGAATCAAATGTGGAAGACCACAATAAACCTGAGTACCTGGGCATTATCTCGCCTCACATCAGACCACTGGGCAACGCAAGTTTGGCAGACACGTTATCTTCGACAAATAGGTGCTGAGTGCGAAGAATATGCTCCTGTGGTGATATTTTAACACAGCACAATGGTTCAATCCAGTACCTCGCGTGATAATTCATGTTAGAGCTCGTCGATGCTGAACTTGATACCGCCGCTCTTTCTTGGACTGGCGGGCGACCCCTCAGCCTCACGGAGCTTTGGCACTGAAGATGCTAAGACTGCCTAAACTGCATCCGGAAATGCGTTAAAGTGCCCGATTTTCTTAAATAATCGTTACAAGACTGATGCCATCACAGAAAACTGACTCTAAGTTTCGCGCCTTTTCTGTTAACTCTGCTCATAGGCTATTGCTTATATCACTGATCTGTCATCCTATTCGCTACATCATTTTACCAAGTTACCAGCTTTGTAATTCGTTCTAAGCTTGACTTCGAACAGGAGTCAATGCCCTATAACAGTACATCAGACACTTTCACACGCCAAAACTAGCTGGCTTCCATGGCTGAGGGGTAACTATCCCTTTTCACTTGCATACTGGGGAGGTTTAGTATACATTGCTTCAGTTTGACAGCTCGTCTTACTGCAGTCTGAGACTAATTTTCCCTAACATTGCAGCAACATTAAACCGCATTACTTAAACTTAACTAGAATAAAACGTTATATACATTTTTATCAATCTTAACTCTACATATAAGGACTGATCATTGAAGTTTCTTCAACGAGAAGGGCACAATATATCTGCTAATAATCACATAATTACTTATTTGAGGTTACGAATGTTAAATACATCAATTATCCTGTAAATGTAGGGGACCAGGGAAGGCTACAACGTGCAACCTATTTTTTCCATTATGAATATTATATGAACAGATTAAAAAAAAATGTTGCTCGAGTGTCTCAGTAATGAGGTCGAGTTTGTTGGTACGAATACATTTTTGGACAACTTGCGGGAAGTTTTATGTACGACTGGTAAAAGAATAAACTGTTCCGCCTTCCGATAAATGCTTTTAGTGGAAATTTTAACTTCTCAAAATATCAAGAAGGGACCAGCAGAGCCTCTGCTGCAGAGGGTAGGCACATTGTGTAAGTCATAATGAAATTGAAAATGTATTTGAATCGTTGCTTTTTGAACGCCGAAAGGAACTACCAATATGTTTTCTAAAGAAATGCTTTTATAGCGAGTGTTTGTATGATTCTTTTTTTTAATAAAACGCCTAATTTTAACATAACTTTTTATTGAGTACTATGTGTGATTAGTTTGGAATTTCCCCTTTTTCAGTTCAAAATAGTATGGTCACCCTAGTCGTAGCTTTAATGGTTCCTTGGATACAGAAAATTAAATGGTAAGCCTGTATTTTCATCTCCTAAATTGTTCTAAAAAACTATTTACCTCGCAATGATGTCATATGCTACTAACTTGTACGTACCAATTCACAAAAACTATGCACTGACGTACATTTAAAACTACTTTATAATCCAAGCTCGTACAAGTAGTAAGTTGTAACTTCCTGCATATTCAATGAACACGTTAGAACGGCAATTTATGGGCAATACATGTTTAGTTTCGACAAGTAAAACATATTCTTCTCTAGGAGTGCATCATTAATTTCCCTCTAGCCTATTCTCCCGTGCTTATAATGTCCCTATAAACCTCCATATGCATAGCTAGCAGCACTCTATTTCACCTTAACACAATTGCATTTTGGATGACTGCGATTTAGTGCTAAAGTCAGACCTGCATCATTTCCTTGTTCACCCCCGATAGTGCCAAATTAAATCAGTTGAAAAAAAAATATTCATTTTAAAGTGACATTAAATCAGCATTGCTAACTCTATATTTCAGTGAGTGAGCCATTTATATTTTTGTACGTTCAATAAAAGTTCTAAAATATTAATATGTATGCCCCTGTTTAACGCTATTTCTTAAATTTTGAAACGTCTTTTACATATTTGGCCGATTATCAGATATAAATGTATATATGTAGTGAATAAAAAAATGTAATGTAATTGTTATAATATTAATTTCTTGTCATATTATTTATATACTAAAAATCTGACTTGGTATGGACCAGCAAGTGATCAATTAGCCAGTCATTAGGGGCCGGTTTCATCAACAGATGTAAATAGTTAACATGATGTTAGACTGCTTTAACATTTAAATTAACAAAAATTCTGTTTCATCAACCAATGTTAGCTTTAACAAGGTGCTAAACTTGTGTTAATTTGCCACCACTTTTCCCTTGTGTTTAACGTTTAACAACTTGTAACAGTTCGAAAATGGCAGCTGTAATCCCAGCTGTAGATGTCAAAATTCTATATTTGGGTATATTAAGCAGTTCCTGAAAGACAATGGGATGTAAGATGTAGCCATTTTGAAACTTTGACGTAAAAGAGCAATTTTAAAGGTATAGAATGTGAAAAACAGTCGTCATAGGATTGTAGATGAAATACGAAAGAGTTTGGAGCACTTTTGTGCCTCTGTTCCTTTCAATATTCCTTGCAAGAGCCGTATGTTTTAATTATTCTATGGAAACAAAAGTGCATCTCAGTGCGTTCAGAAGTCTTTCAGTTACGACACCGCCTTCTCGTTCCGTGGAATTTGCAATGGTCGGAAATCTTAACAACGTATTAATTAGCATTAGTTAGCATTAACGCAGGGGTCTTAATATATTGTTAAAATATTAACATATTGGCAACAAAAAAAATGTTAATTATTTTTAACATCTGTTGAAGAAACCGGTCCTAGGGGAGGCATAGTAGAAAGAATCTGTGTACCTGCATGTATTATATTTGAAGGATTGTGATAAAATAAAGAAGAACCTGCACAAGTAAGTCATTAGTTGGGTAAAAACATAAAATAAGCCTCTAAAAGAAACCACAACACAGTGTTTTCTTTGAATATATTGTAAATATTTTAGCAAATGAGCAAATTGCATCTCAGAGGGTTTGGAAAAACGTATAAATACAAAATGGTATTATCTAGGCCACAATACTAATATTGTGGACCATTCGAATTCAAAATTAACCACGCTAAAGACCGAAAGTTCATTGAAACCCGTGCAGGAAGCCCCGTGATAACAAAATTCCTCAATTTTTACGCAATAGAATCTAAATCGAAGGGAAAAAACATTGAAAACAATGCAGGAAGCCCCGTAGTAAGATACATTTTCAATTTATTAGGCAATAATATAAGAAAATAATGATGCTAAAAATATTATGGAGGTTTGTAGTCGGTGAATGCGACACAAAATGGGATATTTGATATTTTATAGAAGGCAAGTAAATTTACGTCACAAGCACGAGTTTCAGGGGCGTGTGTTAAAAGTAATGGTTTGGAGTCGCCCTGTTCTGACAGGGGGGCTTCTAAAGGTATTCAGGGGTAGTTATTTCTTTTATTACAAAGAATTGTAACACATCACGTTTCGCTTTGTAGTTCTTGGCAATAGTGCTTGGGGAACGAGGGTGCCCGGGGATGATACGCGCATTATTATATTTCCAGGAATTGAGAATATTCAATTTCCGGCTCAAAAACAGCGTGATCTGCGATCGCTTTGCTTGCTGGTGAAAATTAGAATTTAACAAACAACGAAACGCTAAACTGCATGTAGTAGTTGTTGGTGCTAATATTACGTCAACCACAATACCATGATATCCAACATTTATCAACACTTTTCTTCCTTTGTCACCAAAACATGGTGGTGAATGTTGAACGTGAGGAACCAGGTGTCCTACAAAGGTGTCGCGAAGACGTCTGCAGGTATTCACAGGCATCGAACTAAAACTCTTCTTCAACTTTGTAAGGTATAATAGACAGCTTCGATGTCTGTGCATTATTGAAGTATGAACTATGTGCTCTTCTGTTGTTCAGTTATACACGCTGATCCGTTTTTGAATAGATAATGTTATTATTTATTATAAAACTAATATGATAATAGGAGATATTTATTTCTGGTAATATTTTGCTTAAAAGGTGGAAGTTTCCGTACATGGCAAGAATAAAAATCAACAATGCATAATGACAAATGAAAATCGTAGATGAATGAAATGGCTGCTACAAATCAACAGCTAGCGCCATGCGTTCTTTGATATGCTAAATTTGAGTGTGTTAAACAAGTTCAAAGAATTTCGACGTGAGTATGGCGTGCGTAATGCACATAAATAAGATTCCATAATGTTCTGTTATTGAAAATTTGTAGAAACAGTTCTGGATTATAAAATGGAGGAGGTCGCAGACTAAACACAGTACCTAAGCAGCTACCTCTGAAGTCATGACTAGGAGCCCTACGAAAGATTTAAGACGACTGTTAGCAGAGATGAATGTACCACATATCAGGTTGGTTCATAAGTTTCCGCCCTAACCATTTTCTAGGTATAATAATGACAAAAACTATATTTCACTTTTCAGTATAGTTACCTTTTATGGCAATACACTTTTTATATCTTTGAATAAACATTTCAACCCCCCCCCCCCAAATAGTCAGAAGTGTTGTCTGCAAAATTGGAATAAACAGTATCCCTCACTTTTTCGTCACACTTAAATATCCTTCCTCGAAGACCCCTCTTGAGTTTTCAGAAGAGGAAATAGTTACTGCGAGCTAGATGTTGGCAGTAGGGTGGATGGTCGTTCTCCTTGAAGCCACATGTCTTCACAGTTTCCTTTGCAACAAGAGCTGCGTACACAGGCGCGTTGTCGTGAAGAAGGCGCACACCACCACTCAGCTTTCCTCGCCTTTTCTCTTTGATGGAAGCACGTAGTCTGTGCAGTACGCAGGCATAGTACTCCCCATTTACTCCTCATGTTCCTCTCGTGGAAGTCAATGAAGAATATTCCTTCACAGTCCCAAAAGATTGTGGCCATGATCATCTTGGTTGATTGAGTGACCTTGGCCTTTAGAGGCGATGCTTCGCCAGGTTTACGCCACTCCATTGATTCTCTTTTGGATAAGGGATCATAGTAGAGGACCATAGTTTCATCTGCTGTAACAATGGTATGCAGAACTCCTCTCTCGTTGCCACGGCAGAGCTCCCCCAATAACTCGTTGCTGCCTTTGGACTGAGAAAAAAAGTCTAGGCACCCATCTTGCACTAACCTTATTCATGTATAAATGTTCATGAATAATTAGAAGAGCTGTTGTTTCCGGAAGGCCCAACCTTGCTGCTATTTCTATAGCTTTGAGCTACCGGTCTTTCATGAGGGGGATGCTTCCGCATTACACAGTCCAATCGCTTTTAATTTCATTTGGAGTAAGTGCTTCTTTTGTGTAGAACTTAATAACAGCTCGATACTTCATTTTGAACATGTCACAATTTTCTACACATAGCCTTCTTTATGCAACTATATCTGAACAACTGAACACACAGGAGCGGAAGTTACAGCTGAAATTACTTACTTATGATAAGATATAACACAACATAACGCTTTTGTGAAGGCGATATGCTGGCTTTCAGCCACAAATACGTTATGCAGAAAATTGTGAGAGCATATGGAAGTCATTGATGCATTGGGCGAAACCGAAGCTTCCTCAGTTGCATGTGCAAAGAGAGCGTTGCACACATTTTCCTGTTTAGTAGCGGACCTTCATGAAGATTGATTTTTCCCACCTTGAGTTTTTAATAAAAATTATAAAAAGCAATTTTGACAATGATGAAAGCGCTTCTAGTCATCCAAAAAGTGAAGAACAAAATAGCTCCTGAACCTTTTGGAGTATCCCTTGCCAAGAATTTGAATGAGGGTTTTGCACGCAATCTAGATATCAAAAGAATGTAACCAGTGGATCACAATAAAAATATTAAACTTACAATTGTTACATGGTGTGAAATGATCCAACTTTTGCCATTAGCGAGGACCAAGGCAAACCTTAAAAACTTCAGTAAGTAAGGATGGTTTTGGTGGGAATCGAACCATAGACCTCCCACTCTCAAACCCAAAGGAACTTTCGCTTTTATTTAATTGTACTTATTATTTTAATCGATTTATCACAAGTATATAGCGCATCAATATTTTATTTAGGTAACCTCTTATTTACAGTGATGTCTCTCTCTCTCTCTCTCTCTCACACATACACACACACACACATACACATTATTTTTAATAGTGTTTAACGACAGTTTTTACCACTAGAGGCAACAACGGGTGGTGGACACTGATATGTGAGATGAAATATATTTGGAAGGGAATTTTTTATGGAAGGAAATGTTCAAGGCCTAAGTTTAGGGTACCTTCCCGGCATTTGCCATTTATGAAGACTGAGGAAAACCCGAAAAAACTTCAATCAGGGAAGACGGTCATGGTGGAATTTGAATTCCAGACCTGCCGCTCACAAATCCGCGTCCTTGAAGACCTCGGCCCACCATGGGGGTCCATAACCGTGTCTGTACGGAAAAGCAGTAATGTATTGTGTTCCTTTTCATTTCCTACTAATTTAACCGACCAAATATAAAATGGAAATATATTGTCCAGCCTTGGGATTTCATATCCCCAAGTGACAGAAGCATTGCTAAATTCAATGTATTGAAATACAGAATTTGTATCGTCAGCAATACAGAGAAGTAATAATTATTATGTTGAGCTTGTTAGCTTTTTCAATTGTGCATGGCGTTGTTGCCATTGGACCCAAGGGCTTGCATTCACTGTTTATGTTAAAAGTCCTATGCGGCTTTGCAGTGATTTGCTCAAAAGAGGTAGAAATTCCACATCACCTGATCTGATAGTAGATGGTTCAGGAAATTGACCGGCCCATTTGAGCCTACTTACAGCAGTGCCAAGAGGGGTCGGTTTTCAGTGAATCAATCTATATTATAATGGAAACAGACTCGAAAATTGCATTGTATTTTCATTCTATACACAATACAATATTGTATTGTATCATTGACTAAATAGTCTATGTCTACTGTATTCACAAATTGTTAGTTTTATGTAATTATAAACATTCAAACGACAACGATGACAGAAATATTTGATATTCAAGGAATAGCAAAATACAATTTAAGTTTTTTTCATTTATAAGCGTTTATCTACATTATTATTGTTATTATTATTATTATTATTATTATTATGATTATTAAAATATGGTTTTTATATAAAAAGCTTGAAAACCTTAGTTATTTTTATGCAAATGCACGAGGGTAGGCCCGTAAGATTTCGACCCCGCCGATAAGGATTATTATCTACACAAAAGCCTTATCTGGAGTCGTACCTTATCTGTTAAGTAAATAATTGCAGCTTAAATTTTTTTTGCCTCGCTGTGTTCAGTTGTTCAGATATAGTTGCATAAAGTAGGCTATGTATAGAAGATTGTGACATGCTCAAAATGGAGTATCGAGCTGTTATTAAGTTCTTCACAAAAGAAGGACATATTCCAAATGATATTAAACAGCAATTGGACGGTGTATATGAGGAAGCATCATATTCTACTGTAAAAAATGGGCCAAACTTTTTCGAATGGGTCAAGAAAACATTGAAGACGAGGAGGGTCCAGGTCGGCCCTTGAAGGTGCTCACTCCTGAAAACATCGCTCTTGTGGAAGGAGAAATTATGGAGGACCGGCGGCTCAAAGTTAAAGAAACAACACCAAGATTGGGCCTTTCTAAAACAACAGTCCTTCGAATTATTCATGAACACTTAAACATGAATAAGGTTAGTGCAAGATGGGTGTCTAGACTTCTTTCTTCAGTCCAACAACAGCAATGAGTCATCAACTGTCAGACATTTTTGGAGCTCTGCCGTAGAAACGAGGGAGAAGTTCTGCAAACCATTGTTGCAGAAGATAAAACTGTGGTCCTCTACTATGATCCCTTGTCCAAAAGAGAATCAATGGAGTGGCAGGCGTAAACCTGGCGAAGCACCGTCTCTAAAAGCCAAGGTCACTCAGTCAACCAAGAAGATCTTGGCCACAATCTTTGGGGACTATGAAGGAATACTCTTCATTGACTTCAAGGAGAGGAACACCACAGTAAATTGGGAGCACTATGCTGGCATACTGCACAGACTACGAGTTTCCATCAAAGAGAAAAGGCGAGGAAAGCTGAATGGTGGTGTGCGCCTTCTTCACGACAACGCGCCTGTGCACACAGCTCTTGTTGCGAAGGAAGCTGTGAAGAAATGTGGCTTCAAGGAGATCGACTATCCATCCTAAAGCCCAGATCTAGCTCCCAGTGACTATTTCTCCTTCTCAAAACTCAAGGAGGAACTTCGAGAAAAGAAATTTAAATGTGAGGGGTGCTATTTATGCCCAGACAAGACTTCTGACTATTTGTGGGGGGGGGGGATTGAAAGGTTAATGCAAAGATATGAGAAGTGTATTGCAATAAAGGGTAAGAAATATTGTTTTTGTCTTTATCATACCTAGAAAATGTTTAGGCCGGAATCTTATGGACCTACCCTCGCGGTTTTCATGTATCGCGAACTGTAAACACTGTGACTTTGTAATAAAGTCTTAAACTTATCTGTCGAAACTGTGTCGCGACTGCCGCAAAATCTTACTTGCAACTATATATCTCGAACTGTCGAAAAAGTTTAACTATAACTGCGTCGAAGCAAAATCTAAACTATAACTGCTCAAACTGTCCGCTTCGAGCATTCTCTTTAACTGTGATTCACTTAAACTATCTTAGAACAGTCTTAAAGCGCCCCAAAAATTGACTATTTATACTGATTTTGAAAACGGACAGTTTGAACACTGTGCTATTTTTTTTAATTTAACTTAAAGAAGCTTCCAGAAGCTTTCATTAAAATCTAGCCTTATTATTGGATACAAATTTATCATATAAAAGCTTCTGGAACATTTTTATCAGCCCGTTTGTTTCATTGGCTATAAGATTTTAACAAATCGAAGTTTCTAGAATATTTGTATGAATCGAGATTTCTGAAAGGTCACTTTTCCTAACCTACTCCTGATTTGCTATAAAAGCAGGATTGACTAACGGAGCATGTATATGTGACATTTAACTTTTTAAAAGGTCCATTAAACCGGATATTTCTACTTTTACACTCACCCATGCAAGATGTAGCTTTATCACCCGCAACGAATTCTTATCCATTTAAAATCACAATGCTTGGGCATAGTCTCGTATACAAAGGATAATCTTGTAAGAGACTCCTGGAGGGCGAGATTTTGTTGATTTGTTTTATTTACGGACGTTCTTTAACATCTCAGGTCATCAGCGTCCTATTCAATTCAGGGCGTGAAACGGCCTATAAATTTTGCTCAGAGGCCTCTTCTTTCAGACTTGAGGTTCTTTTTCGTGCCGTAAATGTACGACACGGGACCCACGTTTTACTTCCCTTCCGAAGGAAGCCATACTTAGGATTTTTACGCCCGAAAAAATCCACCGAGCATGGCCGGGTTTGAACACACGATCTTGGGTTTAGAAGGCAAGTATGGTAACCACTACACCACCAGGACCAACTGGAAGGTGAGAAGGCACATGGAATTTCTGAATAGTAAAAACAATTTCCCTTACAGTTTAGCATTACATGTTACGTATATTGTGTTGTCTTTCATATTATATATACCTGTTAGATCATTTCAGCAATTAATATCATATTTTATACACTTGTTAAACCAGTTCATTAATACCGATAATTTTGGAATCATTATATCAAAGAAAGCATATATATTATAGTCCAAACTACTTGCAATATATGTTACAATCAACCGTTATTACCACCATGGGGATTGAAGCCGTATAAACCGCTTCAATTTACACAGTTAATTACTACCATCTTTTTCAATGAGGAAATCTTCCTCAGTTTCAACATAATTTCCTCATATTTTTAGCTTGAGAATATTCTTTCCCTTTTATTGTGCAATTTCAATCACATATACTTCAAAATATATTCTGCACTCGGAGAGATGATCACGTCGACTAAATAAAATATTAGATTGACTGCGTCTCCAGTGTATGGTCGCAATTATGAATGATGTGAAAACAAGGACGCATCGGTGACTTACTTGATACTTATTGATGTGGGGCCTTCCTGAATCTTCAATATATAATAAAAAATAAAAAGAAAGTAACACTATTAACGACGTAACAAATTAACAGTGATTATAATATAGAAAAGGATAAAACACTAAGAAAAAGTCACACTTGAGATCGCAATATCAAGTGTGTACGTATATATATTGCATTTCAAGTGTCACTTTATCTAAATGTTTTATCATTATCTACTTTTATTATCACTTTTAATTTGTTACATTATATATATGTATATATGGTATCTTTTATAGATAAACTATGGCCGATGGAAAACTTCTTAATTATATTTGAAATAAGGTATAAAAATCATTGGATACATGTATTTATTCATATTATTCTTAAACTAAAATTGGTTGACCTGTGTTATCTCTCTGCAATTTTATTGCAGTCATCTCCTAATACTAAGCTAACCTTCATACTCATGTGCATATCAATGTGAGCAAACATTTTTTAAAATTTTTATTTATTTATCAAAAGTTTATGTTTGTTTTGAATGTAGTTTTAATACATTATTAGTATTTTGTACTTCCTTCTTTAGCCTTAATAAGTTACTGTAACCTGCTTGGTAATGAATCTATCAGACTTTTGTGCGTTTCTTAAACTTCGATGCGCTGAAACAACAGTCTAAATTATGTTACAAACCGACTCTATTGTGTTAAAGAAGAAAATAACTGCTGTTTTTTTAGATGTCAAAGTCCATTCTCCAACACAGCAAGGAAGAGGGAAATCGGTACTAGCCCTGCAAAATAATGGGTATTTTTTCCTTAAAGTTGGTACCGCGGAGAGCGGGAGTCATAAAGTCCGCTGCTATGATTGTTGTGCAAGTTATTACTTACACTTAAACACTTAGAATGTACATTCACTCACCATTATCAAGCAAGAAGTTGCTGGAGCTGCCTCGTTTTCTTAAATTATGAAATTAACCACTATTCTCTGCAGTTCCCTGTGAGAAATGCGAGAAACTTCTTCACGAATGTTATTTTTCAGTTAATCTAATGTGTGTGTATTAATCTTGTACACTTTTTCCTTTCATGGCCCAGAAATAAAAATCGCATGGGTTAAATCGCGGAACAGAGGGGGTCATATGTTGTTAGAGATGTGTAACATTTTATGAATTGCATTCATGGAGACATGGGCTGTATTTGCCGTTGTAGCGCTCTGTTAGAAAGTCGCGACCCTACCTTCCCGGCAGTTAATTCACGGGAAAAGAGCTGCAAAATAATCTGCATATACTTATCAGTATTGTTTCTTCAAAAACAAAAAATGTGCCTATTATTCCCTCTAATGACGCACCGCAGTCCTATTTTTAATCAAGCAGGGTTTTCTCGTAAATTATGAAACTCAGTATCGGCTATTTTGTGAATAATTAACATTCCCACTTAGATGAAACCAAGAATCGCCGTAAAGATAACTAGATTAGGGTCAATTTTCCCGTCATGCACACAATTCAAAATCCATTCACAAAATCTACTCTTAGATGCAGGGTCACCCGGTTTAAGCTTCTGTTCTACAGTAATTTTATTGGGTTTTAACTTCACTAGCTATGTACAGAGAAATAGGAAATGCCCGATTTCTGGGAAAGAGCTCGAAGTGATTTGTTTAGGAGAACGTTCCAGAATGTGTCCAATGTTATCTAACGTTTCTTCCATGAGTGCTGCACGAGGCTATATACACTTTTTTTAATCGAAAATACTTCCTCTTTCACGAAATTTGTTTACCAATCTCTGAATCGTACTTTATGAATATTTTGGGAGGAATAGTATACCTGAAATGCGGTCTATTGACGTAATTAATATACTGAATTATGTCGCCAAATAATTTAATACTTTGCCATACAACACACAAGACTACATCCGTATGTTCCTAGAGTTAAACTTGTACTAACCTCGCCTCCGGCTCCCCGGCCAGCTTGCAAGCTTAGGAACGAGAGAAGAACTTGAAACGGTATTTTATTATATCCCCACAGTTGGTCGATTATTTGCAACAGTTAATATAGTTGTTCCAATGTAGGGGGGATTGGTGGGTTCTCAGGGTAAATTTGGACTGTTTTTAATGACTTAAAGTCATTAGGGGGAAAGGAGATTGTTCACTGTATTAATAAGTCCGGCACTGTTTGAACATTTGATTTATTTAACAACTTAGCAGGTTACTTCCTGACGGCTCGTAGCTGACCTCACTACTCAGACTGACTTTAGAATCATCTTAAAATGACTTAGAATCCTTCGACCGCTTTAGAATGACTTAAACTGATTGCTTTCGTATGACTTAGGCTGCCTGCTTTCGCGAATCCTCCCGTGTGTCTCTTCTCGTCTGAATGTCTCTCCCTCTCATATCTCTACTGCATGTCTCAGTGTCAGAATGTCAGAATATCTCTCTGACTTTTGTACTCCAGTTTTTCTACCACATCGCCACGCCTCTCGCTAAATTAATTTCCCTCGTATATTACCGTATATCCCTGTTATATGTTCATCATTGGCTATCTTAAAAATATTTATTTGTAACTAAGTTTTCCTTATTGGTTGACTTTTATCAAATGACCATTGGCTAGAATTATTCTCTCCCCCCTGATTCACAATATCTTTCCACGAACCAGGATTTTCTAACAGCCTGTCATAAATTTCGGTACTTTGCTTACATGCTGATTTCTATTGAAATATCTTTTGCCTTCCTTGGTTTGTAGATTTCTAAATATTCTCAGAGATAACGCACGTGTTTATGGGCCGTATTCAATTCCTTGTATACCCGGCTTGCCTATAATAAAACATTTTCGTCTCCGTTCTGACATTCGCATTTTCTCTTAAATTATTGCTACGTCTGATTTTGTTCAAATACTGTCCCGTTACGGCCATATGTTTCTCTTATTGTGAACTCCTAAGTATTTCCTGGGCAGAAGGTTGTGACCTAACAAAAGATAGTTTACCCTTTGTTCAGCCTTGTTTAAGGAGTGGTCAGTGGACGAGTCGTCAGGTATACATCTCTGTCTCTTTCTCATATCTTTTGCCACAAAATATATACAAAACCCTTTTGTAAGATACAATCACCTGTCAAATGACATACACATAAGTACAAGTTACAAATAATTTCAATTTCTGTTATACCTATCTCTAAATTATTCCCTTATAAATAACAATTACCCTTATCAAATCTAATGCCTTTATAAATATAACTATGCAACCTTTAGTTATTAAATTAATAAAGGCAGCCTTATTTCCTGCTTCAAACTACACGAAGAGTGATACTGTGAAAGAGAAATAACCCATCGATACTCTTACCAACATTAAAGCAGCATAACAATAGAAGAGCGTTCTCATTAATCTGCACAAGGATTTACACCTTATACGTTTATAAAGCATGACAGTTCCTTGCATTAGAAAACTCTACACTTTGTATTCTTTTAATAAAGCCGAAAATAAAGGAAAAACTAAATGGGTTATGATGATGATGATTATTGCTTAAGGGCGCAAAACTGCTACGGTCATTAGCGCCCAATAAATGGGTTAGAATTTAGCTTTTAAACCGGTTAAAACAAACGTGGTTGTTTCAAAACGAATATTAATGTTAATGCTGGAAAAAATTTACAAGTTTCTCCTCACTCAATTCGAGGTCTTTAGAACAATTTATTTCTCTGTTTCCTTATTCAGAGTCCTCCAAGGTTTTTTTTAATAAGAGAAGAATTTAGGACAAACTCTCCAATATGACGTATGTGCCAGCGGCAGGGATATTTAAATACTATTTAAAACTCAGGAGAACTTAATGAAATTACATAAACTGGTTTTGGAAAGCATAATATTGTTGGAAAATGTTGTTACTTTTGGTGAAGCTTCTTTTTGAGCTCTTAAAGTGACGCAATTCTTCATCTGGAAGGGCCTTATGTGTTTTCCCAGTGCCACTGATGACCAGTCAAAGTGGAGTATCGGACGCTTGTTCCGCCCGAAGTGCGTTCTCTTTACGTTATACACACGTGTTATCTCTCTCTCTCTCTCTTACTCTACGTTGCAACCAATCTGAACAATCAAAATTGTCCTTCCGGAAGAAATGCCTCAGAGAAGAGTTGCTGTAGTGGAAAGCTAAAACACACTTCTAGCTGAGAAAACTGTAAAAGTAGCTAATTGTGCTCTGAGAAAGCCCTACAGACCAGTTTCTTGTTTGTTTCTTTTCTTTTTTTAACTTTCTTTTATTTATGAAATCGATTTAGGGTTATAGATAAATGAATAAAGCTATCCCCTTTCCTGAAAGTACATCTTAAATAATAAAACTCACTTTAGTATTACATCGTTCAAACTAAAGATATATTTTTAAAATCTTTATCTGTAAAAGTTTATCCTCTTTGACTTGAGGGCATGTTAAGATCTTTCTCTGTAATCAATCACAATGTGTTGCAGTGCACTATTTGGACAATCTTTTGTAAGGGAAATAGATATCCTCATATTATGCTCTTGCATAAAAGTTTGTGTTTGTTGAAGTTGCTTTTGGTGCATACTGATTGATTAAAAGTATGTAGTTTACATGATTTAATGTTGTTTTAAAACCAAATACTAATATAATATCTATAAACTAATATTTCAGCTTTCTCTCATTATTATTGCTTGTTATTCAATAGTGGAACAGAGTCTTGGAGAGAGTCAAATGGGTAACAGATGTATGAATTTTCGTAATATTGAACATTGAGTACTGTGCTGAAATCATTTTGTTTACCAAGGAAGCGTTTTAAAAAAGCCGAAGAAATTAAAAAGAGCTTCCTCTTAATATTCAACATTATAAAAAGAGGGTGAATAGTTTTGATTAGGGCGAAAGCACATTGAAGATGAACTAACTGAGAGCCGATCAGAAGAGGTGCTGAAACGGGAATTCACCGCTCTTGCTGAACAGGGGACTGGAAGTGCTGCGAGATCAGACTTATCAAAATCACTCATTTTTAGGATTCTGCATAAACAACTCCATATGAAAAAAGTAAGTGCAAAACGGACGCTGCGAATTCTCTCGGTAATTCAAAAGAAATGTCCAATGAAGCACTGTAAACGCTTTATTGCCAAAGAACATAGAGAACATTCTGGCATCAATTGTGAGAAAAAAAACGAAAAAAGTGCTCCTTTGCCGCGATCCACTTTTTAAAAAGGAATCCAATGCAATGGCGTAAACCTGGTAAGGCACGGTCAAGGAAGGCCAGGGTAGTCCAGTCCTGGAGAAAAATCAAGTCATAATTTTCTGGGATTGAGAAACCAGGAAATAAGTTATATGAAAAATGTAGAAACAGTAACCAAGTACTTGTTTTAACCGAGTAGCTTGTTGAACTTAAGCCACAAGAAAGTAAAATATGTTCGAAAATCTACTGTTATTTATCTGCAAAAACTTTCATTTCGGCTAAATAAATCGCAGATTCTAGTCATCTATATGAAGATGCTATACACTAATGGCAGCATATGAGAAAATTGAATCATTGGTTGGTAAAAACACAATTTGCAATATTTTGGTAAATCACGTAATAAAAGAGAGCGCTTAAGGGAGAAAAGCATATCCTGAAATAAAACTGAATAATCAACAGAAACTTATTCGTACCAAGCAATCAAACTTGCCTGCAGAGAACAAACTTTTAGTCCAGAAAAAAATGCCACTGTGAATAAATTAAATAAGCAAATTAATTTCCACAGATAGTATGAGTTCTGAAATGCAGACAATGACAGTAATATGCAAAAACAGGACAATAAGACACATCCTACGTGAGTTTAATATATCTAATTTTTGGAAAAGACATCAAACAAATTGATAAAAGAAATATGCAACTTCGCTGACCCAAAAAATATGAAGATGTTAGATACAGGAAGAAATATACGTGTTTTTTTTAAGAACATTAAATGTTTTGTGTTTATGTATGTTTATCATCATCTACGCTTTAGGGATTAGGCAAGTTACCTGTTTCGTCAAAATATAAAAAAAATGAGAGGATTTTTGAGATATTAGAACGGTTTTTCAATATTTTATGAACTGACAACAATAATTTTGTTCTGGTTGGCATGCTATTTTTATGTCTTTGTACTGTTCACCAAGATGCCAAATTAGGATATGTGGTAAATTATAAAAATTGAGAAAAACAGAAAAACCAGCAAGATATTATAGCATAATCCTTAAAGACATAATGTTGAATACTATACGTGCTACAAACTACTATTTTGAGAAGTAAATTTCATCTGGTTAATACAGGCTATTTTGAATCGACATCGAACAAAGATAATGGTAGTACAGTTTATATTAGGATTAATCGCAGCTTCGAAATATATTTATATAAACATTTATTTACCACAGCAAATAGCACACTTTTGTGATTAGGCAGCGACGGAGCCTTCAATATATAACCCCAAAATAGTTAGTCACTTTCTACATAAAAACTACTAGCCCACTGCAAGATTATTGTAAACAGTGTGGTATACAAGTAAATGCATCTAAAACTAAAGCTCTCATATTTAAAAATAGATATGTTTATGGCAAGCTAGTAAAATGGACATATGAAGAAGAAATAATACAGACCGTAAACAATTTGACTATCTTGGAATAAGATTTGACATGGGTGGAAAATGGAGTACACACAGTTTTTGCCAAGCACAAGGGGAGCGGTCAACTCTCTTATGTACTGGGGCTGTTAGCTCGGATACCGGACATTTTAGTCAAAAACATTAAAAACTATGTATGAGGCAATGGTTAGGTCCTCGTTGTTTATGGAAGTTAGGTTTGGGGATGGGATAAATAGACGGTCCAAATAAATTACAATGTGATTTCTGGAAGCGAATTCTTGGGAGGGGGGAGCACATCGAATTTATGGTATACGTGTGATGCTGGGAAGATGCAGTCTACATAAAAATAAATATAATTAGATACTGGTAGAATAATTCAAGAACAACAAACAACGCTGAGGGAAATATGCTTAAACAATTAAACAACATGCATTATCCAAAATGGTGGTTGGCGGTTGTTCAGTGGGACTTGTCAAAAATCGGTTTAAACGATATTTAGCAGAAAGGTATTGAGAACAGGATATGGTGTAGTGAAAAAGATCAAAAGACGCCTGTCTGACATAAACCGGCAGGAAATAGAGGCGCGATACATGCAGATGTCATCTCTGGACCTGCAGAGCGAAATTAAAACTTGATAGGGTAAAGAGACCTATATCACGAAACTAGGCATGAAACAGTGGTCGGGAATAGCATGGCTTAGGCTGGGAGGCTGAAAGGCACGTAAGGTTGTGGATGAGGAAGGCAGAAGGATTGCCCGTTGCTCGGAACCGGAGAACTAGGTGCACGTTTTGGCTAAGTGCATACATACAGAAGATGCTAAGATAAAATTTCCTCGAATACATTTTTAACTTCTACTAGGGGGAAGCAGGCACGTTGGGACTTAATAGTAAATAATCAAAACTGGCTAAACCTGGGCATTTTCTTAAATAAAAGATGTGGTTTTAGGGACAAGAAATTGCTATAAACATTGTACATAAATAAAACGAAAATTTACATGAACATCAAATTTATTGTATGTATATCTGTTTCATGTGTGTGCGTGTATGACTGCGTTATTGTTAACGTTGTCGTTTTCCTTTGTTAGAATTAATTTTAGAATAAAGTATTTTACAAGAGCATGAATTGTTTTGCGATCCATGTGTCTGTGATATGCAATTTATATATACCTAGTTTAATTGGAATAATAAATAATAATACTGCTGCTGCTAACATGCAGGGCTTACCTGACATTGCATGTGAAAAGGGCAAAAAATAGTACGCTCTAACAACAAGCATATCAAATCGTGCAACAGTTATTTGTGGTTCCTATGCTGAGGAACTGAAGGGGTGAATTTTGGACTGTTTTTAATAACGTAATGTCATTAGTTGGGAAGGAGATTGTTCACTGTAATAATTAAGTCCGGCACTGGTTGAACATTTAATTTATTTTACAACTTGGAAGGTTCTGGAACATGCTGTTCTTCGGCGGATTATAGTTCGCGGTATCCACTCGGGTATTTATTCACTTGGACACGATGGTGATTGTTATTGCTATTACGTTGCACTGCCTGAATGACTCTTACTACTTTAGAATGCCTTAGACTGCCATCGACTGACTTTAAAATAACTTTTTGAATGGATAACTTCTGACTGCCTGCTTTCGAATGACCAACTTTCAACTGCTGTAGAAATAACTCTTGAATCCACAACTTCTGACCCTGTACTCCAGTTTTTTATAACATCGCCACCCCTCTCCCTAAATTAAATTCTCTTGATTATTATTCTATTCCTTAGTTATAGGTTCGCCATTGGCTATCTTAAAATATTCATTATTCGTTCTCCTCATTCGTTGACTTTTATTCGATGCCCATTGGCTAAAATTATTTTCCCCCTTCAGATCTACAATATCTTCCCACGCTTTAGTTTTCCAAGAACGGCCTGTCATAAATTTCGGTACTTTCCTAACATGTTTTATTTCTAAAGTAATATCTTCTTCCCCTTTTAGTTATAGATAGTTTGGTTTCTACGAAAACGCGTGTCTCTGCCCCGGTAAATCCTTTTGAAAAGGACAAGTACCGTTTCCAATTGAACCTTAGCTATTTGCAGTATTATTACCCTTGGCGCCGAACAGGTGTCTCGGTGAGGGTTTGACAATGGGTAAAGCTTAACCGAAAGACCTTTTTCTCTCAGCTACGCTAATGGCTTCCGACAGGACAGCATGCCCCATTCCTTTTACAAAACATAACAAAGTCACATAGGCATTGTCAATCATTGGTATTATAGAAAGATTACTTGAATATTGCTTACTAGTAACAAGACATGTCTATAAATACATACATTAATACATATAATATTGGGTCCCTCCTTTTAATTACAATATTAATACCCTTGATTAACTGAAATAAGATACAATTATTATTATAGAAGTTGTCAGAGGTAATTATACTTAAAAAGAAATTTTGGGACATTTCCTGCTTTAATCGTAAGTGTTGCATTTAAAATTGAGTTTCAGACACAACTAATTGCAAAATATATTGTTAACAAGCTCTTTCAAATCAGAAAAATTACACAAATGCTGAAATGACAGAAAGGTAACTTTGTAATAAGGGAGAAGAAAAATAATATTCATTTTCTAACAGTAAGAAGATTAATATATGGACTGAAGGATTATAATAAACCGTATATAAAACATAGTAAAATCCATTTTAATTTAGAATAACAACCAATTGTGGTAAAAAGCAGAAATCAACTTTAAACAAGAAAATGATGTAAACTTATTACAGCAATATATAATTTAAATATTTGTGAAACACTTGAAATATTGAATTTGAGACTTTGAAACAATAAGTAATGAAAATTTTGAAATTTGTATATTTTAAGCTTAAACTTTTACATCTTTTCCACATTTACCATATAAATATAATCAATCAAATATCCTTGGAACACAAGCATATAGGAAAAGTCCTGTTTCATAATGAATAAAATACTTAAATGCTGTCTCTTTATTACGGTAGTTTCGATATTTTTACTTAAAAATGCACGGTCCTTGCTAACCATAAAAAAGAGGAGAAGGAGAAAGTTAGGCCAATATAATACAACAGAATCAAGAACTTAACCTAACATCCTGGCATACTTCATAACTACATTCTACCTGGATGACTGGGTGTACGTGAAGAAGGCTCCGGTCCTAGCAATTCAGAATGAAGAGTGAAATCATTCCACCCCGCCGTATGACCAGCAAATAACACGCCACCCAACATGGCTACAACACCGGTTTCGTAAATTTTCGAAGTCTTGAACCAGTAGCAAAAAAACGCCTACCCACTGTACCATGCTGATGTAGCCATGTGAAGAGGTAAGGAAAGCAAGAGGCTAGTGTATCGGCCGGGATCCAAAGGAAAACCGCGGGCACAGAGTTAATACATTTGTATTCAAATGTTGAAAACCACTTATGCTGTTATCATGTAACAAAAAGTATGAAAATAAATAAAAAAAGTTCGCAAAATACATAAAAAAAAACTAGACGATAATTCTTTATAAACCAATTTCGAGCGATAGGAATTTAATATTCATGAATTGTTGTTATTATTAAATAATAAAAATATAATTTAATAATATTAATTATTAAATTTAATTACTATACAATTGAATTATATTTATTATTTTTATTATTTAATATTAATAATTTCACATATTGCATGCAGATTAGAAGCACAAATATAAGTAATATTTTTCAAATTATATAAATTAAATAATACTGAAATATAACGTTATGAATGCATACACTGACATTAAGTTAAACATAGTAATCGGTTTTTCTTCCTAAGCCTCTATTACGCTAAATTGACTCCCAAGCGGTATTCTGTAAACATTAAGTGAATGGACTAATTTCTCTCATCAAGAAGTGTGTTTGCATACATTTTAACAGAAAATGTGTTCTTGATGTTATCAGTGTCTTATTTATACTGTCATCTTTCTTTTTTTATTAATTACAAAAAAAAAAATGCCTATTTCCTGCTCATTCTAAGCGAAATAAGTAGCCTAATTTCTAATGTTTTTTATTTGAGATGCCATTTCATAAATTCAAGAAAAATCAATTTACAATGTCTCCTTTTATAACAAGATACCAAATGAACGGAAACAAAAACAGTAAGCGCTTAAGTGAGTAAAAATATTTCAAATAATCAAAGTGAATATACTCTTTAACACCGATAAATAGATTTTAATGTGAGCTTCATATAAAACAAAGTATCTTAACAGAAATAAACGATGAGCTATTCTGCTGAATTATGTTCACACAAATTCTACCGCCAAGGGTGGCCGAGGTCGTTAAGGCATGGACTCGTGACCGGGAGGTCTGGGGTTCGAATCCCACCAGGACCGTCCTCCCTGACTCGGGTTTTTTCCACGTTTTCCTCAGTCCTCAAAAATGGCAAATGCCGGGGAGGTGCACTAAACTTAGACCTGGAATGTTTCCTTCCTTAAAAAAAATCCTTTCCCAATTTATCATTTCATCTCATGTATCATCAGTGTCCACCGCCTGTGTTGCCTCAGTAGTAAAAACGGGCGTCAAACATCATTGAAAAAAAAAATGACAACTTCTGTAGAAATTTACTGAAGCCACAGGTTGTATACGTAAAGACGTAAGTACACACATTAAACATAAACTTAATAATGTTCAGCCAATTTAAACGATTACTGATTATATTGCCTAAATTCCATTCTCACATTTATTCATGAGAACCAACATTTATGAAATTCAGGCATTAAGAATCAGCAGAAACAAATATTTACCTTATACCCAAGTTTTTGCTACATACGCTTTATGTAAAACCTACCCAAAATGACTGAAATTAATACTTCTAAAAACATTTGCAATGTTTCATGCTTAGTTTAAGCAATATTTAATAACATTTCACTGTTTGTAATGTGAATAGACAAAACATGTGCATCAGTAAATGCCGAGCGCGGTACATCGTGTATAATATTAATGACCCTCCGCCATTTTTTTTTTGTGTGCCCTCAACCAGACAAAAAGCACAAATGTGGCAAAAGCAAGACAAGTCATTAACTGGGAGAATGGGCACCGTGCAGCACGCATTAAGCCTTCCCCTATCAAAGTCTGCCATCAATCACCACTTTGTGGATTTTGTTTAGTATAATTAAGGGTTGTATTTCATTGAAACTTTCTTATCCGCTACGCTTATATACCTAATCTCAGCACAGTGTGTATGCGAAACAAAAATAACGAAAAAGCGCAATAATACAACTTTAAAAAAATATTTTTAATAGTTTTAACGCCCATTTTTACTACTGAGGCACCACATGTGTCCTATAAAAATCTACTAGGATAGGTCCATAAGTTTCAGGCCAAACCATTTTCTAGGTATGACAAAGACAAAAACTAAAGGGCATAAACAGCATTTATCACTTCTTTATCACACTTAAATTTCCTTCTTTGAAGGTCCTTCTTGAGTTTGGAGATGAGGAAATAGTTACTGTGAGCTAGATCTGGGCTGTAGGGTAGATGATCGATCTCCTTGAAGCCACATTTCTTAACAGCTTCCTATGCAACCAGAGCTGTGTGTACAGTTGGGTTGTCGTGAATAAGGCGCACACCACCACTCAAGTTTTCCTCGCCTTTTCTCTTTGACGAAGCACGTAGTGTGTGCAGTAGGCCAGCATAGTACTCCCTATTTACTGTGGTGTTCCTCTCCTTGAAGTAAATGAAGAGTATTCCTTTACAGTGACAAAAGATTGTGGCCATGATCTTGTTGGTAGACTGAGTGACCTTGGCCTTTAGAGGCAGTGCCTCGGCACTCCATTGATTCTCTTTTGGAAAGGACCATAGTAGAGGACCATAGTTTTATCTTCTGTAACAATGGTTTGCAGATCTTCACTCTCTAGTTGCTACGTCAGAGCTCCAAAAAAGGCCTGACAGTAGTGAGCACCCCCAAGGGCCGACCTGCACGTTCTTCGTTTTCAATGCTTTCTCGACTCATTCGAAAAAGTTTAGCCCATTCTTTTACGGTAGAATATAAGGGGGATGCTTCCCCACATACACCGTTCAATTGCTGTTTAATTTATTTTGGTGTAAGTTCTTCTTTTGTGAAGAACTGAATAACAGCTCGAAACTCCCTGAACAACTGAAGACAGCGGAGCGGAAGTTACAGCTGCAATTATTTATTTAACAGAAAAAAGTATGACACCACATAAGAATTTTGTGAAGGCGATATTCTCGGCGAGCCCGGAAACTTATGGACCTACCATTGTAAGTGGAACTTTTATGTAATATATCAAATAATAATAATTATTCAAAATTATAATAATCCGTAATATTCGTCGGAACATTGGTCGGAAAGAGCTTGATTGCATATTGGTTTTCATGCTGAGCGTTTTACAGCAGGATTGCCAAATGCATCGTAGTTAACACTTCTTTGATTAAAATCTCAAGTTAATTTTTGCTCTCTTTTCCCGAAGAACCAATAAAAGACATTGATAAAATATCATAAGTAATACAAAAACTAAATGACTTGAGATTTTAACCCTTATAATCTACAAACTAGCAATGATATTGGAGATGGTGATTTTTGAAACTTAATTTGAAATTCGTTTTAAAAAGATTAAGTTGGCGCTTGCTTTTTGGTTGTTACAGTGTAAGAAACAATTAGGAAAGTAAGCAAGTGGTTATTTTGATCTGCAGTGTTTCCTCCTGTCACAGTATTAATGTTGAAGTATTATAACTTTTAACAATTATCGCACTGTATACAGCTGCAGCATTTTGCTGTGAAATGACCCATTGGTTTGAGTAAATTATAAACTGTTTAATGATATTGATATACATGTTATAGGGATTAACATTTTATTTGTTCAAATGTGCTTGGTGAGCTTCAGAATCATTCTGTATTTCCCAAGCGCGGTTAAAAATAATTAAAAAACATCTCTTCTTAAAAAGTTTCGTTGTTTAAGAACAATGTATTTCGGCGATTTTTATGTAAAAGGAATTATTACGAATATTTTATTGGCCAGGAAGAAACTGCTCCATAATTTTTTTTATACTGCTGGAGGCCACAATTTTATTTTTTGTCGTATTACTTTTGATGTTTCAATTTAACTTCACATAGTTTTATCTGCTTATGCTAGTTCATTTTGTAATACTTTTCACTCTTCATGATTTTCCTACATCAGCTATGTTACTATGATACAGTGAAGTTTCTTTTGCCCATTCATTTTGTCCCTTTCTTGATCCTGTTAATGTTGATTCAGGTTACATTATTTCAATGTTCGATTTGACTCCTTGCAGTTACGAGGGTTGGTCCATAAGCTTCCAGCATCGCCGATAAGGATTACCGCCTTCACAAAACCCTTATCTGGTGTCATTCCATATCTTTAAGTAAATAATTGCAGCTGTAACTTGTGCTCCTCTCTGTTCACTTGTTCAGATATAGTTGTGTAAAGAAGACTATGGGTAGAAGATTGTGACATGTTCAAAATGGAGTTTCGAGCTGTTATTAACTTCTTCACAAAAGAAGCACTTACTCCAAATAAAATTAAACAGCGATTGGACGGTGTATATGGGGTAGCACCACTCATTTTCTACCGTAAGAGAATGGGCCAAACTTTTTCGAATGGGTGGAGAAAGCATTGAAGACGAAGAGCGTGCAGGTCGGCCCTTGGAGGTGCTCACTCCTGAAAACACCGCTCTTGTGGAAGGAGAAATTATGGAAGATCGGTTCAAAGTTACAAAATAGCAGCAAGGTTGGACCTTTCTAAAACAACAGTCCTTCGAATTATTCATGAACACTTAAACATGAATAAGGTCAGTGCAAGATGGGTGTCTAGACTTCTTTCCTCAGTCCAAAAGCAGCAATGAATCATCTGTTGTCAGGCATTTTTGGAGCTCCACCGTGGAAACGAGGGAGAAGTTCTGCAAACCATTCTTGCAGAAGATGAAACTATGGTCCCCTACTATGATCCCTTGTCCACAAGAGAATCAATGAAGTGGCAGGCGTAAACCTGGCGAAGCACCGTCTCTAAAGGCCAAGGTCACTCAGTCAACCAAGAAGACCATGGCCACAATCTTTCGGGACTGTGAAGGAATACTCTTCATTAACATCAAGGAGAGGAACACCACAGTAAATGGAAAGTACTATGCTGGCCTACTGCACTGACTACGTGCTTCCATCAAAAAGAAAAGATCTGACAAGTGTGTGCAATAAAGGGTAACTATATTGAAGAGTAAAACAAAAATTTTGTCTTTATCATACTAGAAAATGTTTAGGCCGGAAACTTATGGATCTACCTTCGTACATTAAATTAATTTCGGTTTGAAAAATGTTTCTAATAATAATTGAACAATTTCATAACACAAGGTGCAATCAACTGAAACAGCAGAAAAGAAAAATAAAGCTACTGCCCTAGGGAATTCATGATATCGGTTATTGTGTGTTCGTTAAAGGAAAATAGGGATTAGCAATAGTAGGAGAATTTATTGAACAACTTCCATCAGAACTATAAGGCAAATGTCATATATTACGATAAACTAAAAAATGAAGTGTGTATTTTTGCACAGGTAACAATTATTGATTGCATGAATCAAGCCGCAATATTAACGAAAGACAAACATATGCACCCACATTTATTGACGGGTAACATTGCTCTTCTGGCCACTCCTGCTGTTTAATACGTGCATAAATTAACTGAACACTACTAATGCTAAGAGCAGAATTTAAATTCAAATCACCAATTCTTTCTCTTCTCTTGCTGTGCTCATAGCAGAAGAGAGCTGATCACAGTCATATGTTTAACAAAATACAGATCGTATTCTAGAAGGCTATTCCTATTATAAAAATTAGAAGCTCATACGAGACATTCAGGAAATTCTCTCTGAAGAATACGAGGTAATAATAGGCAGAATTATAATAATAGGTTCAATAGTCAGTCTAATAACAATGCTATTATTAATAGTAATAGTAGTAATGGAAGTTTTATTGTACATACATTCAAATAAATACAACTATCACATGGGTCTTACGGCCGTACATGCTAATATAGTCCTTATAGCAATCAAAAGGGCCATACTCATACATACATACATACATACATACATACATACATACATACATACATACATACATACATACATACATACATACATACATACATACATACATACATACATACATACATACATACATACTGGAACTGTTTTATTGACCTCACGTCGATCGACAATTTTGGAACGGGAATTATTGTGTGGGTGGTTGATTGTTATTTTGATCAGACAATTAGATGCTTTTTTTGTCTTGTCTCGGCTCTCGGAGTCAAGAGTTCGATGCTTCCTAACTATCTGGTTCCATTGCCAAGGAACGGGATCTCAGGGGAACTTTGGACTGTTTTTAATGACGTAATATGATTAGGGAGGAAGGAGATTGTTCACTGTAATAATAAAGTTCGGCACTGATTGAACATTTAATTTATTTGACAACTTGGAAGGCTCTGGAACATGCTGTGCTTCGGCGGATTATAGATCGCTGTATTCACTCGCGTATTTATTCCCTTTACTACGATTGGGCCTATTATTACTATTACGTTGCGCTGCCTGACTGACTCTCACTGACCGAACGATTTACTTTGACTCTTCTACTACAACGTTGGATAAGGCAGATACAGAATGATTGCCACTCGTGCTACTGCAGTTACTTCTATTACTACTCTTGCCGTTACTCTTCGGACTGCTTCCTGTCGAGAATACCTAGAAACTTAACTCCTCATTCATAGTTAATATTAAATCTCTTAAGCTATCTAGCTCCTCTCTCGCGAAATTTAATTCCTTTAAATGAATTGATTTTGATTCCTTCTAGGATATTATTGGATCACACCAGCGCATGATCTATTACAGGTATGCTTCTATACGTCGGATTTTTAAACATGTGAATTGGTTGAAGACTCTGGGTTTTTACCAGGAAATATCTCTTATTCCCACTCTAAGGAAAAAGTGCATCTACCATTTCACTAGATTCTCTCGATTAAGCACGTCTCTCCAATACATGCGGTCTTCCTTTGAAATAGCTAAAACTTGATTTCTGTGAAAACGCATGATTCTATAAGCGGCCTTTTCTTTTGAAAAGGGCAAGTACCGTTTTCAATTGAATCCTAGCCATTTACAGCGTATTACCTGTGGCGCCGAACAGGTGTCGGCTAGACTGCCCGTAAGGATTTGACAAAGGGTAAAGTTTTAACAAAAGATCTCTTTCTCAGGTACAGCTAATTTCTCCGACAAAGACACCATGTCCTTTCCCTTTATAAAAGCATAACAAACATATGGTATTACAGAAAGATAACTTAGAATAGCTAGTAAAAAGACATATCTACATACATACACTAATACATTAATACTGGGATCCTCCTTTTAATTTTAAAGTTAATACCCTTGAACACCGGAAACAAGATACAATTATTATTATATTAGTCGTCGGAAGCAACAATAGGAAAATTTGAGACAATATTTCCTGCTTCAACACACACACACACACATATACATACATGCATACCCACATATCTACATAATACAACTCTACAAGCATACATATAAATATACAAATACTTCGATATATTTACGTTTTCTATTAATAATTATATATACATATATATACATATATATATATATATATATATATAAATACATAAACATGAATGGGAGGGACCCTTGCTCTTGAGCCCCTCTTCCATTTACTCACACCCCCTCTCCTACTCCCTCCTCTTCACTATAGCCATTAACCTCCTTTGTCGGGTCTTCACTAGAAATATTCCCAATTTGTGTATCTCGCATGCACTAACACTTCCCGGCAAATAATACGATTAATAGGGATAATAGGTGTCCTAATAATAATACTACTTTGCAGTCATGAAAACTAAACGTAGATAAAAAGATATTCCTCCGTATGCATTGAAGTAAATAAATTATGTTTGAACTTTTCGACTTCTGCTGAATGATCGAAATACCCAAAACACGCATAACCCTTCGTAAAGTAAACAGAATGTCTGAATATTGAGTTTCTCGTGTATGTTAGAACTATAAAACACACGCCTTTCCTTCATATTGAACAAATAAATCTATTTGTTCCCAATGCGGACTAAAACAAACAATTGGGGATGGTAGCTGCTGTTTCAAATGAACTACGTTTTGCTATGACTACTTCAAGAATCTCATGCCACGCCAATCCCGGGCGACACATTTTAACCTTGCTGTGCTGTTATCGGTTTTTATTTTTGTCACATAAGGAGTTTTTGCCAAGCACAAGGGGAGCGGTCAACTCTCTGAGATGCTGAGACTGCTAGCTCTGATATCGGACATGCCAGTCAGAACATGAAAAACTATGTATGAGGTAATGATTAGATCCTTATTGTTATATGAAAGTGAAGTTTGAGAATGGGACGAAATAGACAGTCTAAGTAAATTACAATGTGATATGGTGTACTACAAGAGGTGGCAAGTTGGGAAGACGGAATGTACAGCAAAATAAATGGAATTAGTTACTGGCTAAGAATAATTAAACGATAACAAACAACCCTGAGGGAAATTAAACAAAATGCAATATTCAAAATGGTGGTTAGCGGTAGTACAGCCGGAATAGTCAAAAATCGGATTAAACGTTATTTAGCAGAGGGCTAATGAAAAAGATATAGCATAGTAAAAAAATGTCAAAAGATGCCTTTTTGAAAATGGAATCGCGATGCATGCTGATGTCATCTCTGCACCTGCAGAGCGAAATAAAAAATTAGATGAGGTAAAGGGATGTGTATTAAGGAGCTAGGCATGAAACAGAGGTCGGGAATAGCATGGCTTAAACTGGGAGGCTGGAAGGCACGTTAAGGTTGTTGACGAGGAAGGCAGGAGGATTTGCCCATTATGCTCGGAACCGGAAGACTGGGTGTAGATTTTGGCTAAGTGTACACCAACAGAAGATGCTAGGATATTTCTCCCAAAGTTATTTTTTACTTCCAATGCGGAGTGTCTGGCATGTTGGGACTTAATTGTAAATAGGCAGAACTGGCTAAACCTTGGAAATTTCTTAATGAAATGCACAGTTTTAGGGTCAATTATTTTCTGTAAACATTGTACATAATTAATATGAAGAATTTATATGAATGTGTATTATGTTTCACGGGCGCGCGCGCGCGAGATGTATATTGCAATAATGCATTAGCTCTGGTCAACAATAAGTGCTTGCGTTATATCAATTTAAGTTGAAATACTTAATGCAGAAAAAGACACTTTACGTAAAAGTATAAACTATTATGCGATTATCACATGAATTCTACTTAAATTAAAAATGATAAATAAATTGTTGATAATTAAATGATATTATATATAAAACGTCTTGTATGTCTATTAATTAAAATGCGTATTTTCAGTATGTTAGAATGTCTCGTTTCACTTGATTATATGTTTTATAACTTTAGGGACTTGAACCTAGGACCTCCCGAATGCGCCTCCCAAAAGTTATCGTCTCAACCACTGCATTCGGTAAAGCTAAAGGAAGCAAGTCAGTTAATTTGTTTTCGGGTATCTTCAATTGTTTTCCTCTTCTGTGCTAATGCATTCCACGCAAGTATTAATGTTGCGCACAACTAAGATCCTCTATCAACTGCGCATGCGTTTCGTGCCCCGATTACATTGTTAAATTAATTTTTATTATTTACGAATTAAATATGCACTTTTTACAGTAATCTGAGTTATAAAGTGTTTTTAGTTCATTTGTGAATAACTGGTGTAATCAATAATTAAGCTACGCTTTGCATTTACGAATTAAAAAGTGAACTACTTTTCGTCTACGCCTCGGGTACAGAAGCTATAAGGTTCAAACAACAAATGAAACATTACTCCTACGCGTACTTCTGTTTACATCACAAACATAAGGCAGTTACATTGGATGATATGTGCGTTTGTCAACCTTTTGTTTATTTATTTTTGTACGAAATAGCAATCTTTATATCAAGTGTCATCTATTGACACTCCGTGTTCCAGTCAAGTTTATTGTACGCTGGAGTAACAGAAACATTGAAGAGATAATGCAATCTAAATGGCAGCTATACATGCGATACATTGAAATAACGTGAAACACACAGCATTTGTGAGAAACACTGCAACTTTTTTTACAAATTCATACTTGTTATTTAATTTTTTTCTTTTTTTATTTTACAAAACTTAAAATATAATAAAGTGCATAATGTCATACTAAATATAGAAATAAAGGAAAAACATTTAATTACTCTAATGTACTGTATAAACTGTTAACGAAGTAAAAATGAAATGCCGCAACACATTAAACAAAAGCACATTCATAATTCAAGCCAAACGTGGCTGTGTACAAAGGCACATAACAAAAAAGTAGTGCACATTCTCCCTTTTTAGTGTAGTTATTGATGGCACGTCGTTACGAAGGGGCAAAGTCCAGTTGTGCAAAAAATGCTTCATCATAACACAAGACCATAATGAGAAGGTTGGAGGGGAAGGGCAATTAGTGTGTGCCTGTGTGTGAAGTATGTGGCTGGTATTGACATCAACAACAGTATGGTGATGTAATAACAGCAGGCTCGCTAATGAACGGGGCGACACACAGGACAAAGTTTTGATACAAGGCGTAAATTGTGATCACATAGTTTACGAAAGGTTGCGAGAGGTGCGGCGGCCCGCAAGATATAAAAATATGATAAATTACCATCACGCTTTCTTGCTAGAGAAGTATTGCTTAAAGGGTTCCGCATGCGCTCTACATCGTCGTGTCATACAACTGAATAGACAATGTTGCTAGCTTATACTACACTTTTTATTTCCAGTATATGTTAAGAATATTTTTATTTCTGAACGCAGAAATTAATAGTTCAATCCTATCCATTTTTGCAATAGGAATATTAAAATCCGCAATCGTAGTCGATAGTCTAATGTGATAAGTGGGGGAGGAGCTTGTTGATTCAACTGATTGTTGACGGATTGATGTTGATTTCCTCTTCTCCTGCTGCCTATCGAACATCGCCGTGCCAAGCTAGCGTTGATGCATTCCCGGAATTTTATGACCCTCTTAGGCCAATGTGAGAGTACTGAGAATTATGTAAAAGAGAACGCGATTCGTGGAGCTTATTATAACACGATTTATTTATATTTAAATAATTTTAACTTTCAAGGAACGCCTTTAAGTTCTGAAAATACTGAAGAGTGTTGTCAACTAACTCGATGGATTCTAATCTATCACTGCCCGCCAAGAGCACTAAATTTTTCACCGTTTCACTGTTCTTCTTTTTGTACAACTATTTTCGATGTGGCTCCCTGTTAATAGTTTGCGTCTTTCTATCCCACAAGCTCTCCGATTGTCTGCTCTTTTTACTTTTTATTCCTTCTGTTTTACTCCTGGATTTCGTTACCTAATGTTGGTTAAAAGTTATTACACCCACAAGATTCTGTTGCATCAACAGGTTTTTATTGCCAGGCCTATCTTGGATTTTAACGAAAATCTAACCCTTCCGTCCGTTCATACAATACCTAGGGACCTGACCCCCCTCTTTTTCAAATTCTTTGAGACGAGCCTTCTTGTACAAAACTTCTTACAAAATACATACAAAAGAGTACAGAACCATCTGGTTGTTTTTGTCCCGTTCCCAAAACACAACACTTGCTGGTTTATGTCTAAAAGCTTTGTAAACAAGTGTTCTAATACTCAATGCACAAAATGACATGACTATTAATATCAGACATATAAACTGTACAAATTGATTATCATAAGATTTATAATACATGTAATTAATTATACTAATATCAATAATATAAAAATGAAGGTTGAAGGCATTCTATGTTGTCTCAAATCTTTTCTTTTCTTCCGAAGAAATATATGCTTGAAGTAAAACATTCCGAAGACAGCCCTGCCAAGGGTGCCTGCCAAACATCGGATAATTAGCATTTTAAAGCGTATATGGCATAACGTAACATTCATAAACAGTGACGAAAATGTCCATTTCCTGCTATGCTCACTAAAAGCATTATTTTAGTTGAGCACAGAACAATTAAATGATTTTTATCTCTAGTAATTCCCAGCGTATTATGCCAATTACCACTTTCTCTTTCCCGTTTTTGTTATATAATTTTCTTAATGCAAAATATCCTTTTAATTTTCAATTCATCTAAGTGGGAGATAGCAAAACGCAGTTGATACACTAAATACAAGTATAATTATCAAGAAATAGGATAGTAAACATAAAATAGCTGATGAGAATCACAGGGAAACAATGCCACAAGTCCTGAAATATCACATGAATAAAATATACACATTTAACAAATATCTTGCTAAAAATTACGTTTTAATACTGCGTAAAATGTCATAAAAGCTAACATTCCTTAATCAAACTCTTAAAATTAATGTACTATCGAATTTTATTTTCTCCACCCAATATTTGAAAATATTCTGTTACTAGAATGTTTAATAAAACCTGTATTTAAGGGTAACGCTGATACACGGCGACTTAGCTACTAAGGGAACAACAAGCTTACCAACCTAGATTGAATGTGCTGATTTGAAGTCAGTTCCTTTCTATCACGTTACAGTTGTATTACAAAAATTTTAAATAGCTTTATTGTAAACTTCCGTATGTGTCACTGTTAATGTTTGGTGCATAACTCTTTTTACGGTCGATGCTTTTACATCGAACACTTCTATTTTTACTGTTTCTCAGTTACTCTGCTCATCGAGAAATTTCAGGGACTGTCGTATCACTTCACAATTTAAAACTAACTCTTTAAATTGTGATTATAGCTTATTTTCATTTAATATTTTTCTATCTTACTTAATTACCTGCGTAATGTGTAGATGTAACAGGGTATGTCCATAAGTTTCTGGCCTCATCGATAAGGATTATCGCCTTCACAATACGTTTTTCTGTTCTCATACCTTATCTGTTAAGTAAATAATTGCAGTTGTAAATTTCGCTCCGCCGTGTTCAGTTGTTCAGATACAGTTGCATAAAAAAGACTATGTAGAAGATTGTGACATGTTCAAAATGTGGTATCGACCTGTTATTAAGTTCTTCACAAAAGAAGAACTTGCTCCAAATGCAATTAACAGCAGTTGGACGGTGTATATGGGGAAGCACGCCCCTCATATTCTATCGTAAAAGAATGGGCTAAACTTTTTCGAATGGATCGAGAAAGCATTGAAGACGAAGAGCGTGCAGGTCGGTTCTTGGAGGTGTTCACTCCTGAAAACATCGCTCTTGTGGAAGGAAATTATGGAAGATCGGTGGCTCAAAGTTAAAGAAATAGCAAAGAGTTTGGGTCTTTTTAAAACAACAGTCCTTCGAACTATTCATCAACATTTAAACATGAATAAGGTTAGCGCAAGATGGGTGCCTAGACTTCTTCGTCAGTGCAAAGCAGCAACGAGTCATCTGTTGTCAGACATTTTTGGAGTTCTGCCGTGACAACGAGAGAGAAGTTCTGCACACTATTGTTACAGGAAATGAAACTATGATCCTCTACTATGATCCCTTGCCCAAAAGAGAATCAATGGAGTGGCGTAAACCTGACGAAGACCAAGGTCACTCAGTGAACTAAGTAGATCATGGCCACAATCTTTTGGGAATGTGAAGGAATACTCTTGCGGAGGCAATTTGTCATAGGCGTTCTTTGAGGTGGCAATTTAGTTCTTGGGCAACCTATGCGGTGGCAATTATATTTTGTTAATTGCCATTAATTTATGGATGATGAGATGAAGTAGATGGGAAGTTGTTGGTTTGGGATGGTCGGCTGGCTGCAGAAATATTCCTCAGTCTGCTCCGGCTATGCGAGACATCAAAATGGGGTATTTTTGGAAGGTTAGAAAACCAATTCACAGGTAGAAGAAAATTTGAATAGGTTCATGTCCCGTGGACAAGTTCGAAAACAACCAAGTCGTTGTAAAAATGTTTTATTGACCGTCCGTCTTACTCTCAGGGGTTAAGTTTGTTGTTCTGTCGCAATAAGGAACTTTGACTTCCGCCTAAGGCTTACTTCTAGGTGTAATATCGTTAAGGATAATTATAAATGTTCACTGTAACTGCCAACGTTTACTTTATGTCTTTACACTCCCGTCTCAACTCCCAATAGCAACTTCAACTTTTCCACTGTGCACCGCTACTGCCACAACTCTCCCTAATTCTCCATAATCGGAAAATTTTATGTTGCGGCAGTCGGTCGGTTTGTGGTGACGCTTTCTAACTTTAATTCAGCTATTTAAAATATTATGCTATGCTGCTATTGTCTGTAGGATATGAATTTTGTTACGCAATCTTTTGATTGGTATATTTTTTCGCAGTCCCTCTTGGTTTGAGGTGAGGTGATAACTTCTATTTGCGCGAAAAAATATACCTTAACGGTTTTCCGTTTCCTGTTTTTCAGAAGTTTGGTAACAGCGTTCCCTGAAGGTGCAATAGTCGAAGTTCCTTTGTACGAGTTACAACTAAACGGTACCCAGCTAGTTTCATGGTCATCGGGGTCCTTGCAGGAAGGAGGGTGTGGGCATTTATGCCCCTCTTCCGCTCTTTCTGCACCTAAAAGATTTTGGTGCTCACCAAACTAACGGCCTTGTAAAATTCTAAAAGGAACTAATCTTTAGTTTCTCCCTGAAATGTTATGCCAACAATTTTTAATATTACTTTAATATTCACATAATTTTGTATTCACCTAGTTAAGGTGACTACCTGGGGATTTACTTGGTGTGGAGATCAACCGCTTCACTCTCCATTGACTTCAAGGAGAGGAACACCACAGTAAATGAGGAGTACTGTGCTGGCCTACTGCACAGACTGCGTGCTTCCTTTAAAGAGAAAAGGCGAGGAAAGCTGAGTGATGGTGTGCGCCTTCTTCATAACATCGCACCTGTACACGCAGCTCTTGTTGCAAAGGAAGCTGTGAAGAAATGTAACTTCAAGGAGATCGACCATCCACTATACAGCCCAGATATAGCTCCCAGTGACTATTTCCTCTTCTCAAAACTCAAAGAACCTTCGAGGAAGGAAATTTAAGTGTGACGAAGAAGTGATGGATGCTGTTTATGTCCATTTTGAGACAAGATTATTTATGTGGGGGAGGGGGATAGAAATGTTAATTCAGAGAAGTGAGAAATCTATTGCAATAACGAGTAACTATATTGAAAAATGAAATATAGTTTTTGTCTTTATCATGCCTAGAAAATGGTTAGGCGGGAAACTTATGAATCTACCCTTGTGAGTTTGTAATTTTACTATTGGTTTAAATTAATTCTTGCAAATTTATTTTGTTCAATGTAATAATTAGTATTTTTGTTAAAGGTTAAGGCACTTACAGTTATTTTGCAATGAATTTATTTATAAATTGTTTAATTTACATATTTATCTACTTTTTTGCATTATTTTTCCTGTACCGTGTATTATTAAATATACTGGTAGCGTAGAAGAAGACTTAATGTTTTAGGTAAGCATTTTAAATAAATAAATAATATAATCAAAATCAAATATTAGTAAATAATAAACTGTTTTTTATTTTCTAAACACTGTTAGATAAGTGACAAATTTTAATTTTATTTAAGGTATCCTAGTAATGCTTGAATTCAGTTAGGTACCATGGTAAATTATTGACCTTTGATAATAACTATTGTTATGTTCATACATTAAAATTGAATTCTTAATGCTTTCATGGACGTCAATGCCCATTTAATTTTATTTTTGTTTCATTTGTTGTTAGTATGTAATATGGTTAGAGTACACAAAATCTAACGGTTGTCGTATGTCTTTAAAGCTTCGTTTCTTGAATTTCCCCTCTGGACTTCATATCGTTTAATCTTGGCCTCGTAAGTGAGAAACATAATGAAACATTTCAGCGGTACATTCATAGGAATGAATCAAGTAACCAGGGTCTATTTGGTCCAAGCATGATGCAGGTTTCTTACATGCCAGTATAGGAGGAAAAGCAAAAGTCTGCAATGCTTTTAAAGTAATTTAAAGTACTTATTATATAAGGTGAGTATATTTCTCCTTTCAACCATTTCCTTTCATTTAAAAAAATATAAATACTCCAAAATATATTCATCAAAGGTACCTAAATTTGTTCCACTAACTTTACTGAATAATATAATAACAATAATAATAATACTAATAATAATAATAACAACAATAATAATAATAATAATAATAATAATAATAATAATAATAGGAATATTTAGGCCTAACGTGCTAGAATAAATCCGACTTCATGTAAGTGTAACAATTAAAGGTAGGACAGTAGATTTTACCGCCACGGGTGGCCGAGGTCGTTAAGGCATGGACTCGTGAGCGGGAGGTCTGCGGTTCGAATCCCGCCAGGACCGTCCTCCTTGACTGGGGTTTTTTCCAGGTTTTCCTCAGTCTTCATAACTGGCAAATGCCGGGGAGGTACCTAAACTTAGGCCTGGAACGCTTCCTTCCTTAAAAAAAAAATAAATAAAAATCCTTTCCCAATATATCATTTCATTTCATGTATCATCAGTGTCCACCGCCTGTGGTGCCTCAGTAGTAAAAACGGGCGTTAAACACTACTCAAAAAAAAAAAAAAAACAGTAGATTTTCCTTAGTGCAGACAAGAACTTTTTATTTTGGTAAACCAGCGTAATTTATGATTAATCCTAAATTACGTGTACCAAAATGAAAAGGTGAATTCATAATTCAAACAAATGCTTTTTGAATTTTAGCATTGTCAGCAATGTGTTTCAGAAATATAGCTGTGATTGAAATATATTGCATTTACACAGGCAGACAGAGAGACGGACGGACGGATGGATGGATAGATGGATAGATGGACAGGCAGGCAGGCAGGCGGGCAGGCGGGCGGGCGGGCGGGCGGGCGGGCGGGCGGGCAGGCAGGCAGACAGACAGACAGACAGACAGACAGACAGACAGACAGACAGACAGACAGACAGACAGACAGACAGACAGACAGACAGACAGACAGACAGACAGACAGACAGACAGACAGACAGACAGACAGACAGACAGACAGACAGACAGACAGACAGACAGACAGACAGACAGACAGACAGACAGACAGACAGACAGACAGACAGACAGACAGACAGACAGACAGACAGACAGACAGACAGACAGACAGACAGACAGACAGACAGACAGACAGACAGACAGACAGACAGACAGACAGACAGACAGACAGATAGATAGATAGATAGATAGATAGATAGATAGATAGATAGATAGATAGATAGATAGATAGATAGATAGATAGATAGATAGATAGATAGATAGATAGATAGATAGATAGATAGATAGATAGATAGATAGATAGATAGATAGATAGATAGATAGATAGATAGATAGATAGATAGATAGATAGATAGATAGATAGATAGATAGATAGATAGATAGATAGATAGATAGATAGATAGGTAGATACTTTATATTTACATCTATATTACATACATGGTTCTACATATACACCATACCCTCATTCCAGTTGGACCCATTTCAATTGTTCATCTTCACTCTAGAAGCAGCGACTTAGCAGAAAAACTATCAATGCTGTTTCAAATTTTGTTTTCTTGTCTATTGTTTTAGGTAATTTGTTGTATAATTTGAATCCCATATGCATTGCACTATTTTGAAAAGGTGTTTTGTTGGTTCTGCTGTTGTGTATATCTGTTTTCTGTCTTACGATTGTATTTCGTCGTTTGTTTTTAAACTGTTTGAGTGATCATTTTTAAATGTATCATATATATTTATTTTTATTGGACATTATGATAATGAACAACATGGAAATATTTGCGTCCTATATAAGACGGTCTTAGACAAGTAATTTTAGATAAGGAACCCAGAGTCAAAAGTTTGGAAATTACATGCTAGAGCTTAAGGTTTTGAAAGGACATGCACACCAATGGCCTTTAGTTTACATACATCTTAAAGCAATCACAAGATGAATGAATTTAAAATAATATTATCAAATGAACCCTTTGTCTGTTTCATAGAACACTATCTACTTTCTGATTTATTACTATATGTTAACATCCCAAACTATAAACTCGCAGGATGTTTCTAAGACATATGTGTGAAAGAAACTGTAAAAATAACCGAAAATACAAATCTCTACACTAATTGCAACCCTTCCATAAGGAAATGAATGTTGAAATCACAATTATTGAATTAGAAGATCCCACTATAATAATACTTTGTATTTATAGATCCCAGCTGGCAAAGTCATCGCTTTTACGCAAACAACTGATTGAAAAGTTGTATGATGCGGATGGGTTAGGGAATATTTCACTGTGTGTATTACGAGCTGTCACAGAACAACCTCTTGCTTCCCCATTTGTCCAGCAGTTAAAAAAAAAAAAAAAAAAAAAAAAAAAAATAGTAGTCATTCTCTATTTCTTCACTTTGTAATTTATTCAATGAACTGTTTTGCATTATATCTTTTGGTTAAAAAACAAAAAACTGTGTCATGTACAATCGACAGATATCTCTCAACATCAGGAAAAAGTTGAGTCGCGACTTTATCGTTAACAAGTGAATATCTATTGTAATATGCAATGCAATGTCATACAATTACGTGTTTAATCTGAACTTTTCAGATTTATTTTAATTTTAAACTAAGAAAACGCCATTTGTTTGCTATTAATACATTTATTAATTTAGTTTATTAAGGATATGAGACGTTGTTATAATACTATTTTAATACTAATTTAACTTTGATATGAATTTCTGAGCATCAGATTTTACATCTGTGGCCCTAAGATCTCTAGTTCAAAGTACTGCCTAACATTGTTCAATATACAGTGAAAATATTTCGCGGTTGTTCGTTAACGGCCTATATACATACACTGAAGCACCAGAAACTACCTATGCGATAATTTCTTAAACGAAAGGTGACATTGAAGCGTTGTTTACACCGAAATGAAGTACAGTCAATATACTCCATATAAAGATTGCAACAATGATGCATGTCTTGGTTGTCCAATGAGACAAAATGGTTGTACTAGATAATGTACTGAGCTTTGTTGAGCTGAAAGTAAAGATTGCGCCTGAAGATGGTATTGGTCTGGAAGACTTTTTTTTTTATTAGTCTTTAACGCCCGTTTTTACTACTGAGGCACCACAGGTCATTGATAATACATGAGCTGAAATGATATATTACGAAAGGATTTTTTAAGGAAACATTCCAGACCTAAGTTTAAGGTATCTCCCCGGCATTTGCCATTTATGAGGGCTGAGGAAAACCTGGAAAAACCCTCAGTCAGGGAGGAAGGTTCTGGCGGGATTCGAATCCCAGACCTCTCGCTCACGAGTCCGCGATTTAACGACCTCGGCCATCCGTGGCGGTCAGCGAATTTTTGCATAATTAGGTACTTTGGAAGATCAGTTTTTTAAGCTTAGAAGTAAAACTTTTCTTCAGAGAACACTACTGGTCAACTGCGGCATTTTACAGCAAAACTATTATCATTATTGAATTTAGAGATAAGTATATTGCCCATAAAATTATGATTCCGTTTAATTTGGTTGTTCTTTGTTAGTACAGATTCAACTAAAATGATATATTCCTATATTAACCTATATTGTAATCTAAAAATATTGAATTTATACATTACACAATTTAACTGCTTCGTTTAAATTTTTCTATATCTTCTACGAAATTTATACCGATATAATCGTTATCTCCTGCTGGAAACAACTTGATTATGAAAGTGAAAGTGAATTGTTTAGAAAAGGGTTGCTGAGCCAGCAATATCAACGATTAGAAAAGTTGAGTCATTAATTCATTACTAAATTTACAAGGTTATCTAGCTTCCTTAATATGTAATCTTCTTTAAAGATCAGTATAATAATAGTAATAATAATAATAATAATAATAATAATAGTATTAATAATAATAATGATAACAATAATAATAATAATAATAATAATAATAATGATAATAATAGTAATAATAATAGTAATAATAATAATGATAATAATAATAATAATAATGATGATGATGATGATGATGATGATAATAATGATGATAATAATAATAATAATAATAATAATAATAATAATAATAATACAATGGCTTAGCAAGAGGTTACTCTCAACTCTGATGACTTTAAAAACTCAATACTGCCTTTCTCGTTTCCTTTCTTAACTCGTTTTGGTAATTCTCTTATAAGGAGGCTGCGGCCATTCCCTATGCAGTATCCAACAAAGCCTGGAGTTCAATCTGTCCTGGTATGTGCGTTCCAAATTCTTCAAGTCCTGGTAAAGCTCTTCTCCCTCCTCTTAAATAACGCACCAAGCTTTTCGGGGAAGTAGTTCAAATGAAAATTCAGGAAATGCGCCAAAACCTTTAATTTTCTTCAACAACTTTGCTACTGAAATTTAGGCGTATAATTCCCAAGAAATTACTGCACAGTTTATTTGAACGCGAGATACTTTTTATACAAAGCTTAAGGAACTCCGAAAGGAAAATTTTATTGAGATGTACAGGGACATTTTCCACATGCCCTACAATGGGACTGTTAGTAATGTTGGGTCTATGACCAATTGATGATTTAGTTCTATTAAGGACACCCTCTTATTGGCTTAAAAAACAAAACAACTCAAAAATAATAGACTTTATTGGCAAAAAGTGTAGAAATAAAAAAGAAATCAAAGATTTTTTAATACAAATATGGCAACAAAAATGGGATGAAATAAAAGAAGGTAGAAGAGTGCATGAAATCTTCCCATCCATAAAGGAAAGATTACAATTTAAGCACATTCATCCCAATAAGGGTTTAGTGCATTATGTAACAGGACACTGTTCATATTGCTCATATTTGCAAAGATTTAAATTACAAATAAACAATATATGTATGGATTGCAAAGTGATACAGCGGAACATGTCTCGTTTGAATGCCCTAAATACCAGTCAATTGTAGCAGAGGAAAGACGACTACTTGCAGGGAAACACATCTGGAACCTCATGAGAGACGAAGATGATTTTAGGGCATTGAATGAACTAACAAATAAAAGATCGTGCAAAATGGTAGAAGAGTATAAAAACACCAAAAACCAAACAAGAGAAAAAATTCAAAGGTCAGAAATCGCCCTTTCCCCTAAAAGATCCCAGAGAATCAGGGAAAGGCAAGAAAGATATTTACAACTAGAATTAGTTGAAGCAAAAGGTGATAAAGAAGATAACACCCAATTTGAATCAGAAGAAGGGAACAGAATTGACAGGAGAAGAGAATAATGGCAGTTTTCGGGCGAAAAGGAAGCAGTTGAGAAAAGAAGTAGTAGTAGACAGAGATCAAAAGAAGGAGACAAGAGAAGGAAACTGCACTGTAAACACACCATGGTCCAGTACAGCTGCTGCTTGAGACCGGCAGCAACTGCATTGATGTCCAGGTCCTGATGCCTGGAATTCCTGTGGGGAGGAACCCGGATACCGAGCGTCAGCATAAATGAAGATTGTAGACATTAAGTCGGATAAAAATTGTAAATTAATTAATTCTAAATGTAATCATTGTTACTGGGTACTAGTAGCAATTGTAGGTGTAATTACAAATCATAGTAAAATAACCGTAGTGCTGGATACCAGTACCGGTTTTGTTTAGTTATAGTATTAGTACTGTAGATTTTAAAATCTGTAGAGTTTAAAGTGTATTGAAAAAAGTAAGAGGAATAAATAAAATAAATTATATCCGTATGTGGAAACAAGATATCAGAATATAAGAATAACAAAATAAAAATAAAAATTTGAATGCTCTTTGGCTCCCTTTATACTCAAACTTTTTCTATTTTTGTGTAAAATATTTATGTTTAAAAATTGTCCGAACAACTGAACCGACATAAACATGGTCACAAGCCTGGAATAATTTGGCACAGGTACCTATAAACTTGTATTTTTTTAATAAACACATTATGCAGGTAGGACATTCCTACCTTTATTATTATAATTGTACTTCCAGGTTCTATGTTTACACTAGACGACAACTAAATCTATCAAGTGCTATAACAATACACTAGAACCAGATATTTCTCTGCAGTCTACAGCATATTGTATATCCATGGTCCTTGTCCTCGTATTTAATTTGATAAGAATTAAGGGTAAATTTCATGGGCCACATGTAAATTATACCGCCTATCTCATTCTTGTTAACTATTTGGTTGCGTGTTATCTTAAAAACAGCTAATACTATCTTTCTCACTGCACTGCTTTACTTTTTTCATAATAAGGGATTCCAAGGGCAAAATTATCGCGCTCTACACCTTGGAGACTTCTTTTTTGAAGAGTCAATAAATACAATGTAGCTGAAATTTAAGGAAGACGTAATCTCTAAACCATTCAATTGAAGATTTTAACAAAATATGAGACTTGCTACTGGCTGAAAAATATTTAGAGTCCACATTGTCACAATTCTGATCCCTTTGCTCATGAAATAACAGTATCAAACTTGGTAAGGATTATTAGAGAAATTCTATTAAAATCTTGTTTTTCACTAATTACATAATGAAATATTTTTAAACTTTTCAAGACCGTCATCACTTAGATATAATTACTAACATATCATTATTCAGGTTTATATGATCGTTACCTGCCTTAACGAGAGAGGAGAAATGTGACACACGTTTGTCTTCTGGTGTGTCTATCCATTCACTAAAGTTTCTTTGACCGCTTCTCAAAATTAACATTTAGGTGGAATGACTATAACATCCAAAGTTTTAAGTAACGGCATTCAACCGCCAATTTTAATGGAAACTCGTTTAACAGTTACTTTTTCTCACCCAAGAATAATTAGAGTGCCAAAAATGTATACACTCTTTCACAGTAGATATCTATTTAATATATTTTAAACTTGGCAGGAAAAAAAAAGTAATGTGTAGTATGATGTTCTATAAACAGATGTTTCACATTACGTTATGGTAGCTTTGCTACAACAAAATGGAGCCAAGATTATCGTTTAAACAGCGGAAAGCAATTTTGAAGTGGTATTGGAAAACCGAGAATGTCGTTGAAGTTCAAAGACAAGGGAGACGTGTGTACAGAACAGAACCGTCAACGCGAGTAACAATTGAACACATTCGAGACAAATTTGAGACTCGTGGTATCGTATGCGATGTTCACAAAGGCAGATCTGGGAGACCTCGCAAAACAACAAGTGCACGTGAGACTGGGATTAGCAGAATCAGCATACGTCGTATTATTAAAACAGCAAAGTTTAAAGTTTTCATCCCAAGACTTTTGCATGCATTAAATGAAGATGACCCTGATCGGGGAATGCAGTACGGTGAGTGGTTTCGGAACATGGTGCAAGAGGATGAGGCCTTTGTAGGGAAAGTTGTTTGGTTTGATGAGGCACAATTCAAGTTGAACGTAATTGTTAACCGGTATAACTGTCTACTGGTGTGCAAATAATGCACATGTTATTTTGGAAAATGCTGTTAATTTACCTGGAATTAATGTTTGGTGTGGGTTGTCATCTAGGGGTCTAATTAGACCATTCTTTTTGAAGGAACAGTAACTGACAGTGTACCTGAACATGTAACTACAATTCACACACTCTATAGAAATGAGAAATTTTACTTCTAACAGGATGGTGCATGACTACGAGATGTACGTGCGTATCTTGATGACAATTTTCCAAGACACTGGTTAGAACGAAGAGGTCCGATTGAGTTTCCACCGCGTTCTCCGGATCTAACTCCGTTGAACTTCTACCTATGAGGAACTCTTAAGGATGTTGTATACCGTAGAAAACCAGCTACACTGGCAGCACTTCGGGAAGAAATTGAAACGGCATGTGCTGCAATCGCTGAGTACACTTTCGCAAACGTTCAATCAGTAGTTCAACGTACTCAGAAGTGTATCGACGCCGATGGTGGGCATTTTGAGCAACTGTTGTAATTGTAAAAATCTAAGATGATTAGTGCTCATCATTTTCTGTTTGTGTGAATTTAATTTTGTTATGTTAATACAGTTTTTTCTTTGCTTGAAGTGTGTATACATTTGTCGACATCCTCTGTATATATTGGGTGTCTCACCTAACTCTGCGATCTGGAATATTTTCAAAATGAAACGAGATATTAAAAATACTCCCGCAGGAATGTAACCATGTTAGAGGCTCACACAATAAAAGAGTGTACACAACGCAGAAAATTAAAAAAAAATGTTGCTTTAAACTGAAAGTTACATTTTTTAAATGGTGCATGTATGTTTTTCTATCGAACTGAAAACTAGTGGTACAATAGAGTTGGTTTTAACTTCCTAAACAAAATTACTAGTGGCCTATAGCTCAAAGAAACTTCATGTTTGTAAATTATATCCAGCTCAGAAAACGGACTCACAAATAATCAGTAACGTCGTATCTGATGAACTGTGTAACTTCAAAAGATGTTCAAAGTGACCACCGTCTGCATGGTGGAGACGGTAAACAATGAGCGTTACACAGATTGCAGTGTTTCTAAAGAGATTACAGCATACGCCGCGGTAATAAGCTGTTTTCATATTCTCTAGTGTCATTGGGAGTTCCTGATGTACACTATGTATAACAGCGGAGAAAGTAGTATAATAGCGTCAAGTAGGGGTTAACGAGCTGGCCATCTCCAAGGTCCTATTCACCAATTTGGAAACTTTACATCCACAATGAGAAAATGAGGGAAGTGTGCGGGAACCACATGTATAGACCGTTTCCAATTTCATGTTCTCCTTGAGAAGGGGTGGAGTGTCTTGCAGAAATGATGCATGTTGTTGCCCGTTTAATGTTCCCTGATAAAAAAAATATGCCGTTACTAATGATACCGCGACAAACACTACACTCCATTGTCGTTCATGAGCAACTTAGCTAAGCCAGTGAGAATTTTTGCACGCACATGTAGTTTTTAGTACATGTTTCGAATTCACATTACCTGATTTCTGAACGAAGCTTCATACGTAAACAAATATTACTTAGGAATGCATTATTATCTTGCAACTGCTAGTGCAAAACGACAGAGTGCAATGCGAGCTTCAAAATCATTCCCATATGTTTCTTGGTACAGTGACATACGATATGGTTGATATTATGCCTTTGAAAAATTCTTCCCACGCTGCTGCAGCTGCAACAGCCAGAACAGAGATTTCGTTCTTGTTGTTCATTGCTGTGTTTGTACGATAACACTTTCTGGAAGCCCAGCTTACTGTTATACTTGTGCAGATGTTGGCAATGGTATGAGGTTTAAGGAAACCGTCGATCTGGGTAGCGTTCAGTGTACAATGTCCCAACTGTGATGGCATTTCCGTGACATTCAGCATTAATTAAAACAATGTCTACTTTTTCTTCATTACTTTAGATGCCATATCTACCAGAAGAAATAAGAAATTTATATTTCTCTTCCAACAAATGTAGTGCTTTAGTGGCAATGTTCCTTTCTTAGTGTGTAATATCGACAACAATCTGTTTGATTTTATTCGATATACCATGCAAATTCTCTTTTTATTACTAGTAAATATTTAATATGCCTTGTTTTATCTTTGTACTGATATACATCCGCATGATTCGAACTCGTGACTCTTATTATTCATCACGACTGACAATTTGTAACTTCTTTCCACGAAATATAAATCGCAACTTCTCCATACGTAATGTTAAATGTCAACTCTCTCTACCGAGGACTAACCGGGACTTTTCCTCTCCCCACGGAATACAAAACACAACTAACTAAATATTTTGAGCTATAAACCGTCACGTATTTAAATAGGATTGTAATAATACTGTTCATTACAATGAATTATTTTAAACATAAGTATAACTAAACGAATAAATTTCGTTAATTTCTATTGAGTCTCAACAAAGATGTCTGTCTTGTGTTTCATTCTTGATATACATTATTAATGTTGTTACGTTTGCCATTGGTTGATTCACTTAGTATTACAATTTTCTTATCTTTAGTTTTAATCTATTCATATTCTTGGCTATGTATGTGTTCCTTTGAACCGTTACATTCATATATTATTAAGTATTTTCATAAACGCCAACAAACAAACATTAAGACTTATATTATAATAGTTCCTTATCTAATACATGGAATCTTTACAAATGAGTTTATCAGATTTTTACGATTTAAAACATATTACCAACGAATATTTGTTATTTGAATTGAAAATTAAAGCCTTTACCTAACATAAAAGCACGTCCAAATGAATTTGTTAAATTTATATGATTAAAAACATGTTATCAATGAATGTTTGGAGCTTTAAATAGAATATTATAGTCTTTATCTTACGTAATAACATACGTAAATGAACTTCTTAAATTAACAGAGCTAAATAACTAATCCATTAAAGGTTTGGGGCTTTATATCGAACATTTTAGCGTTTATCTAACATAAAAACATATGAATATTAAATTAATGTATTTAAACAACTGCTACCAATGAGTGTTTGGGGCCTAAAGTCGGATATTTTCCGTTTCAATAGATAGATAGATCTTCTAAAATGTTGCTGTAGAAAGGCAAATATCCACAAAGAAGAACGGTGAAAATTTGTTCAAAATTTAAACAATATCTTTGATATTATTCGTGCTAATGATCAAAATAAACGCGGACAAACCTTTTTATTACGTAATTTATATCTTGGAGTACATCAGAAACTGGCAAAAAGAGAGGAAAGAGCAAGAGCTACAGTTATGAATTAAAAAGAAAGTCGGGTAAAGCGTCAAAACAATTCACAGTGTCTGGAAAATACGAAGAATTAATCTGACAGTCAAGTGATAAAGTGAATGTCACATTGTTCCAAATTTCACCGAACTCTGTATGAACTTGGCTGCAACTTTTTGTTTTAATGGAAATCTAGACAGAAGCGAGGCTAATTCAGAGATTGAAAACAAGACAAGTTACGCAAATGTGGAAGTTAAGTATTCTATGACACCAAAACTAGCAGCTGGCCCCGGTAGATGCCAGTATAGTCAAAGAGATGCATTGGTAGTTCTTTAAGTAATGGAAGAGACCATCGACTATAACATTGATGATTTCAGCTTAATCAAGTATCAATTCAAAGATATCAAGGACGATTTACAGGTTAAAAGATTTGCTTAAAGAGAAGAACCCTAGACTTTTGACTGTGCTACTGCCTTAAAATGGCACGGAATGAAGAGCTGAAAGACTTCCAGTTATAATTAAATTATGAAAATGAGGAGAAAAAATGTTGTAGCTCACTTATTATTCAATTCCAGTGGAAAAGAAAAACCATTGATAGTGTGAAATTCCTTCAAACACTGGTGTTGGATAACAAAATTAAAATTCTTTGTTCTGATACCACTGTCTCCAACATATGTCCTCTCAATAAAGCTGCAAAGGTTTTACTATCCTGGAACAGTTAGCAGGAAGAGACACGTCGTTATCTCTTGCCTTCACGACACACATGAAATGCGCTTACTTTCCTTACGTCCCAATGTACGAGAGTAGGTCCATAAGTTTACGGCCTCGCTATATGGAACATGCCCTTCACAAAACCCTTATCTGTTCAGTAAATAATAGCAGCTGAAACTTCCGCTTCGCGGTGTTCAGTTGTTCAGATATAGTTGAATAAAGAAGGCTATGTGTAGAAGAAATACATGTTCAAAATGGAGTTTCGAACTGTTGTTAAGTTCTTCATAAAAGAAGCACTTACTCCAAATAAAATTAAACAGCGATTTAACGGTATATATGGGGAAGTACCCCCCCTCATATTCTACCGTAAAAGAATGGGCCATGGGTCGAGAAAGTATTGAAGACGAAGAGCGTGCAAGTCGGCCCTTGGAGATGCTCACTCCTGAAAACATCGCTCTTGTGGAAGAAGAAATTATGGCAAACTGGCGGCTCAAAGTTACAGAAATAGCAGCAAGGATTGCCTTTCTAAAACAACAGTCCTTCGAATTATTCATGAACATTTAAACATGAATAAGGTTAGTGCCTAGACTTCTTTCCTCTGTCCAAAAGCGGCAACGAGTCATCTGTTGTCAGGCATTTTGGAGCTCTGCCGTGGCAACAAGAGAGAGAGAACTTCTGCAAGTCATTAATACGGGAGATGAAACTATGGTCCTCTACTATGGTCCTTTGCTTGAAAGAGAATCAATGTAGTGGTGTAAACCTTGCGAAGCTCCGCCTCTAAAGGTCAAGGTCACTCAGTCAACCAAGATCATCAAGACCATAATCTTTTGGGACTGTGAAGGAATACTCTTCATTGACTTCAAGGAGGGGAACACCACAGTAAATGGGGCGTACTTTGCAGGCCTAGTGCACAGACTACGTGCTTCCATCGAAGAGAAAAGGGCGAGGAAAGCTGAGTAGTGGTATGGGCCTTCTTCACGACAACGCGCCTGTGCACACAGCTCTTGTTGCAAAGGAAGCTGTGAAGAAATGTGGATTCAAGGAGATCGACCATCCACCCTACAGTCCATCTAGCTCTCAGTGACTATTTCCTCTTCTCGAAACTCAAGAAGGACCTTTAAGTGTGACGAAGAAGTCAAGGAGATGTTGTTTATGCCCATTTTGCAAACAAGACTCCTGACTATTTTGGGGGTGGGATTGAAATATTAATTCAAAGATGTGAGAAGTGTATGGCAATAAAAGGTAACTATATTAAAAGTGAAATATAGTTTTTGTCTTAATCATACGTAGAAAATCGTTAGGCCGGAAACTTATGGATCTACCCTCGTAACATGGTAAATGATGAGCATTTATAAGCCAAGATATTAAGTCGCAGTAGCCTTGGCACAGCATTAAAGCATTTTTATATTTGGCAAATGTACTTGTACCTAAGTTTAGCTTGCCAGTCATTTGATTAATCATTGTATGGTGATTGTGGCTAACATTTGAAGATTTATAAATTAAAATTTAAAGATTCAAAGCTTCCAATTTAATGTTTAATTATTTATAATGATTTCAATTTGCTGACATAGTTTCATATTTGTTGTATGCTATTCTATTCTACCCCAAAGTGTGTTATTTTTAAATGAAAGCATTTTAAATGTATTGTATATTTTCATTTACTGTTTGAATTTGTAAATTAGTAATTTCTCCCTGTACACTAGAGTTATTTTTCTATATACTGGGAGTTTTCTTCCACTATACTCGTAAAGTTAAAACTTATATCAATCAGAGGGTCTCGAAATCAGGTTATTAAACCGTTTTGTTTGAGACATGGTGTAAGGTAATATTACCGAATGCATTCAAAATTAGTTGTCTCGAATAGCAAATAATCCTGATATAACAGTAGAATGTAAGGTATTTTTTAAGTATTTTGAAAATTACTGAAATAAAAAACAAGTGAAATGCTTTTAACTTTGTTTTCTGTTCCTCCATGCGCCATACTAATAAGCAATCTTTGCACAAATACTGGTTCCTCCCTCTGTGTAATTTTGTTGCTATGTACGAGTCCAATAAATTTCAATTTATGCTCCTTTGCAAAGTTCGTTCAAGAGGCTTAACGAGTAATATGGCAAGTTAAAAAATTACGAAAGTATTGAGCTAAAAGAAGTAATGTATTCAAAATGACATTAATTAAAATAGTAAATGGGCACATTAATAAATGATGTAGCAGAATATACTGCTTTAGTAATAAAATCTTTATAAGCCAGTTTATTTTCAAAAATTTGTGTATTTTAATTTTACAGTTGAAAAGTTTCACACGAGATTCGTGTAATTTAGACAGTATTTTTCCTAGTTTAGTTTTAAATGTGTATAAAAGCATCTCGATTGACACTAACGTTTTATGAAAAATAATAATACCCATCAAGAGCACTTGGCTTAGGATCAAAACCACTGCTCTCTTTGATCCCTCTGAGCATCCTTTTTACTCTGTAATCTTCTGTCAGGGAGGAGAAGGAAAGAAAAATGGGAGCTCGTAAATAGGTTAGAAACGTTGTTGATTCAGCCACTATTTTCCCTGAAATAGTGTTTCATTTGTTGAAATAATGTCCCAATTGGTTCAAAAGGAACTTAATGCAAGAAGATGAACTCTTCTTATATGGGAACTCATAAATATCTTTGAAAGATATTTCAATATTAATATCAACCTTTAAATTTATTAATTTTATACTTTACAGAATGTCATATCACTATCGCATATTATAATAATCTAATTAATATGCAAAATAGGAAATAAAGCATTTCTTAAATGTACATTGAGTTCGGAAAGTCGCTGTGCATTTAGGCTAAGAAGGTAAATTTGTTTCTCATTAATTCACTATCGAACTATAGAAGGTTAACTTTATGCTTCAGTTAAAGTGTTTTTTATTTTGTGGTATTTTACTGTAGTGCATTGTTTCATTGGCATGTTTATTAAATTAAATTTTTTGAATGATTTATTTATGGACGCTCTTTAACAGCTCAGGTCATCCGCGTCCCATTCAACTCAGGGCGTGAAACGGCCGACAAATTTTGCTCAGAGGCCTCTCTTTCAGGCTTGAGGTTCTTTTTCGTGCCGTAAATGTACGACACGGGATCCACGGCTTTACTTCCCTTCCGAAGGAAGCCATACTTAGGATTTTTACGCCCCGAAAAAATCCATCGGTCCTGGCCGGGTTCGAACCCGCGATCTTGGATTTAGGAGGCAAGTATGGTAACTACTACACCACCAGGACCGACTTTATTAAATTAGATTTTTAAGTTTAATATTTAGGGTTGAGTAGCAATTTCTACTCATAATTGTTCTTTCAATAAAAAAAATCTAGTTTTTCTTGTTGAAAAAGTATTTTCGACAAGGCGATAAATAATCCAATTTAGTGCAGCTGCAATTTGCTGAAAAATTCCGAAATGCACGCTTATCGCATCACAATGCATTTTGTACACTTAGAAAAAAAATTTGTGAGAGAGTCGTGTGGGACTGAACGATATGAAACACCATCGTTACTTAACAAAGAGACGCTGTCGGATATTTCTAACTCTATTGTCGGGAAGTCTTCAGAATTAGTGCGCAGGTTGGCACAAGCGTTGCGCTTGCAACAATGCATAAAGTTGCCCTAGAAAACCTGAAAATGTTTTCACACAAAGTAATACAGAAAGTGATGTTGAACACAAATAGACGGTTTCGGTTCTGTATAGCTGCTTGTATCACTTTCAACACTTTTATAAGTGCTAAAGTTTTATGTGCACAACTTTTCTGGAAATAAAAGCAAACGAGTTCAGTGTAAATATATGCTTTCTAAAATGAGAGGTTTACGGATAAGCATTTATAATTAGGAGTTATAGTTGTTACTTAAGAAGTGACTTATGTTTGGACAATTATTTCTTTGACCAGTTTAAGGGGAGTATGAAAGGCCTATCCTTGTAATGTTCAATTTACGAACTTGAGTTCTTATTTTCTCAAGGACTATTAAAACTAATGAAATGAAAGTTTTATAACATACAGATGCATTAAATAATTACATTTTTTGTGATTTTGGCTACTATACCATGACTCTGGCCAATTATATATTACTTTCAATTGTTTGTTTTTTTTTCTATTATTTTTCCCAACATTTAATTTTTTTACATAACCACATTTTGTCCAGCTTTACCATAATAGACCACTCAATAATATGATAAGTGGTAAAAGTTTGAAAGTGATAGCACATACACATCCTAAAAATTGGGAAACTTATGCAAAAAATGTAGTTTTTCAATAATTGGAGCTTAAAAAATGTTTTTACGGAAAAACTAACTTTTTGAGGGAAACACCAGCTAAAACCCTCCAACATTGTAAGCAACAAAGAATAGTGTCATAGAAACAAAATTTGGAAATTTATGAAATACTAATTTTTTCATCATTCAAGACAAACCACAGCTTTCTAGAGCAAATAGTTCCTAAGATATAGACTTTTAACTGAACACGTGCTCGTGAAAATAAAATAAAAATAAAAAAAAAATGCTTCTGCAGCGACACAATTAAAAATGTATTACAATTTTATAAAGCGTTAATGAATATTATATCAAAATAAACAGAAAATTCCAAACATAAAAATGATACAAAGAGCTAAAACATCATTTTATACCCCCCTTCCATTTAATACTTTTCTTAATGTAGCGAAATTTGGATCTATTACAATTTTAATTAATGATGGTCATTCATTATTAATTATTAATTGTTCTGGAAGCGGACACAGTAGGAAAGAAGAAGTTGACGTGTTGATCTCTATTATTATTATTATTATTATTATTATTATTATTATTATTATTATTATTATTATTATTATTATAACATCATTTCCTTTCTTTCATTGGAGAACAATAGTTCCGCTGTAAATATAGAAGCATGTTGTTAATGGGGAAACATATGCCCTGAATTTGAAAAGCATTTTATTTTATGTTTATCTGTCTTGTTTTTCCGTTTTTCAGGTATATATATTCACAGTACATTAAACAGAAGTCCCTTCGCTTATCTTTCTAAATGTCCACATCCAGCTTAATAGGCATAAATATTTCTGCTTCAGATCTTATCGTATGCACTGTTTTATGGCGTTTAATGTTATTTATATCAGAATGATGCTTCTTCATCCGGGAGTCGTTACAAAAGGTTCGGCGTAACATTTGTTCAGAAGACTCGCAACAGTTATGTGTACGCATTTTGTGTAGCCCTAAAAGTGTAATTATAAAAACTGAATATGTCAATAAGAAAGGCGTAGGAAACAGTACGTGTAAACTCTTCAAAAGTTCTGCTATACTTGTAGTGTTGTATGATTGATGGAAAGGAATAAAAAATAAGCTCGTTCGTAAAGAATTTATATTTTGCTTATTTGAAAGTAAAATTGGATGACTAGGGATAAATAATTTGTATCTCATAGTTCATGTAACAGTTGCGTACAGTCCAGAAGAATTTGTCTACTCACGAAACAAAATATACCGAACTCGAAATTTGGTACGAGATTGAGGACTCACTTAAGATAATCTGGTATACTGTACAGATGTACTAAACCAATTAAAATAGTTAAGAGAGCAGGAAAATAAGCCCAATGATTTTTTTTTTTTTTTTTTTTTTTTTGATTCTCAAAAAGAAGACTCGAGGCAGATTTACTTCATATTGGTAATACATTAGCGTCCATACAGCTCACACATTTACAACCCTATGAAATTAAGATTAGTTCTAGATAAAATTAAATATAAGCATAAGTAGCAAATACCAAAGGTATCAAAAAATGTATACACACTTTCACAGTAGATATCTATTTAATATATTTCAAAGTTGGACCGAAAAACAAAAGTAATGTGTAGTATGATATTCTGTAAACAGATGTGACTCACATACATTATGATAGCGTTGCTACGTGACAGGTAAATCAAAAATGAGCAGATGAAGCCAAGATTATCGTATGATGTTCTGTAAACAGATGTGACTCACATACATTATGATAGCGTTGCTACGTGACAGGTAAATCAACAATGAACAGATGAAGCCAAGATTATCGTATGATGTTCTGTAAACAGATGTGACTCACATACATTATGATAGTGTTGCTACGTGACAGTAAATCAACAATGAACAGATGAAGCCAAGATTATCGTATGGTGTTCTGTAAACAAATGTGACTCACATACATTATGATAAGATTGCTATAATAAAATGGAGCCAAGATTATCGTTTGAACAGCGCAAAGCAATTTTGAAGTGGTATAGGAAAACCGAAAATGTTATGAAGTTCAAAGGCAATGGAGAGGTGTGCACCGCGTTCTCCGGATCTAACTTCGTTGGACCTCTACCTATAGCCCAAGAACGCGGGTTCGAACCCGGCCAGGAGCGATGGATTTTTTCGGGCGCAAAAATCCTAAGTATTGCTTCCTTCGGAAGGGAAGTAAAGCAGTGGGTCCCGTGTCGTAATTTACGGCACGAAAAAGAACTTCAAGCCTGAAAGAAGAGGCCTCTGAGCAAAATTTGTCGGCTGTTTCACGCCCTGAGTTGAATGGGACACTGATGACCTGAGACGTTAAAGAGCATCCGTAAATAAATCAATCAATCTATCTATAGGGAACTCTTAAGGATGCTGTATACCGTAGAAAATCAGCTACCTGGCAGCATTTCGGGAAGAAATTGAAACGGCATGTGCTGCAATCGCTGAGGACACTTTCGCAAAAGTTGCTCAATCAGTAGTTCAACGTTCTCAGAAGTGCATCGACGCCGATGGTGAGCATTTTGAGCAACTGTTGTAACTGTAAAAGTCTAAGATGATTAGTGCTCATCATTTTCTGTTTGTGTGATGTCAGTTTTATGTTAACACAGTTTTTTCTTTGCTTGAAGTGTGCATACACTTTTGGCACCCTCTGTATATATCAGCAAAATTCAGCAACAGCAGAACATGCCATAATTAACAAACACTATATTGACTTTGATACATAGGTATTTTAGTAATCAGTTGCTATTTCCAGCAGAGAATTTTCAGAGAAAGCATTAAAATATTCAAAGTAAGGAAATGGAAAATCTCTAAACTTCGCCTGGAATACACTGTTTCAACAAAGAACTACGATTGGCCAGACAGCAGCCAATAGGACGTACAGCCAATCAGATATACATATAATTCGGCAAATGCACAATGCGGTATGATCCCTTGCAGAAGTTTAACAAAGTAATGAAATACCCACGAACCACGGCGCGGCATTACTAGAATTTAGAGAATGCTCTAGAGATACCGACCATGAAAGCAATTCAAGCAACTAATGACAGTGCTGTCTACAGGTTGCAGACAAGGGATGTTCTTCAGCCCTTATGCCACAACATGCTGCATTATAATTATTTTGTCTGTTACAAGAGATGGTTTGCAGAGAAGCATTCACGTCCTAGAAGATTATTACCTGAAATGGGGTACATGTTAACATCAAACCCATGACATTATAAATGGCTATGTATATGGCAGAGATAAAAAAAAACGGTATTACTGTTGATAAAAAATACAAATTGTTAAAATGTTTGTTATTTGAGAGTAACGTTTAATATAAGTGAGAAATGTAATAAGCACCTATCTACTATTAAATGATAATTATAAAGCACGAGGCCAACTAAACGAGTTACTACGTGTTTTTATTATTAATGAGATATCGTAGTGGGGGAGAGTTGAACATATAAATAAAATTAAATTCACTTTTAAGAAAACTGTTCTCGGGCTCTCCAAAGGTTTGATTTATTTATGGACGCTCTTTAACAGCTCAGGTCATCAGCGTGCTCTCCAAAGGAACTTAAACTGTGGGGTCATGATGGAGGTGGGTTGCTAAGAAGATACGGTTAATAGCAAAACAAGGACGGTGAAATACTGGCCTAGACTAGTGCAGAGAGAGCAGTCCACACTTCGCTCAATGCTATAGGCACCGGATGTAAAATATAACACCGGTGTTTTGGGTTGCAGAGATGGAAAGAAAAAGGACTCAGAGAAATTGGCCTGGAAGAAGGTTAGAACAAGGCCAGAGGATATCAATAGGCAAGAAATTTAGGCAAAATGTAACACGCAAGTATCCTGGAGTCTATCGAATGAAATTAAATTACCCTGGGGTAAAGAATGCTCGTTCAAGGGAGAAAGGCAAGATCAGGAATGAACTGGTATAGACTAGGAGGTTGGAGTACTAAAAAATAACGGATAGTTCTGGTAGCAGAATCTACCCATTTTGTGGAATTTATGAGAAATGAGTATGCATTATGATCGAATGTACCCACTAGGAATACCTGGGAAAACGCTGTTTCCTAGCCTAAGTAAGCGAAAGTAGAGATAATTTATTTTCTGGTTAGAACAAAATAACTAGTATAGTTGTAAATAAAATGTAAGTTGCTTTCACTTATATCTGTAAATGTTGTTATGTCCATTTTTAATTGTTATGCATTTTATATTATTACTACTTTTATTGTAATTGGTTTATATTTTTATTATTTGTTGCTCCTATTAATAATGCATCATACTTAAGATTTATTTATTTTACTAAGCTGAATAGGAATAGGTTAGTATGATAGGGTCTGCTTACGCAGGAAGATAGCTGGCCAAAATGCGTAGAATTACAATTTTGTTGAGTAAACGGGTTGTTTGGGTGTTGGTGTGTGTTTGCCGTGCGCCCATATTTAATGTGTTGGTGTTCAGTTGAAACTGTCAAAATATTTGATTTGAAGTGCAATTTTTTTCTATAAGTGTGTGTAAATGAGTAACATGAAGGGTCAAAAGACCTATGCAAACGATGTTGTACAAACAACGCTTGTAAAATAAATACACATTACTAGCTAGTTTAAATTGAGTGAGTCCTCCCTGTCGTATTTACATGTATTCCGGATATACTCCCTTGAAAAATGCTCAGTACCTATTACATGCTTTGTGCTATTAATAAAGTCCTAATAATTGCTGCCATATTTGATATTTTTAAGACCTAGAATACAGGAAAAAAATAGGTTTAAGCGTACTTACAACTTTGTTCTCTAGACTTTTGTATCTGAATTCATTGCATTTCGATTTTTCCAAGACCTTTGTTTTAATTTTCCTCTGTTCTACCTATATCATTGTTCTGATTCCTTGTTTTTTGTTTGTGTTATTGTCCAAACGCTAAAGGTAAACGGCTCGAGGGAATGAGAAAAAGAAGTAGCAAGTGTATTGTTTCTTTTCTTTCTGGAGATCGTTTTCCAATAGGAAGAATTCTTCTTGCTTGACCTTCTCTTTTCTCCGACTCACTAAAGCCCATTCAGATGGCATTTCTCTCAGGATAATATCGGATCCTTAAGAAAATCCACTGAAAAAACTGCTTCTCGGCAATAAATCCAGATTTATGATGATTTTAATGGCATACTTCGGTGCTTAGAAAAGGATATCAGATATAGGGAGATGTCTTTATTTTTTTTTCTTTATTTATATATACACACATATACGAGGCTAAGTCCATGAATTTCCGGCTTAGCTATTTTCTAGGTATGATAAAGACAAAAACTAAATTTCCCTATTCAATATAGTTACACTTCATTGCAATACGCTTTTCACATGTTTGTTTTAACATTTCAACCTCCCCTCCCAAAAATTAGTCTGCAAAATGGACATAAACAGCATCCATCACTCCTTCGTAACACTTAAATTTTCTTTCTCGAAGGACCTTCTTAAGATCAGAGAAGAGAAAGTAGCCACTGGGAGCTAGATCTGGGCTGTGGGGTGTATGGTCGATCTCCTCGAAGCCACATTTCTTCACAGCTTCCTTTGCAACGAGAGCTGTGTGCATAGCATGGGTGCTGTCGTGAAGAAAGCGCACATCACCACTCAGCTTTTCTCGCCTTTTCTCTTTGATGGAAGGATGGATGTAGTTTGTGTAGTACGCCAGCATAGTGCTCCCTATTTACTGTGGTGTTCCTCTCCTTGAATTCAATGAAGAGTATTCCTTCACAGTGCCAATAGATTGTGGCATGAACTTCTTGGATTACTGAGTGATCTTGGCCATTAGATGCGGCGCTTTGCCAGGCTTACGCCACTCCATTGATTCTCTTTTAGACAAGGGATCATGTAAAGGATCATAGTTTCATCTCCTGTAACAATGGTTTGCAGAACTTCTCTCTCGATGTCACGCCAGAACTCCAAAAATGCGTTACAACAGAAGACTCGTTGCTGCTTTTGGACTAAGGAAAGAAGTCTAGGCACCCATCTTGCACTAACCTTATTCATGTTTAAATGTTCATGAATAATTTGAAGGACTGCTGTTTTAGAAAGGCTCAACCTTATTGCTATTTCTATAACTTTGAGCCCCCGGTCTGACATTAATTTCTTCTTCCACAAGAGCGATATTTTCAGGAGTGAGAACCTCCAAGGGCCTACCTGTACGCTCTTCGTCTTCAATGCTTTCTCGACCCATTCCAAAAAGTTTGGCCCATTCTTTTACGGTAGAATATGAGGGGGATGCTTCCCCATATACACCGTTTAATCACTGTTTAATTCATTTGGAGTAAATTCTTCTTTTGCGAGGAACTTCATAACAGCTCGAAACTCCATTTTAAACATGTCACAATATCTTGTACACATAGCCTTCTTTATGGAACTATATGTGAACAACTGAACACAGCGGAGCGGAAGTTACAGCTGCAATTATTTATTTGACAGATTAGGTATGACACCAGATAAGGATTTTGTGAAGGCGATAATCCGTATCGGCGAGGTCGGAAACTTAAGGACCTACCCCCGCATATTACTTTTTCCCATGTTTAAAATTTCGGATCATCATTGAATCATTACGTAAGCTGAAAGTTCTTCCTGACTTTCCTATTAGCATTGCTTAACAACTTATTTCACTTCCAATTAGACATGTACCATTTCCCAAAAGGGTAAAACTAAATAGACATCTAAAAATGTGTGTATACATTCTTAGCATAAGGTACACATGTACTATTGTCATGCTGTAATAGATGGCACTACAAACTATACGACTGCAGTATATTTCTAACGTGTTTGTAAATATCTTATAGGGGATTGCCAAATAAAATAAAGATACGGATTTCATTGTACGGCTGTAACAGCCCTGTGATTACAATGATCTGATATATTCCGGAGGCAATGACCGTCTGGCCGCACAGCCAATTGATATATGGAAACGAACTAGAAATGGTAAACAATAAATATATAAATAAATATTTATAGATATTTTGAATAAATGTTTGCATTTTAGAAAGTTCTAGCCGTTCATATTTAAAATACGACATACTATTTAAATAGGCAGTTATAGGCATTATGGAAGCCGCTATACACAGTGTTTTGTTTAGAGGTATCGGGAAATAAGCTTTAATTAGAAGTGCAAATAATTTATTATAATGTCTCTTTTTAAACATTCATGTAGAAACTGATTGATGTAAATTCAGGAAAATGGTCAACGCAATTCCATGTGTGCGCCTCCACTTACCTGTAGACATCTAGATTCAATTCATTACACTCGCGGCAGACACGATGTTGGCACGCTTAAAGAGATTTCCGTCCTACTAACCACAGCATGCATTGACGTTTTTGTTGTGGCGTCCAGGTTTGTTTTATTTAAGGACGCTCTTTACCGTCATTAGCATTCCATTAAATTCAGGGGGTGAAACGACCAATCAATTTTACTGAGAGGCCTCTACTTTTTGTCTGAGAATCTTTTACATGCCGTAAATCTACTACACGGGACCAACGGCTCTATTTCCTTTCCGAAGTAAGCCATATGCAGGATTTTCAGCTCTAAAAGGCCATTGACCCGGACTAGGGTTAAATCCGTAACCTTGAGTTCACAAGGCAAATATAATTACATGTACGGTATGTGCCATTTTAACGTTTGTTTTCTTTCATTAGAGATCTAAGGTCCTCATCCACGCCACAAAAGAATATTATCAATTGAACTGTATCATTTATATTCGCATTTCTGAAACTTTAACGCAATAACATTATCAATGCGATTTCTCATGTCTGTTTTTCGTTACTAAGGTGCGACTTGATATTCTCAGTCTTTCAAAATATTTTATTATTTCTGAATATATTACTCCAGCTATTTTAAAAATAAATTTTTCACACAAACACCCTCTGTGAACGATTTCAACGACTAGTTGATTTCCCAGACAGCATGAAAACTAGCAAGTAATTCCTAATTTACCATTTCATTCTCTGAATTATTTATTATGAACTCCGATTCCTTGATGGCTTCTTTTAATTGTTTTAAATATCTGTCTCGGTGTAGCCTAAAAATAGCACATCCTGTTCAATCGTGAAAACTGTTAAGAGTATATTATATTCAATAATGTATTATTTTTATTGTTATAATAGTCGGTCCTGGTGGTGGTAACTATACTTGCCTCCTAAACCCAAGATCGCCAAGATCGATGGATTTTTTCGGGCATAAAAATACTAAGTATGGCTTGCTTCAGAAGGGAAGTAAAGCCGTGTGTCCCGTGTCGTACATTTACGGCACGAAAAAGAACCTCAAGCCTGAAAGAAGAGACCTCTGAGCAAAATTTGTCGGCAGTTTCACGCTTTGAATTGAATGGGACGCTGATGATCTGGGATATTAAAGAGCGTCTATAAATAAATAAAAAAAAATAATAAATTGTTATAATAAATTACTTTGCTTTAAAATACATTTCGTTTAACTTTAATCATTGAGTTTTAAAGCAACATGTTTAATATCGAAACACTTACCTTGTTAATTGGTTGTGTTCTTTATAATAGGTTTCATAATGCTGTCTGATATTTCCTTTGAAAACGTCCTTTAATATTTTGGAACATACCAAATATTTCACATCGTCTCCAAAGTATAAAGAAATATTCTTCTTCAATCGCTGCTAATATTTCTTTTGTGCGCAAAAGTCGATCACCTTGTTAAGGCCATTGTAAGTGTAATAAACAAACAGAATGTTTAATCCCACACTGGTTTCATCCACTCTCTGACGGTGGGTGGAAAAGGGAGTGCAGCATGGGTTGCTTTGTACAAGAGTATATGCCCCGACTCTAGATCGATATATTCCGCTGTTATACTCTGTGAGGAAGTACAGTGTACATTACCATATGTTTCTCAAAGTCGACATTTTATTTCAGGAAATAATCAATACGTTTTCAGTTGATTTCAAAATTTAGATAATCCGTAAATTATAATTGAAATGCTATTATGGCTACTTGTGAACACGATAGTGAAGAAGTTTATGCTACTTTAGAATGTCTATTTTATAATGTTTAAATCTCTCTCTAGCTCGTATATTTCTAATGTTTTAAATGGCTAAATATTCTGAATATAGCAATGATTAATTGCAAATTGTTTTAAGAATAATGCGTTTTATATATTTGTGCTATTCTTTTTATATTATATTTGGAATATAATTCATTCATTTATTTTAAAACAGCTCGTTAATGTAAAATATCTTCGATCACAATCTTCTCAAAGCGCAGACGAAAAGCTCTTCGCTATAGCCATTGCTACTGAAACACAGGATTGTGGACTAAGATTACAGTTTGGATATTGGGTTTAGAGCTGATAGACTTCAGCACAGGTTCTGAAAAGAATTGTATGTATCACTCTATTATGTAAGGGTGGTGAAGATAACTTATTTCAATTTGTATCTGAGGCGGATAAAACACTGCAGACAATAACTGACATGGTACTAGCCCCCTAAATCCTTAAAAGCAACTGACTCGACTGGATAATAGATATATTTTTATTTCTACATTGCCTGCAAAGGGCTCTAATTCGAATGGTGAGAACCCTCTAATAATAGTGAACTCCTTTAACTCAAGAAGCCACGCTGTCGCTCTTGAGTAGTGCATGATCATTCGAAAGATAAATGCGGATTTCTGACTTAGTTTGTAGAGGATCGTTAGCAGCTAGGCTTTTCCTGATAAAGTGGAGAATTAATCACGATAAAGGTTTTCTACATGCATATTCCCAGTGTATTTTCCGATGAGAAATATCATGGCAGGTCTCGCCCGTTAGAGAATCATCCACTCCATTGATAAGTTCTTGTCACAGTTCCCCTAATTCTTATAACGATGGAGTGGACTAAGAGACAAACTCCCTTCGTCTGTTATCTCAAGGTAAACACAGAGACTTCTTGGCATTCTGAAGGTTGTGCACCTCACAGTGCTGCTTGGGACTTTAAGCACAGGATCTGTAACTCTCGTTGCATCCAAAGGCAACTCCAACAGAGATCGCTAACTTTGCAAATTGCAAAGTGTTAAATGTGCGTTGTTAGGGAGGTATTCCACAAGCGTCCGCGCCGTCCAAACCAACCACTGCGAAAATTAGACCAAACAGTTACCATTACTGCGAAATTATCCACGCCATCGGTGACCTCAGCAGTCAGCATTGCCAGGGTGAGGAAGAAACCGCATTAGCATATATTTCTATCTACTCGATCATCGGCGATAATAGAGAAACCCGATAACTTTAAACAAATTGCCCCTTTTCGAGGATGGGAGATGATGCACAACTTAAAAGCGCCAGGCCATGCGACTCAGCTCAATATGGGCTAAAACCCGCAGTCAGTTTTCAAAAATCTGCAGGTGGGTAGCCCTAGTTTTAAGATAGCTCACCACCCGTCGGGGCTTATTCAAACACCCATGAGTGTCACTGCCAAAACGAGTCAAAACTTTCCGGACGATACCTCGAAGGGAGGGGTTCGAACAGTCTTTGGGGGTTCGAGTAACGACAAAAGTACTACGGATTCGAAGGGATCATAAAACTCTTCTACAAAACACAGAACTTTCCAGCTTTAGAAGAGTATTACACCTCTTTACATACTAGGACAAAGAGACGTCGACTAGGTTCCAATTAGGCTGTCCAAATCACGAAGACAAATACGGCTAATCTGTTTAAATATTCCAGAATTTACCCTAGAGGGATTCTGACGCCATCACGACTCTCTCTAACTCCACGAAACTCTGCAAACACTTCTGATGGAAGATGCTCTAGTGGCTGATATGGAAGTTCCATGGAGGGTAGTTTTGTAAGCTTCTCACTCGCTTCCTTCTACCTCCAACAGAATGTTGACAACAGTTGAAGCGCTCATCCTTCTATTTAAGGAAAGCTGTCGAACAGAATTAGATCTAGCATCTCACTACGATTTGCATGCAAATGTTATTTCAGAACAGAGAGCTCACTTAGCACTTTGCTTCCCTATTCCCCCTTGACGTCAAACTCAGTGATATCCATCTATATTGCTTTCTGCCTTCTGCGCTATTTTTATTTCAGAACAGATCGTTACCCAGTGGACTTCACCATATCGAACATAAGGAACGTAATCCATTGAACCATTCAATTTCCACCACTTTATATTCTAGATGCTACGAGAATTTGCAGAGAGATCTGGTTAGAATTTGCATATCATCTTCCTAACTGAGCGTTCATACTAGCGGGTTACCAATTCATCATGATGTAATTCTGGCAGTATATGTCAATTCTCAGCTCATTTCGATGTGCTAGCAGCTTTCTCAAAGAGATACTCCGTTAAATAAGTAGTTCTGGGGAGAATGAGGCATTCTATAATAATGTTTCACAGTCTAAAAAGTGCTTTTTTTTACATTGTCTACAGGATGTTATCCTATACTGCTCTCATGATGTAAAATGCTTTATAAGACTGCAATGAACCCCCGTAGATTGCAAGTGGGGCTGTTCAATCTCAGAAACTCAGCTGTTTTCCGCCAACTGTTTACCGTATCCAATTTCAGTAACGCTGATCAATGTTGGTGATTTCTCCCATCGCTCTAATCAATGATTTATCACGCATGAATGCAAGATTTAATGGTACTCTTAAGACCATTTTTAAGAACGGTGCTAATAACGTGATCCTTGTGCTAATTTTAATATCATACGTTCTGTCATTTAATACTGCCGTATGAACACACAGACAGTGCCAAAAATGTATACACACTTCAAGCAAAGAAAAAGCTGTGTTAACACAACAAAACTGAATTCACACAAACAGAAAATGATGAACACTAATCATCTTACACTTTTACAGTTACAACAGCTGCTCAAAATGCCCACCATCGGCTTCGATACACTTCTGAGTACGTTGAACTACTGATTGAGCAACGTTTGCGAAAGTGTCCTCAGCGATTGCACCACATACCGTTTCAATTTCTTCCCGAAGTGCTGCCAGTGTAGCTGGTTTTCTACGGTATACAACATCCTTAAGAGTTCCCCATAGGTAGAAGTCCAACGGAGTTAGATGCGGAGAACGCGGTGGAAACTCAATCACTCTTCATCTTATCCAGTGCCTTGAAAGATTGTTATCAAGGTACGCACGTACATCTCGGTAATGTGCAGGCGCACCACCCTGTGGGAAGAAAAATTCCTCGTTTCCATAGAGTGTATGAATAGCGGGTAAGACGATGTGCGTATCATGTTCAGGTACACTGTGTCAGTTACTGTTCCTTTAAAAAAGAATGGTCCAATTAGACCCCTAGATGACAGCCCACACTAATCATTAATTTCTGGTAAATTAACAGCCTTTTCCAAAATATCTGCATTATTTGTACACCTGTAGACACAATTATACCAGTTAACAGTTCCGTTCAACTTAAATTGTGCCTCATGGGGCCAAACAACTTTCCCTACAAAGGCCTCATCCTCTTGCACCATATTCCGAAACCACTCACAGTGCTGCATTCTGCGATCAGGGTTATCTTCATTTAATGTATGCCAAAGTTTTGGGATGAAAACTTTCAACTTTGCTGTTTTAATAACACGACGTACGCTGGTTCTGCTAATCCCCGTCTCACGTGCACATTGTTTTGTATATTTCTGCGGTGAGTGTTCAAAATGTTCCCAAACCATAACCAAGGATGCGGGTCTTGTTGCTATGTGAGGTCTGCCCAGATCTGCCCTTGTGAACATCGCATACGGTACCATGAGTCTCAAATTTGGCTCGAATGCGTGCAATTGTTACTCGCGTTGGCGGTTCTGCTCTGTACACACGTCTCCATTGTCTTTGAACTTCAACAACATTCTCGGTTTTCCAATACCACTTCAAAATTGCTTTCCGCTGTTCAAACGATAACCCTGCCTCCATTTTGTTGTAGCAATGCTAGCATAACGTAATGTGAGTCACATCTGTTTACAGAACATCATAATATACGTTACTGTTGTTTTTCGGTTCAATTTTGAAATATATTAAATAAATATCTTCTGTGAAAGTGTGTATACCTTTTTTGGCACCCTCAGTATTTTTGATTTGCGTATTCATTAGATCAAGCTTACTAAATTATAGTTTATGTTCTAAATTCTAATATTACATACGATTTCAGGAATATTTTCTAGTTTGTTTTTCCCACATTACCTCCTTGTTGTACATTTCGGCACTAACATTAAAATTTTGAAATTATGTCATTCAGGTGCAATATTTATGCTTAATATGATGCTGGACTATGTAAGTGATTATTCTTTCCCTTTCCCGTTTTTGAGGCAGAACGTTTTGCCCTGTGCGTTTAAACGAGTCATTCTACATGCAGATCGTGGCCAGCTGTGAACAGGTGATAAATGCATTATGCATAAGAGTATAGGTTGCATAGCAACGACTAATTACGTCACTCTCCTATCCCTGTCGATTTATAAGTGAGCGAGAGAAGGCAATGGACCATTGCAGTAGCGGCTTCGGAAACGCTGGAAACCGGTGTTTTCCCTTAGTAAACATTTTTCAGCTTTGAACAAGCACGCACAGATTTCTTTCAGTCAGTTGAAAGCGGGACTATACATTTATGAAAACGTATCATTTGACCCAATGCTTTTTAATAATAAAAAGTGTCAAGCGTTTTAAAGGAAAATGTGTTTTAGGCTGCAAAGCCACTGAGAAATGAATTCAAATACGAAATGAAAACGTTAAGGCTGGCCGACAGAAATAATAGTGAGCAGCTATTCATCATTTTTAATCTTCACTTTTTTGATGTGTGGGGAATTTGAAGACTTCTGCGTTATTTTGTAAACACTCCACATATTTTACTCTTTGGTTTAAGGGGATGCGCACATTGTAAAGAATTTGCACTCGTACGAAAAAATGGCAACACTACTGAATATTTAATAAATGTATTCATTATTATATATGAATTATTTTGTTCGTTTTATGCAATAGTTATGTAAAACATGAATGTTTTAAACCGCCACGGGTGGCCCAGGTCGTTAAGGCACGGACTCGTGAGCGGGAGGTCTGCGGTTCGAATCCCGCCAGGACCGTCCTCCCTGACTGGGTTTTTTTCCAGGTTTTCCTCAGTCTTCATAACTGGCAAATGCCGGGGAGGTACCTAAACTTACGCCTGGAATGCTTCCTTCCTTAAAAAAAAATGTCCTTTCCCAATTTATCATTTCATCTCATGTATCATCAGTGTCCACCGCCTGTGGTGCCTCAGTGGTAAAAATGGGCGTTAAACACTAATCAAAAAAAAAAATGAATGTTTTATATTTTCTTTCACTGGGAGTCAACTAAAGTATATTCTCCTCTAGGTAGCTAGTCTGCCCCTAAAAGTTTCAACATTGACTTCCCTATAACTATGATTTTATGACCTAATGCGTGTAAAATTGTGATGGCTACGGTACATATTAAACCATGGATTACGGTAAGGCATCCAGCATTATTTTAACTGTTTTAACTATTGCATTATTTATACTATATTTCACTTTTCATTATAGATATCCTTTATTACAATACACTTCTCACATCTTTAAATTAACCTTTCAACTCCCCCCCCCCCCAAGTAATTAGAAGTCCTGTCTACAAAATGGGCAAAAACAAAATCCATCACTTCTTTGTCACACTTAAATTTCCTTCCTCGAAGGTTCTTCTTGAGTTTTGAGGGAAGGAAATAGTCGCTGGGAGCTAGGTCAGGGCTATAAGGTGGATGGCCGATCTCCTTGAACCCACATTTCTTCACAGCTTCCTTTGCAACAACAGCTGTGTGCACAGGCTCGTTGTCTTGAAGAAGGTGTACACCATCACTCAACTTTTCTCGCCTTTCTCTTTGATGGAAGCACGTAGTCTGTGCAGTAGGTCAGCAAGGTACTCCCCATTTACTGTGGTGTTCCTCTCCTTGAAGTCAATGAAGAGTATTCCTGCACAGTTCCACAAGATTGTGACCATGATGTTCTTGGTAGACTGAATGACCTTGGTCTTTAGAGACGGTGCTTCGCCAGGTTTACGTCATTCCGTTGATTCTCTTTTGGACGAGGGGTCATAGTAGAGGACCAGAGTTTCATCTCCTGTAACAATGGTTTGCAGAACTTCTCTCTCGTTGCCACGGCAGATTTCCTGCAAAAATGCCTGACAACAGATGACTCGTTGCTGCTTTTGGACTGGGGAAAGAAGTCTAGACACCCATCTTGCACCAACTTTATTCATGTTTAAATGTTCATGAATAATTCGAAGGACTGTTGTTTTAGAAAGACCCAACCTTGCTGCTATTTCCATAACTTTGAGCCGCTGGCCTTCCACAAGAGCGATATTTTCAGGAGTGAGCACCTCTTAGGGCCGATCTGCACGCTTTTCGTCTTCAATGCTTTCTATACCCACTCGAAAAAGTTTGACCTATTCTTTTACGGTAGAATATGAAGGGGATACTTCCCCATATACACCGTCCAGTAGCTGTTTAATTTCATTTGGAGTAAGTCCTTTTGTGAAGAACTTAATAACAGCTCGATACTGCATTTTGAACATGTCACAATCTTCTACACATAACCTTCTTTATGCAACTATATATGAACACAGCGGAGCGCAAGTTACAGATTTAATACCTACTCCGTATATCTCCGTAGAAGGAAATCCAGAGGAATCATGTTATTGAACTAAGGGGACAAGTCCATCTCCTGATGAAAGTTTCATCACATATTCAAGTACAACTATAGAAAAGTGTACCAGGTATCAATCGTGCTAGAAACACATTTCACGACAGATTTTCAAAGATAACACTTTCAACAGAATGTTTTAGATGGTAAGCCCCTGCCCCCACATTAATGGTCTTAGTAGCGTCAAATATTCGTCTGTGTGGATTCTCTTTATCCCATATTCGTTATTATTATTATTATTATTATTATTATTATTATTATTATTATTATAAAATTAGGCCTAGAAAGTAAGTTATCAACCTGTTCTCTTGTGAAAGCTATAAACAAAATATGTCATCAAGTGGGATGCTATATAGTTCCATCGCAAGGCGCTTATTGTGTTTGGGGTGAAAAAGCTTATCGTGCATTACTTACCATATTAAATGTAGTTTACATAACAGAACGCAAGCTTTCCATTTCATGCAAATGCTGGTTCATTCTTGGAAATAACAGTGTGAAGTGAGTAACTCTTATCCGGGAAACTTTATTGACAGAGCCGGCAAGCCTCTCTTTTTGCATTTCATTGGCCTTCCCCACAGACGAGAAGGGCCAACAATCAAACAATATTAGAAATGCTTAGGGATTGTATCACGTGGCACGACGCAATGTCATTTGCTACTCTCCGAGTCCTGCAGATTAGTTCAACAAAGGGAAATACGTGTAGAGCCTGACTATAAAGAAAGAAACCAGTTTAAAAAGTTAAAAAGAAAAATCTCATAAAGATCAATCTATACCTCATTGTCAGATTTTATATAAGAACTTAAAAGGTTTTGCTGCAGAGCTTAATTTTCTCGGTGGTATTGACATTGAAATTATTTTTTCAATAAAAACCTTCAACTCTTTTCTCCTTCTCCTGTTAATAAGAAATTGCTATGCGATTGAAACCTTAGAGACGTGTCCAGTAATACGCAACTAGCGAATATCAGCAATGATGCAACAATTTCTCTCCTCCTGTGCCCCTAAAAGTGAAATAACGTGTGCGCTCGGACAAATGGTTAATAATAAATGCTCCTGTAGTAATCAGAATAAAATAGGACGTTATTCTGAATATGTACAAATAAAAATTCCTATTTCTACACAAAGGTATTCCCATTTAAAACATATTAATCCCTTCCATTAACTTTGGAAAAGCTTCGGTGATAAATATTTGCATAATTCTTTATAATTAGTATTTAACCGTTCGTTAATCGCACATCTATCTGTAGGAGATGTGGTTTCATTTTCATTCGCATCCTTGCAATAAATAGTGCTATGAACTTATCGTCCAAGGACATCTTCCGTCATACCTTTGGTATTGACTCATAAAATTACTTTAATAATAACTTCGCAATTGAGGCAGACGTCATCAGTTGTACACATTTCCAGCGCTATTGGTTCTAACAAGCACAAATTTGCTTGCTTCATCCAGTCATTAGATGTTGTCTCATAAATGAAATCACGTTTCTATCTTTATCATTATGGATTCCGTTTTTCTCATTTTTCCACAAGCTCATAGCCTTCTAAATAAGATCTTGATATGACACTTGTGAGACTATTAAGAGTAAAACTTAATATTTCAAATAAATTGCCAACAGAGCGCAGCATCAGTACACTTTAGATGTTATGTTATTTTTAACAAAAATAAATAAGGGATAATTGTAATTTTCGATAAGATTTTATCGGTGCAAGGGGACAGGAATTAAAAAGGGGAACAACGGTAGGTATGGTTACCCCATCCTGAACACCACTGCAAGCAGGTGTCAACATTACCGGGAAGTGTTAGTGCATGCGAGATACACAATTTGGGAATATTTCTAGATAAGACCCTACAAAAAAGGTTAATGGCTATAATGATGAGGGGGGAGGGAGTTGGAGAGGGGGTCTGAGTAAATGGAAGGGGGCTCAAGAGTAAGGGTACCATTCATGTTTATGTATATATATATATATATAAATTATTAATAGAAAACATAAGTATATCGAATTATTTGTATTTTTTGTAGTATGTATATAGATTTGTATATATGTAAGCATATGTGTATGTTGTATGCGAATAGTATGTGCTTGCTATAAGGACGATATTAGCATGTACGGCCGTAAGGACCATTCGACAGTTGTATTTATTTGAATGTATTTTAAAA